>VDFB02000003.1:515286515-515393438 GCA_007258455.2 Sequoia sempervirens | reverse complement strand
ACTTGATAGAGAGAGAGGGAGGGAGTGGGAGAGAGATAGAGGGAGATAGGGTTAAGGGTAGAGGGTAGAGGGTTAAGGGTTAAGGGTTAATATTTTAGGGTTATGGGTGGAGGGGAGAGAGATAGAGAGATTAAACGAGAGAGAGAGGGAGGGAGTGGGAGAGAGATATAGAGTAGAGGGTTAAGGGTAGAGGGTAGAAGGTAGAGGGTTAAGGGTAGAGGGGAGTGAGATAAGAGTGAGTGAGAGAGAGAGAGAGAGAGAGAGACCTAAGAGAGGCAGAAGGGGTAGGAGGGTGAGACTTGAGAGAGAGAGGGAAAGATGGAGGGAGTGGGAGAGAGATAAGGGGTAGAGGGCTAAACGTAGAGGGTAGAGGGTTTAAGGATTTAGATTTTAAGGGTTAAGGGTTTAAGGTTTATAGTTAAGGGTTTCGGGTTTAGGGTTTAAGCGTAGAGGGGAGACACATAGAGGGAGTAAGTGAGAGATAGATAAATACCTAAGAGAGGGAGAGGGGGTAGGAGGGAGAGACTTGAGAGAGAAAGAGAGGGGGTAGAGGGTAGAGGGTTTAAGGGTTTGGAGTTTAAGGGTAAAGGGTTTAGGGTTTAGGGTTATGGGTAGAGGGGAGAGAGATAGAGGGATTCAGTCAAAGACACAACCCCAACCTTAGGATTTTCCCAATAACATAAAAGACTAGTAACATAAGACAGGACAAGAAAGGAATATAAGACATGATAGGAAAGGACAGATTCAAAAGATGCAACATACTATGTTGATATGTCCTTCAATCTTCTTAAGAAGATCCATGATCTGTTTATAAAGGATGTGACTTCATAGACGCATCAAGTTCAATTATGCATCTTTTAAACAATGAGGAAGGATTTCAAGTTGTTGTCAAGCACCTCTCACCATAACCCTATTGGACAGTCACACATCACATAGGAACATGAGTTGTTAGGTCACCCACATATGTGACAGGTGGTTGTCCAATAAAGATAAAATGAGGAGACTATGTGTATTTATTACACATAACAAAAGAAGAGCAATGGTTGAATCAAAGTCATGATACAAGTACTAGGAGAGAGATAGAGGGTAGAGGGTTTAGAGTTTAAGGGTTAAGAGTTTAATGTTTAGGGCTAAGGGTAGAGGGGAGAGAGATAGAGAGAGTGAGAGAGAGAGAGAGCCCTGAGAGAGGGAGAGACTTGAGAGAGAGAGAGGGTAGAGGGTAGAGGGTAGAGGATTTAAGGGTTTAGGGTTTAGGGTTAAGGGAGAGAGATAGAGGGAGTGAGTGAGTGAGAGAAAGACCCAAGAGAGGGGGAGGGGTAGGAGGAGAGACTTGAGATTGAGTGAGTGAGGAGGAGGAGAGACCCCAGAGGGAGTGGTGATACAGGGAGAGACTTGAGAGAGAGAGAGAGATAAAGGAAGGGAGGGTTAAGGGTAGAGGGTAGAGGGTTTAAGGGTTTAGGTTTAGGGTTTAGGGTTAGGGGGGAGAGATAGAGGGAGTGAGTGAGTGACCCATTTACATATTATTCTTTTATTCTTCATCAATTAAATATTTAGTTACCCATTTACCATTAGCAGAAATGACCCAAGAATTTAATAGAATGGACTACTCATATAATACCTTGCATTATGGAGCTCAATTCTCTAATATATTACTACTTATCAAATCCTTTGTAAATAATTGTAAACTTATGACTCCATTTAAGCATTTAATTGATTTTCTTGAATCAAAGCAAAAACATGGACACACAATTGAACAAATTCTCAAAAGAAGAATGACAACATCATTAACATTTAATTCAAAATTCACTCAAATCCACATAAGGAGAGAAAATATATTAGAATTATATGTTTATTCATACTTATAAGTCATATCTGCATACAATTTAAGATAATTTGCATATATTCATCCAAAACTAAAAATAGGCTATCTATTCTATTCCTATCTTTCTACCCATATATTCAACTCAAAACCTAGCTAGAGCTTTCATCAGTTCTCTCCCTACAAATGAGCCTTGAATTCCCTTTTATATGACAAGGGAGCAACAAGCTTCGGGCTCAAATGCAATTTCACCACAAATTTTCATTTGAACAAAATCTCCATTGCATTTGACTTTCATTTCAAAACTTCCCACACATTGAATCTGCAAAACATAGTGCATGAATTGGGGAAAGCTAAAGTTGTAACTACCATCAGAAAAGGGAACACAAATTGTCATCAAAAACCCCTTTTTTGCTATCCATGCAAAAAAACCAGGCAACCAAATTGCCACAAAGGCACACAATCGACATCAAAATGTGCCACACACACAGAACCAACACCACCAACAACATCATCATCAACACAAAATTTTACATCCCACACAACAACTTCTTAATTACCTGCCACCCTGCCCTTACCAACACTTAGACGCCAGTATAAACACCTGCTTCTAGTTGTTGCTAGCGGAGGAGAGGAAACCTCAACCTCCTTCTCTTTCTTGTCCTTTCCCAATACAGTTCTAGTCCGTCCGCTTGGGGATTTAATAGCCAATGGCACCACATATATCACTTCCTCACCAAAGGGAAAACCGTGATTGAAGCGAGGTAAATATTGACAATATTCAAAGTTGGTCTTGGTTACATCATCAGAAGTGTTTCTCATAAGGTCAATGGGCGAGTGTTGGCATCTAGAGGAGCCATGCCCATACCTTATTTTCCTACCGAAACTAGTAATAGAGCACACCGACTGCCTGCCTTTGTCATCTACCAATTGAGAAGCAACGTCCTGGAATTGCAACCTTCTACTGCATCTAGTGGGAACAAGCCTGGGCTTATCAACCAAAGCACCTTCGTGAATAGCAGGACTGAGCTTTTGTGAGCTCAAACGAACAAACCTCCTTACTGACTTACTCATTTTCTCTTGTCAGAAAAGCACTCAAACTTGATTAGACTCAGCCCAAAAAGTGCTCTAACTGCTACAAGAATGACACTATTAGCAGTTAATTCTTCTTGTATTTATTATGCGAGGTAATGACAACCTTCATCAATGCTTAGTAAAAATGCATGTGCAAACAGTGCAATTTGGCGGCATATGTACTATCACTGTTTAACTTGAGCTACATGAGAATCCGTAGATCACCTTTCATGATTTCCAACAACAACATATTCACACAGATTGAGATCGATGTAACTACACAAGAAAGGAATAATTCATTAATTCTTCACTAGTTGTATGATAAAACAGCCACCATGTGTCATTTTCCAACTTTGACTACTGTCTGCTGATCTCCTGAAGAGTTGGCAGATCAAACGGTTTATCTCGGGCTAACTTAGTTTGACATCCAACAAAGCATCGTTCACCTTCCTCATGACCAATAACATTAATCCATCTTAGAAACCAACTACCATGTTGGCAGGTCCTATGTACTTTGCAAACTGAATGGCTGGAGCTACACATCGCAATCTTGTTGACCTCATGGCTTTTAACCAACCTTCATCTTCCTCTTGCTAGCTAGCAGGGAACAACATGATCTTGGTTGTCAATCTAAAACCATGGGTTATGAGCTCAATAGTGGAGATTGGGCCCCACATTCCATATAGGACACACATCTTCCTTTTGCTAACCTCGCGCCAAATAAGAGGGAAACACCTTAGGTCTGCGAGTTGGCTAGGTACGATCAAGATCTTCTCCCATATCTTTGAATCTAAAAAACAACTTGACTTATGTCTTATCAGCTCGTCTAGGCCAGGCCCCTTTGTTTTAATTTTATCTCCTCCATTGGGTTTTATTTTTCCCTAAGTCTTGGGTAACCCCGTGCTTCATCATTTTTAAAACAACTTATGTTGTTGTTTGTTGTCTACATAGTAATGCCCACTTCTCCTTTTACTGAATGTTTTATTTTGCAAGGGTTGATTTAGTGCTATCGTTGATCTATTTCCTACAGATATCAACGATTCCCACTATCTTGTGATTGGGAATTAAAGGATCACAAAATCACGGGCGGGCGCCACGTGTCCTATCCGAGGGATAAAATTTGGGCTATCACTGACCAACTTCCATTTGATCTTAGTCGTTCCCCGCCATCCTGTGATTTTGCTTAAGTTAATTGCAAAATCACGGGCGGGTGCCATGTGTCTCATTCGATGAATCCTAAAGAGTAAAGGAAACACTAGCTGGCTTTAAATGTATTAAAGGGCATATTACTAAAGTGTTCTCGAGACGTGCATGTTCTAAATCGACAGATATGTTATAATCTTACTGGAAAAGTTGTTCAAAAATTAACGACATGTCTGGCAACTGTGTTAGAGGAACGAGATCATTGATGCTCAGGATCAATGGTTGCCTGCCATTGCACGATCAGAAGTTTCAGGATATCGATATTGTGGGCAACTGCCACATGGAATTCCTTCATAGTGTATGGTAATTTGGGCCCCTTATCACTATGTTGGAAATTGTATTAGCTTGTTTTGAAGGTGGTCGTCGATGATTTGATCAAGCTGAAGAATCAACGGCTTGAATTTAAATCTGCATCAAATATAGTTGGAGTCATTCGTGCAGCACGAAATTGAGATTTAATGGTGGATGAGACACTTGCTGGCACGATTTGATCAACAATAAAATTAGTTTTCCTGCTTGGTCTGTATCACAAAGCATTCAACTATTTTACGGAGCAGTTTCAGAGCCAAAGGTAGAATTGCGAGTTTTTGCAGCCAAAATTTGGGAGTTCTACGAACAAAGCTGTGAGTTTATTTTTTGTCCCTCCCGATCATTTTGCATTTGAATTTGGGAAAGGATTAGCTGGATGTGTTGTGAGCTTGTTGATGAATGTGTTAGGACTATAGTTTAATTATAGTTGTGAGAAATTGCAATGTTTTGTCCTATAATTTTCTATCTTTGGTTAGTTCTAGCTATCTAAATTATAACATTGTAAAGAAGCCCTAGTTTTTCCTAGATGGCACCACCCAAGCAAGATTCTAGCCAGACTGAATATTTGAAACAAAGCCTATATGATGATTTCCTGGATCAATTTCCCTTGTCAACAAATGATAGGAGGAAGGGACTGGTCCTAATGTGAGGGAAAATCCTGGGGGAAGGGTTAGTGTATAATTACTCCAACATTGTTGATACTAGGGTTCCCCTCACTAGCTTGGAATTGTTCAGATTGTGGCATGGATAGAGGAATTTTCCTCACCCTTTTTCAAATGGATGGATGTATGATATGGGGAAGCTGTTGGTCACAAATGTATTCTCTGATGTAGACTTGATTAGGGCAGTGGCTACAAGATATGACCCTATTACATGGATAATCAGGGACAATGATGGAAAGGTACTATTGAGCATTAACAGAGAAGAGGTCCAACATATTTTTGACTTGAGTGAACCAAGCGAAGATTTGGTTCCTATCAACCTTGAGGAAATGAAGCAGGAGTATGCAAAGCTGAAATATCTTTTTAGAGCAAGGTTGCTTCCACCTCATGTAGCTAGGGTAGGAGGTTCAAAATTTCATATCAGCCCCAGTGACCAAGAACCTTTCAAATTAAATTATTTTCCAAACCATTTCCTAGCCACTTTTTATTCTTTATGTCAGATTTTGGGTTTCAGTCCTAGTACGGTAATTCCCATTGCTTATATGTTCATGGGGGTGCAAATACAACACCCTAACTTCTCTGTGACCTATGACTTTTCTTTCCTTTTTGGCTGAGAGGATGCATGAAGGGCTAACAAAGCTACAAAATAATGATACCAACACTCAATTCTTTTGGTATTCTATGCTAATGCATATGTTTTTGTTTAAGAATGTTGACTTTTTCTTTGAGAGGATGAAATTAATGCAATCAGTTGATGGAAAAATATTTCCAGTATAGATATGGGCTGTAGATTTATCTTGTAATAAGGAAAGCACTAGTTATGTGCAATTTGAAAATTGTTTTGCTTCCAGATTAAGAGCTAGATTAATGGTGAATATACCTAGGATCCCTGAGGAATTACATGATTTCCTCAGGCCAAAGGAGAGGAAGCCATAATTGAAGGTTTACCATAATTGGGGTGACATTATCCCATACCCAATCAGCACTGTCTTGAGAGTATATGGTTTTTAGGGAGCCCCTCATATACTACCATACAATGTGCCACCAAGAGTGGGATTTGTAGAAGTTATGTGGTAGATAGGTTGTATTCATGAGGACAACCTCACTGGAAGAGGTAAGGGAACATTTTTCCCAGATTATACAGTGGTGTCTAATTTTGTATTTTCAAAGGGAGGTTGGACGCATTTTGATAATTTCTTTCATGATTACCGTTTGAGGTGTGGACCAAAGCAGCAACATGATCCTGAGGGTTTATTTTCTTTTTTCAAACAAAGAATAAAAGCTAGAAAATTTGTGCATGAGTTCAATTTCCCTGAAGACTTGATTAGAAATGAATTTGATTTGAATAGTCAGGATTTGAACAAGGAGAAATGGATAGCTTTTGGTAAGTACTAGATGTTGTGGACAAAATGGATCTGAAATATGATCCACTATTGGAGTTCATTCCCCACCATAAGAAAATTGATTTTCTATGGGAAACTTCAAGGAAATTATGGGCACATTGAGGAAAAAAAAGGTAAATTTAGAATTGAGTCTGGGTGTACAAGACCAAGGTGCCAGACCAATTGAAACAAGGCCAACATACCAACCTATGGAAAGGTGGCCCATTTACAGGAGGAAAAAGGATAGTAGCAATGATGAAGAAGAAGCAGAAAAAAAAGGAAAATAGATTATGAAAGTGCCTCCATAACCAAGTCCAAAATTCAAAGTGTCTGGGGCAATCAAAATTATTGATTTAGAATCATCACTGGAAGATAATCCTTCATCACTGCCATCCGAGCCAAGCCCTAAGAGGCAAAGAATTGATCAACCACAGGAGGATTTGATGGATGAGATTATTGTTACTAATCAATACATGCAAGTCAGTTTGCCTTCCCCTCCTAGGCCATATGAATTAGTTTTATCTAATTTAGATATGAAAGGTAAAAGTGTACAAGATGCAAGAATGGAGGCATGCAAGGAGTTTCTATATGACAATACATTTGTAACAACTCCTCTTCTTTCTATTGGTATGGAGGATGAAGTTTGAAGAGTATCAAGATAAATTAAGGCAAAGAAGAGAACTAAGGCCTGACAAGTCAGACCAGGAGAGTGATGAGGAGGTAAAAGTTGAATTAATGGAAGAATTCAAGAACATCACTCTTGAAGAAGGAAGAAAACTGGTGAGTCAGGTTGGTGTACTAATTCTTCCTAAATGGGACATTACAGATGCAGTAGCCTTTAATGCTATTATGAAGTCTAAGAATGCCTTTCAAGACTCTGAAGAAGAGGTCAAGGCATCATTGCAAAACTCTGCTTTTAGTGAGGAATATGAAACTCTAACAATTTGGGCATTAGCCCCACAAGGGAGAAAATCAAATGTTTTTGATATTAATCCAAATTTCAAAGGAGGATTGATAATAAAGAGAGCTTCAAAGACATCAACTACTGAGGCTACTAATTTGACTGTGAATGTGGCCAAATTGGCCCAAAAGACTACTGAAAGGGAGGAAGTTGAAAGGAAGAGCTTAATATAAAAATATAACCTTTTGATTGAGGAGTACAACAAGATGCAACATAAAAATGTTGAGTTACAAACTAAAGTGGAGAGGTTTAGGTATAAGCAGATTAGGGAGACATCAAGTGCTCTAGGAACTAGTACATTACCTTCCACAGTAGAGTCAGTGCCTCCTACTTCTCCAATTGTTTCCACACCAGGATCTCCCAGTCAGAATCTTTTCCTCACCCTTTCTTTAGAGGAAGTTGAAGAAGAAACAGAGTGCTATGTCGATCCTACAAAGAAGCAGCTTTGCAAAAAATTGATGAAATGCAAGCATTATTAAATAAAAGTGAGGAGGGATCACTCTTAAAGAAAAAGTAAATTGTTACTACTGTTTTGAGGCAATTAAATGAAAAGGTTGATAGAAAATTGCTATCTATACATTTTTTATATTCTTTGATGTTAGCAGCAATAAAGAATATTGATAGGGATTAGGAAGTAGTGATACCAATAATTGAAAAATTGATCCTTAGGGCCAATGATTTGGATGTCATGTATAAGGCCTCAAGGTTTGATATAAATAATAGGCCCCAATCATTAAATCCTACTCATGTGTTAGTAAAATCATTGCAAGGTTTTCAGACCTCACCAGATGACTTGAGTAGAAAGATTAGGGAGCTAGTGAAGAATTTCAATGATTGGGGTAACACATTGTTACCTGATATAATTGATGAGTAGGGGAAAATCAGGTCATTTCAACAATGGAAGGATCAAGCAAGTGAGGCCATCAATGATCAAATTAATTCAATTTGTGATGACTCAGACTATGATTTTTTGGTGAGCTATATGGACAAAATCATTAGTACCAGCTCATTTTTGGAATCAGGTAGCGGTAAAATACACACCTTATAATACCAAGGTGGATGAGGTAATTAATTTTGACTAGCTGACTAATGATGAGTACCAAAATTGGGTAACTAAATATTTGACTGAGGAGGAGTAAAAGGAGTGAACTACTAATAGGTGGTAGATCAGATGTTGCGGTTGCAATAGTTCTAGTTTTGTGTTGTCGGCTTTCTCGGTGCAGTTTTCTTGTGGTTTTTTGCATCAACGTTCTTCAGCTGATATGATGAACAAGAATATTTTTCAAGGTGGTGGTTGTTGTAACAAATTTTGGAATATCACCAGGTGCTCCAATTGATTGGTGACAGGTGTACTTTCTAGCCTAATGCTTGTTTCCCCTTCATTTTCTATAAGAAGAATTTCAAGGCCAAAAGTATTTATTAGTGTAGTTCAGTATTTGTTTGTCTTTGCCTAGAGCTTGCTAAAAATTGCAAATCATTGACTATCTTATACAATGGATTGTGTTTAGTTATCTCATTCTCTAGATAGTTGATATTGTCTATGAACAACCAATTCTAGTTGATATTATCTTATTGTGTTGAGCTATTAAGTGAGATCATTTGCTATTGTTAATGTTGTTTATAATAATGGTGCAGAGGTTGTAAACATATTAAAGGGTCACCCTCCCAGGTCTTGTAGAGCCCGAAGTGTAGGAGGCTTTTAAAGTCCTCGTCAGTTGGTCCAGGTCCTTCGAGCTGCCTTCGATTAGAATTGGAAATTCCATAGGTAGATTAGAAGACAAACCTGGTTACATTGTAAAAAGAACCAACATACACATCAACCACTAAACAACCACCTCTACAACTGATTTTTTAATCTTTTATGATCGCATGAAACATAAAACACACTAATTTCAAGGTTGTTAACATCACTATTGATTTTTTTTAATTTTTTGACCTTTCAAATATTAAAAAGTGCATCATTAAATTAATTATGTAATGGCATAAAAATTAAAAACATCATAAATTAATTATGTAACCACATAAGTCAAATATAATTCTATCAAAAAATTAATATCAAATAGATAATATAATCACATAACTTATACATTTCAATGTCATTGATCTTCTTCTTCATCCAACTCTTTGTCTGTATCATCTAATCCAGATTCGACATTGTAAGGATTGGTCATATCATCATCATTGTCATTGATATCAATTTCGATAATGTCATCATCCACATGGATATCATCTTCATGAACATTAACTCCTACATCATCATGATCTAGTTCCTCCTCTTTGACATCTTCATCAAGGACATCATCAACTAACTATTGATCCTGTTCATCATCTACATCATCGTCTAGTTCTTTGGTATCTTTTTCTTCCACCACATTATACTTTACCGACCTTCCTCTTAGATCATGTCTAACAACAAATGACCAACCCGGTTTACTTGAAACCTCTGAGTAAAATACCTACTCACATTGGCCTAGAAGAACATAGGGCTCATTTCCAGCTCGCTCGATCAACCTTGTATTAACCATGGTAAATCTATTATCATGTTTAATAACAGTTCTCTCAGGATCATTTTCATTCAATCATAGCCTGTACCATAGGAAGACGAACATAATTAATCTGAAGGACTTAAAGTCACACTCAAGTATATCATCCAAAATCCGACAGTATTGATTTTTTGAGACTTTTGGATGTATGTCACTTCTAGATGAAACATTAGTCACCGAAAAGATTGCAGTTATACCAGAATCAGAAGTTTTCTTCATGTCATCCAACATTTTGATTCAAAATTTACGACCATTGCACCACATAGCCTTGTGGTGTTTCACCTACAATATGTCAAACATGTAAAAATTATTGCAATATCGTTAGTTGATAAACATATTTATTCTTGGCTGAATGTATGCAAAGAAAACAATCTCAACATATATATACATCAATGAGCTTCTTTAACCAATGAAGTCACACCTTCCCATGTTAATGCGCAACTAGATTGTTGACATTGTTCAATCCATACCATAATCCAATCAAGATTGTTGGCAACATACAAATGTAGTGCATCCCACTCTCAACCAACTGTATCAAAAAAAATTGAAATTCACAAATGACGTATAATTAGTTAAATACCACAGTATACGACCTTAATTTATAATTCATATATATTGAAGATTAAAAATTAAATAAGTACAATATACATAAAAACCATATGTAAAATATATTCCAATTAATCTCCATGACCATTTTATAATTACCTCTCACTTTCCTCAATCTAGCTTTCCCCATCAGGTACTCCCCTTTGAATTTTGTTAATGGAGTTGAGATCCCAAATGCGATCTACATGGATCTTTGCTGCAAACTTAGGAAGATATTCACTAATGTACACCATGGTTTGGTATACCATATATCCCTCCACCATAGAACCTTGAGGATGTGCTCTTTGTCTAACCAAAGCCTTCAAAAATTTTGAGTGCCTCTCAACCATCCACATTGACCTTGTGTGTAAAGGTCCACAAAATTCAATCTCCTCAACTTGGTGTATGACGTAGTGTTCTTGTGCATTAAAAAATGTTGAAGGTAGACACTTTTTCATTTCACACATTAGACGAGAAATTTTTCTCTTCCAATAGTTTATATATTCTTTATGGATTTCTTTAGATGACAGTCATCTACAAGTGATTCAAGGCAATAATATATTAACGAGATTTAACAAAAATATATAGTATATTATATAACAAGTAAAAAAAATGACAATTATAAGATGTATACAACAAATTGAACAAATCTCGCTACTTACCTCATGTATTTTCCAAGATCATATATAACTTGCTTGACATTGTTGTCAAAGTTGTCTGGGAGAGATAGAGGTAGAACATACTGCAACAATTATAAAATGATCTTTTCATTATTTTTCTAAAAGTAGTAAACACAATACATTGAAAAGTACATGCATTATACAAGTGTTTATAATATACCATAATAATTACCTTAATGAAGGTATGCCAATCATGCATTTTCATCCCTGACCCAAATTCACCTTTATTTGTTATTATATTGTCTATGTTTGCAGCAAATCTTGTGGGAAATCAAATTTTTCGTATGAATTATTTTATAGCATTTCTTTGCTACTCCATTAATAACCAAGGAAGGGCACTTATATTAATTTGGTCTCCATCACTATTTAATTGAATAACATTTTTCATTGAATGATTGGCTTCCTGAATGTCACTACAAATTTTGACAATTTTTTCTTTTTCATGCTTTCCATCCAATATTTTCCATAACATTTATGTTATATTTGTTCTGATATGCATTGTATCAAACAAATGCACAATTTGTAGCTACTCATAGTAGGGCAACCTACTAAATTATTTGGGATAACTTTTCAGTCCCTGTGCAAGTCGGTCATTAATGCCTTGACGACCTTCATGAAGCATATAAGTTAAACAAATTAACAACGACAATCATTGTCAATTACAACATGAGTAAACACAATACAATATAAAAATATAAATTTAAAACATATCATATATGATAGATAAACAATTTGATCTGATGTATAACCTTGAAGATTAATTCTATTAAATTCCAACTTCCATAGGCGAGGTGTCATTCTTCATGATTTTGATGTAGTTCCCTTTATTTGAAGACCTACAAGATCATATATAATTGGATTAAATATGTCATTTTTTTTAATTATATATAATGAATAAATTATTTTAAAAACATGCATGATATCTACTTCATCAAATTAAATATTTTTTAAAGTGCAGTCAAATGTTAAAACATACCACAAAAATGTGTTAGCCCTGGGGCATCATGAATTTTCCATACAAGCATTGCATGGAATTAAAATTGTCTTTGTCTTATTGGTCTAGAGATGTCATACATAGTGATGCCATTCCATAACTTTAGTAACTCGTCGATAAGAGGCTTGATATATACATTCATATCTTTAACTTGGTACTTACCTAGTTGAATGAACATAAACATTACATAATTATTATAACCATTTTACTACAATATATATAAAATAATGTACATGACTATTGAATGAAAAAAATATAAGTCATTATGCAACAAATATGACAAATGAGATGCTACTATGTTAAAGAAAATTGATGTAAACAAATACCTGGAACAATCATTGACAACATCATGTGCTCCCTCTTTATTGACATCCATGGAGGAATGTTATTGTTGATAACAAACATAGGCCACACTGAGTAAATAGATTTCAACTCTCCAAATGGATTGACATTGTTTGCTCCCAATGAAAGCCTGAGATTACGAGGTTCTTTTTTAAAGTGTGGCCATTTTTCCTCCATATCCCTAAATGCAAAACCATCCGCAGACATTCAAAGAATGTCATCTCCACTTCTATTACGTGCATGGTAATCCATAAATTGCGCTAAGCTTTCACACCTAAATAATCATTGCATATGTGGAATAATGGGAATATAACGAAGAACCTTTTTTGTTAGTTGATCTGTTCGATATCTACTAATATGAAATTCCGGGCATTCTGTTGCAAATTCTTGTTGTTTATGATATATAATATGGTCATTGGGACATGCATCTATTGCTTGATACTCCATTCTGATATCTTTCATAATGGCACATAAATATCAGTATGAGCAAGGTAAAATATTTGATGGTGGTAACAAAAATTCACAAATCAATCTACAACAAAAAATAATTTGTTCATATAAAAAATATTAATGGTACATATTTCATCATTTATTTATTAGTGATGAACTAACAACAAGTAAAATAGATGAAAAAAGATAACATATATGACATACCTTAACATCCATGAGATTTCTATGTTTGATAAACCATTCATAACCTTCAAGTTCAACATCAACAATACATCAGAGAGAAGAGTTGTTTGGGAGCCTTCATAAAGGGGCTCGTATGCCTTCTCAAGTATAGGTAAATCATGAACATCATCAAAGTCATCTTGATCATCATGATCAGCTCTACCACTAAATGTGTCATGGATCAATGTATTCGTACCATCATCTTCAAGTGTGTTTTCTGGTGCATGATCATCTTCTTCAATAGGATCATTAACTTCATCTTTGATATTCATAGCTCCATGTTCATCTGATTGCAAAACCACATTCTCTAGGCCATGATAATCCATATCATCTGCCCTAGGGCACCCCACCTTTATAATAATGATAGACACAAATAAACCATGATCATGATCAAGTGATTATATATATATATAAAAAAAATGTTAAAACGATATAAAGATTTACAAATTCAATCAATGTGAATACATATAATGAACAACTTACCAATGGATGATAATCATGCTCCCCTTCAACGTGACCATGATTCCTACAATGTTTCTCAGTTGTTGTGATTAAAAGTTGTCTCATCTTTAAGCTCTTAAAATTATTGCAATGACAATAACATATCCCATCACCCTTTCTTTTCAATCTAGCCCACAATCTATCGAGCGTCTCTTCATTTTGTTTTGGACTAATATTATCTAACATAATTTTTCTTTACCAAGATTGACTATTTAGATCTTCAAAAAATATCAAACTCACACTCCAATCATTTTTATTCATAGATAGGTAACATAATCTAATAATTCCAATATTTTACACCATAAAAATTTGGCATGCAACCACCCCTGCAAAAGAGAAGATAGTCTGAAGTTAATGACCCCAAAAAACACTTTAAAATGCTAATTCCAAAACTTATTAAATCCTGATTTTACTATGATTTCCAACCATTAAGACTCCTAAAATTAGAATATTGAACTTGATCGCAAACTTCCTATAACGATGGAGGTAGTGAGCTAGTAAGAGCAAGTGACCCATTCCTAAGGAGCAACAAGTCAGAATCATCATTGCTAATGTCAATATGGATTTATCCTTTTAGTTAAAGATGCAATGTGTCACTTCTTATGATGAGCTTATCCCTAGGGCCCTCAACATTGAGAGAGCCCTAATAAAAAACAACAGAAGCATTGGTAAGAGCATGATTAGGGTACAAACCCTAGGCCTCCATAGAAACATAAACAATAACTATAGCGGATTAGTGAGATTGCAATACCAGAAATATTGATACATTGTAGGCAATAAAAAAATCTTGCAATCTAAAGATTGTAGCCAATAACAAGCACACTATGTAGCTTAGTGACATTTGTAAATGTAATCTATGGTAAGAAGAATGGCAGTCACTTGAGATGTGATAGTCAAAAAAAGGTTGAGGAGTGACAAGATAATATAGCTCAAACCTTGCATAGTAAAGTGGAGATTTTAACAGTGATTTTCCTTACCCCTTGCTGACCTTAAGAGTTTTTCAAATGCTTTTGGTAGTGTTAGACAAGGAAAATGCAATCAGGGAATGACTGTCCAAATGAAGTAATTAACAGTGGTAATCATAGGTTCAATGTTTCTTCTTAGCCATTAATGTATAATGGAGGTAGTGGATTGCATGTTTGAGCAGTGTTTTGAGACTCATCAAAGATGGGAGAATAGTGAATAATACCTTGTGGACTGTGAAGTAGTGTCAATAAAGTTGAAGGATCTTAAGAACTACAATACCATGAAACAATGAGTCCCCTGTAGTAAGTAGGCAGTCTATAGGGCATAGTTTGATTTTATAGAAGGATGCTCATGAAAGGAATCTTCAAGTGATAGTGAGTGAGCTATTTGAGATTGCAGCTAAGGGTGCAATACCCAATCTTAAAGGAAGTTAGCAAAGCAATAAATGTGCAAGAAAATCAAATCGTACACAACAAACAATTCACAATGTTATCTTGCATAATGCCTTGAGTTTGAAGACAAAAATCTCATTTTATCTTCATGATGAAAGTGGTGACATTAATGGTCAATCATTGGAAACCATTATTTTAAAACATGCTATTGTGCTTATGGAGGCAACATTTTAAGCAAGGTAGTAAGTGGTGGTTTGGAACAATGGCAGGTATGAAGGACTTGCTTTATATGCATACTATGCAGTGTAACTGAAGACACCGTTCTTAGAAGTTATTGAAGGTGGATTATGGAACTCAAGGGTTACCATGAAAAGGATTAAAACAAAGACTGAGATCTATTTAAAAACCAGTCATGAAGATATTAAAGATGTCATATGAAAAACCCTAGTAGTTGGAGTAATGAATATAGTGCCAAAGAGGATAGTGTGTTGGGGCAGATTTAGGAGATCTCCACATTATCTAATTATAGGGAAATACATCATTTATTTATTTTTTTAATTAAAAGAAATCATTCTAAACCCTATATAGGATACATTGAAACTTCAAAATCCTCAAGGAATTTAAGATTATGCAAATATATGTCAAGTAACATTCATAAGGTTTAGAAAATCTTGATCACTCTCTAGAATAGCCCATTAAACATGGGTTGTGCTTGAATGCACTACATAATTGATATAACACAACCACTCTGCATATCAACCAGAGTTATAGGCTCTTTATTGCAGCAAGAGGTAATCACTCTTCGATCATGCTATAATTACATCCTAACCTGTTAAACTTGAGACAACCTAAATGCACCTAATGATGATTGACACCTACATTATACAACCTGAATTAACTACATTATATGAGTGCCTCCATTTCTATCACAACATAGCCACATTAAACTTGGTTCACACATGAATGCATCCTGTATTTGTTATAGCACAACTGTGCCACATGACCAATAGAGTTATGGATCACATAATTACAATCACAAGAATATGTTCCTTGGTTGTGATCTTATGGTGATTCCACACAACAAAATCTAAACATGAAATTCTCAAAACCCTAAACCTCTAAAAATGAAATTTGATGAGATGTTTCTTTAAAATATGATTTTCAAACCTGGAACTACAAATCTGACTTCACAACTAAATTTTGGAAAAAGAAAATGATTACCCTCAACCTAGCAATATCTTCTTGAATTTTTTCTGATTTTTCCCAAGAAAATCATCCTTAGTTCTCCACAAACTATCTCAAGTAGAGCAAAACAATCTCATAATAAATCAGGGGTGAACTCACTTTTCTTTATGTCAGCCACAATTTAATTTTTTTCTATTTTTCATGTTTGTCAAAAATTCAACAAAATGATAGCCGACATTTCGACAAACCCCAGGTTCGTCAAAATTTCAACAAACATCGAGGATAAACTTTCAAAAAATTGAAAATTACACATCAAATTTTACAAGCACCTGATGATACATCAAATTATACATAGTTCGTCAGACAGTTTTGTCAGATTTTGCAGTCAAATGAGTTAGTGGTTGTGTCATTTAATATTGTACAAAAATATAAATAGATGGACTAAAAGAATGTGTTTGGGAATGATTGATGATGAAGGGAATAGGTTGCTTGTAAAAAACTGGTGTTACATCTGGGATAGTAGATGTAAAAATAGTGATTATATAATATTTCATGATGATATCATAGTAAAGGTCATGGCCATTCTTAATCATAAGTCACCAATATTTCCTAATAAAATCATAAAAGTATTAAGACCTTTAGCATTGAAGCTAGAGTAGGGACACACTCACAATTTTGATGACTGGTTCTTCTTAGCAGACCAAACAGTAATAAGGGTCTATGGGTGTCCTCAAGCCCCACTTGTTTTACCTAAGTTTGTTTCTATTCGAATTGCATTTTTAGAATTTATGTGGTAAATTTTATGGATGGAGCAAGATGTTATGAAAACACAGAAAAAGGGGACATTCCTCCCTAACCTAACTAAATGTGAGGACCTATCCATAGGGTCTCACACTCTTGAAGAACTACAAAACTATTTGAAGATGTGGTATTCATTGAAGTCACGAGGAGAAAGGGTCTTTGATCCTGAAGGGAATATTAATTTTATAAAGCAGACACTTCTCACTAAAGTTGGGATTACCCATGTAATGGATTACGAATAAGATGTAACAAGAAATTGCTTTACACCTGATGAAGTTTTTTAGAGGAAGAGGAAGTGGAAAATAAAATTGAGGCTTGACGAGGAGAAGAAGAAAAGGGAAACTCTATTCCAAGGATTCTATGTTGAAGAAAATGATCCTATCAAAAGGATGAACATAATAATTGACAACTTTGAAATATTATATGTTGAACCAAAACAAAAACCTAAGGGTCAGTCTTCGAAACCCTCCAAGATGCCCATCAAAGCAAGTGGTATTGTAATCACAGAGCCCCTACCAAACACTTCCACGATACAATCAGAAGCATCCCCTAAACAACCAATTCCTAAAAGGCAGAAGACACATGGAGTGGCCCCCTTAGTGGTATATGAAATAAGTGAAGGAGTAGGGGATACTAAAAGGTAACCGGTGTACTTTTGAATTTTAAAGATGATGAAATTGATCATACACCACCTAAGCTTGCAAATGATGCTCACAAACTAGAAGAAAGAGTGGATGTACATGGGAATAATAATCAAGAAGTGGATGATGATGAAAGGGTGATTGTTGCCCTTAGATTTATTGAAGATGGTGAATTTATTCAAACTCTTGAGTTTAAGGATTTTTGGTTTAAGATGAAAATGAAAGAATTTGAGGAGAGACTCCAAATTAATAATATGGGCACTGAGGAGTCATAGCATGACCAAATTTTTTCCCAGACTCTTGAAGAACTTGAGATTAATGAAATTATTGTTAACCCCCAAGAAGCAAGAAAATTGATCTTAGAAATCAATATACTAATTATTCCTGGGATGAAGTTAAAAAATATATTCTTACTGGATCAAGTAAGAAGCCAAGAAGATCCCATGTTGGTTTCTAAATTCAATTTATATGAGGGAATGAGTGGCACGGGTTCCAATCCAAGACTTGAAACCCTAGCCTTTTGGACAAAGCAAAAAATAATAGAAAAACCAAGATTTCTTGATGTTGTAAAACAAATGAGAGGGATTGCCATGTTAAAGACACTTCAAGACACACCAGCATTGGAGGAAGCTACTATGACAATGCACTCATCAATGTTTACTAGGGATGCGGTTAAAGCTATGGAGCTTAGATTGGAAGAATATGAGAAAGCACAAACTGATTTGAATGATGAAGTGAATAGGTTATTCATAGAAAATGTGAAATTGAAACAATAGTTGAAGGGAGTAGGTCCTTCCCAAAGCAAAAAATTAACAGTATACCAGCCCCCTACCATCCAACCTGATAAAGGTACAATCACTATTGAACAAGTTAATGGCTAAAATAATAAATTGAGAAGTTGAAAAAGAGTAATGAAGAAACAAAGGAAAGAGCAAAGAGAGAACCCTCAGGATATTGGAACAAATCTTGGAGCATAGGGTTAAATTAATTATGGACAAATAGGAAAATGTTATGAATTTTATGTCTCCTTGTCACAAGTAGTTGATCAGATAAAGGCCCATGTACCTATATTGGACCCCTTATTCAAGAAATGGAAACCTATACATCACACCTTAACAAATTTGTACATAATTTTACAAAGGAGTGTTGAGGCCCCATAGCTTTAAAGCCTACTGAACAAATGGTTTGAATGGTTATAGATGAATTTCAATACATGTCTGTAGAAGAGAAAAAGATCAAGGCAAGAATGGATTCATTTCACATGCTAAAGTAGTGGTTCATGCCTAAGATACTAAAGGATGTTAATCAACTAAAAGGCTCCAAGGATTGGATAGATGAGTTTAGCAAAATTGTTCCCAACTGCCTCACTAATATATAGAAGGATGGTGACATAAATATTCACCACCTCAATTTAACCTTGGATGGAATAATTGCATTGGATGTTTGGTACTCAAAAATCATCATGGATACCGAAGGGTTATTAGAAAACAGATGGAAGAGTCACTTGGCCAATACACAAAAAATCCAAGAGTACAAATGGCCTCATGATTGCACGGTGTACCAATGGGAGCATACATATCTAGCTCCCCCAGAAGAATAGGCCTTGCAGTGAAGTACCAAGCCTTGCAGATACTATCATGGAGAGAGGACCTTGCTAGATCTGAATGATCACAGGTACCTTACGATTAGTAACGTACTTTAGTATCTTGCGAGTACTATGGACTTGAACATCTGATAAATTCTCTTCACTTCTCATCTTTGATTGCTTTTAAATTTTTATGTAATCCTATGTAAACAACGATAATTAAGACTTTTTGATTTATGATAAAAGTGGGTAACTGACAAGACACTTTTTGACATGTCAGTTAGGAAAAAATTTTGAAACGTATTGTAAAATATTCTTGAAGATCAATAGAATGAAGCTATAATTGGTGGTCGAATTTTGGTTTCAATTGTTTGTTGAAGTGAATTAATGAATGTTATCTTGTTGTCTCTAGTTTGATCTTTCCTTGTTATTTAAATTAGTATATCAAGGGTATATCTGGTTTATCAAAACACATTTGTTGTCAAACAATTCATTTTTTTACTACATTTTGGTGTCAAATCTTTGGTAATTATGGCTAGTTTCATCACATTCAAATTCTGAATTCTGGGAAATTATATACAATAAATAGATTGATGGTTGTTTGGATAGTGAAATTAGATCTCTTAGAAATTAATTGAAATATCTTGTCTTGAAATATCTAGAAGGATTATTTTAATTAAAGAGGATTTTGTGGTTATTTTTCTAACAATGATTTTACAATGCAACTAGCTTTCTATTTTCATTCAAAATACAAGTCATGATCAAAGTCAAGCATGTACCAAGAAGATGGTACTCTACTTCAAACCCTCAACCTCACTTGGTTTAGTCTACTTACATGGGGATATTAAGGAAGTTGCTAAACAGTTAATATATATCATTTGTTGTTTGTGAAGGAGAATCCTATGAGATCCAATATGGCAGTGGATCAATATCCAGTTTCCTTTTTGCTAATACTGAATGAGTTTAGGGTGCTAGAACAATGAAGACATTATACTTTAGAACATCATAGTTTGTGGTTATGGCGGCTGATACAAATTCTCCTACCATTCTTGATACTTTGATTTCATTGGCCAAAGATAAGGTATTGATTTTCTCTCTCTCCTTGTACCATTTTGAATTTCAACATTATTGCAACCTTTTAAGATGTCAGATGGGCATTGCAACATTTTTAGGTTAACTCCATGTTCCATGCAATACCTGAGTCATTCCTTAATTTGTGAGAGGCTTTCCTTCAATTGCCTCTGATATGTTTCAATCGTTCACTGGCAATATTTACATCATGTAGATGTTGCAAAGGTGGATTGAAGAGATCAAAACCAATAAAATGAACATAGTTTGATTCTTATTGTATAGGGTAGTAATCACATGGGTAAAATGGTGGGATTGAAACTAATGAAATGATGTTAGACATAGTACAAAACCATTTTAATTGTGAAGTTTTCCCATAATCAAATCCCCTAGCTTTCTACCCTTTTTTTCTAATTTTAATGAATTGTAAGAGAATAAACCTAATTAACTTGCATAGGAAGATCAAATTTTTGGACTTATAATGACAGTGAGTTTTGAACCATTTGGTGATGCTTTTGTGTATTTGTTCAAGATTTTTTTTCTTGCAAGTTTAATGGATGCCTTAAGTTTTTTTATTAATCATTAGTTTAAACATTACCATTGCAGAAAGTACCTTATGTGTTTGTGCCTTCAAAAGTTGAATTGGGAAGTGCTTGTAAAGT
The DNA here is from genome assembly GCA_007258455.2 of Sequoia sempervirens. Lineage (NCBI taxonomy): Eukaryota > Viridiplantae > Streptophyta > Pinopsida > Cupressales > Cupressaceae > Sequoia > Sequoia sempervirens. The sequence continues at coordinate 515,372,411 of VDFB02000003.1, read as the reverse complement.
GAATGGGGAAGGTGATGTCATAGTAGAGAAACTTGTTGTGAAACATTAGGTTAGTAATTTTTGGATGTTAAGGCTTCCCAGTTGGATATAAAAGATCTTTTCTCGTCAACTTAATTTGGAATTTATGTATAAATGGATTCTTTAATGGTGCAGGTCTTTACTAAGACAACATATGAACTAGGGTTGACATTTTTTTTGTCCAAGTTTGATGGTATTCTTGGGCTTGGTTTCCAGGAAATTTATGTTGATAATGTTGTTTCAATGTGGTTAGTGTTCATAGCCTTCATTCTATAATATTTCAACTTCATTCTATAATCTGAGCATATCACCTTTCTTAAATATTGAACAAGGTTCTGAAATCAATGGTTCAATATGCATATTTTAGGCCTATGTTGAACACTCTGTTTAAGGCATTTGTTGAAAAGGCTACAGTTTTTTAATTGATTTATCTTTCTGTTGTGTTTGGATTTTCTTTTGTAAACTTGCAATATACAATGCACTTTTATTCTTTTTGAATTGAGACTAATATTAATTTTGTTGGTTGTATTGAGGCATAACTTCATTCATGGTGAAAAAGGAAACACCCATCAAATGGCACGTTGCATATAAAGGAGGAAATATTATAGCTAGGTTATTGTTGATTGCGTTGAAGGAGAGAGCTTCATATATGGGACACGATCAACACTCTCCTTGGATTCTACATGTTACAACTTGCTCTAGGAAGATTTCCCATGTTGTAGAAGTTTGAAGAGATGAAGAGGCATGTGCTTGCATTGAAGGGGTTCAAGCATGTGTTTCCATCACTGCAAAAGTCTTTTGGAGAATTTTCTTTCTTCCAATCATTTCTCTACAATATTGTAACTCATATTTTAAGTCTTGTGACTAAAAATAACAATTGTAATACTCTATTTGTAAGCTACATAACTAGAACACCTTTCTTTTATTAATAAAGTTCACCAATTTTTCCTTCTCGATGGTTGTCTTATTGTGTGCAATTGATGATTGATGTGTATTTCTATGTTTTATGTTTAAATCCTCAAATATCAGTAAATTAAAATGACTAAATATACTACCAATTGACATCAATTAATAATTAAATTGACTAAATATATTACCAATTGACATAAATCAGTGAAAAGTGAATAAATATGAATAGATATATGCCCAGTAAAATCAGTGAATAAAAATAACTAAATACTCTACCAAATTGATCAAAATGATGATTAACATTAATGACTAAATACACTACCAATTCACAAAAATCGGTGAATAAAAATGAATAAATAAGTGACCAATTAACAACAATCAATGACTAAATATATCAGTGAATAAAAAAGTGGCTAAATAAGTGACCAGATTACAACAATCAATGACTAAATCAACAACTAAATAAGTGACCAGTTAAATATATCAGTGAATAAAAAATTACTAAATAAGTGACCAAATTACAACAACCAATTACTAAATCAATGACTAAATATATCAGTGGGAAAAAAGTGACTAAATAAGTGACCAGATCACAGCAATGAATGACTAAATCAAGACTAAATATACTACCAAATCAATCAATCAAAACAACCAATAAATGACTAAAAATGGTTTAGTCATCAATCTACTCACGTTAAATATGACTGGAAATAAACTACTAATGGTCACATGACCAACTGTACTCATTTATAAGTAGTTTTTAATAATTTTTTCAATAGTTTATTGTTGTTTATGTACTAGTGTCATTGTGAGGTACAAAAAAAGGAGGAAAATACTACAACTGTGCTAAACTATATGAGTACTCCAGAAAGAGACATGGTTTGGCAATGAAGTCCCCCCAACTGAGAACCATTACATCCTGGAACAGAATGCACTAATGCATTGTCAAAATCTATGTATGCACTCTATTACAACTAAGTTTTAAGCTCCCATATGTAAGTTATATGTTCTCCCTTATTTCTAAATCTATTTATACTAGCTAATTATACTTCACTACTATTCTAACCTTCTATCAAATAGGTAATGATTACCCTTATTTACATAATAAAACAACCATTACTTACTTGCATGTGGTTTCATAGCACTCACCTCGAGTTCAACATGATGACCACTATGAGTATCATGTGCATGCTCGTCGAGTTCATCATCATAATCACTATCAACGTCATTGCAGAGATGAAGTTGTACAACTTTGTAGAGAGTTCTATTGATGGGGCCTTTTTCTTTTTCTTTTTCTTTCATATAATTTCTCTGCATCATGTGGTTTAATCACCATGCAAAAATTAATACAAGTCAAGTAAAGAATGCAAAAGCTATAAATTTTTGTCCAAAAGAACATTGTAAGCATGAAGAATGACAAAATATTGGGACATATTAACTTACAACTTAAAGAATGCAAAAGTTATAAATTTTTGTCCAAAAGAAGAATGACAAAACATTGGGACAAATTAACTTACAACTTAAAGAATGCAAAAGCTATAATTTTTTTTCCAAAAGAAGAATGAAAAAACATTGGGACAGATTAACTTACAACTTAAAGAATGAAAAAGCTATAATTTTTTGTCCAAAAGAACATTTTAAGCATGAAGAATAAAAAAACATTAAGAAAAATAATTGACAACTATTATATTAATTACCTCAACTTCAAGACAACTAAGATGACTGTGTTGCACATTCTTATCCACTTCATCATGATCACTATCAATATCAATAGCTTTGTTGACATCATGTAGGAATTTTTGTTTTCCTATTGCTTTTATAAAATTGCTCTGCATGTGATTTAACCATCATGCAAAAAATATACAAAGCATTCAATAGTCAAGTAAAGAATGCAAGCTATAAATTTATCCAAAAGAACATTTTCTAGATCACTCCAACAATAAAGAAATTGGGTAGGATTCTCCTATTCTTAGATTTCAATAATATACATATGAAGAGGCATTTGTATATAGAATTTCCAAACAAGAAGAAATGAGATCAACAGAGCCTCTTACCTCATCTGAATCCATGGATTTATTCTCATTCCATGCAAAAACTATAGGGTTAACAAAGGCAACCAACTACAAAACTTGTTGAGTGAAACTGAATATGCAACTCATTACCTTTTGGTACCCTAGTTCAGTTGAATTGAAATGATCTATAAAGGCTCCTACTAGGAATTGAACATATGGCTATGAAATCTCTATTGATGAACTAGATTTCCACTTCATCTTACTCTTAGATTTACTAGGATCAAGTGCTGCCATATAATTGATAATATCTTCTGCACCTACTTCTCTATTAATGTTTTCCACCTAAAATATAATGTCAATTTCAACATATAGTCACCTCAATAAAAAATTAAAATAAATAAGACAATGTAAATTGAACCAAAAATCCATACTTACTACAATTTTTTCCATTTTGGTGTGCAACCCGCCTCAGCCAAATGTATATCCAGCCCTCACATTATCTCTTGCTCTCCTACCTATGTTACTCTTTGCCAAATTTTCTTTGGAATGCATAATTTCTCTCAATGCCTCCCACTGTTTGGGAGATGGACTAGAGTCTAAAATATCTTTTCCCTTCATGATTTTTTTTTTTTGCAATTGTATCTAAAATTGTTTATCAAAATTCTCATCTTTTGTTTGTAATATTTTCTAGAGATTTATCCACCAGTACTCTCAAAAGAATTTTCCATTTTTTGTATAACATTTTCCACATCTCATGGATATTGATCTACAAAACTTGATTTAAAAATATCCAAATGGGCCCTACATCTTACACCCAACTTGGCAGCCCACTTTGCAGCATCTGGCCCAATGGGCTCACCATCTCTCGATACCTCAAGTAATAATGGACTCTTCCCTTCTAATTTTATTTCTTTTGCATTACTCTCTATAGATCTGTACAAATCTTGACTCAATATTTTTCTTTTGACAAAAGCATCCACATCTTCTATTAAATTACCACTACCAGTATTTTTGGTTGATCCACTAGTTCCATCAAAATTTCTAGATGTAACAGGTAAAATTTGAGGCATAACAGATGCAAGCGGTCTCTCTTCATGACTTTTATTAACTAGAAATTCATGCTCCTTGGCCACATTAGGTGTGGAATGAGTAGGTAGATCAGTACCAGTCTCCCCATATTTCACTTCAAACACATCCTTTAATTAATAACATTTTGTTTCCACAGTCCATGATAGAAGTGAACAAGATTTCTAGAATAACTGTGTGCAATTATTTTACATCAACATTTCGGATCAAACTCCATGATCCATCATCAGGATGATAAGCAAAAAGAGAGAGGATCCTCTCTCTTTCTGCTTATCATCCTGATGATGGATCATGGAGTTTGATCTGAAATGTTGATGTAAAATAATTGCACACAGTTATTCCAAAAATCTTGTTCACATCCTTTAATGTTGAATAAATCATATGCAAACCTATTGTTCCTTTTCTCTAATGTTTTTCAATAATCTCTCTTAGACTTAGTTTTAAGAGATCATCACAACATTGCACATCACCATATGCTATATCAGGCTACGCATCACCATGTGCTATATTTGGTTGCACATCACCATGTGCTATATTAGGTTGCACATCACCATGTGCTATACCAGGCTGCACATCATCGCAACTATTGTTTTCGCCAACTACACTTGTTGAATCACAAAAGTGTCGGCTTCCACAAGATGGCGACACTGTATCGTTTCTTTCCTTTTGTTTTTTCTCTGCATTTTCTTTGCACTCTTTTTGTTGCCTATAAAAGAAAAAAATATATCATATTATGTCTTATATACATAAACCTCTTACCTATAAAATTTTATTAAACAAATAATATACTACTTAGTGGATTTACAACTTGCCCACTTGTCAAACCAAGATGCAATGAATATTTAAAATAGAATTCAGTTTACAAATTAAAAAGACTTTGCAATAAAAAAACAAGATGTTTACAATTACAAGTATCAAACAAATTTTCCTTAGGGATATATTCACAAGAAAAATGAAGGAAAAACGTAGTCTATTTCATCATGAGGTTTGTTAGAACCTTAAATTTCTCCTAGTTCCATCATCACAATTAACCTTGAGCTCCATGACCTGAGCCTGGACCCTTATATTCCTTTTTATTTTTGACTAAGCCTCCCCACTATAAACAAACATATAATTTTTTTAGGTCTATCTGACACTGAAAGACCTATACAAAGCCAAAAATTCATCATATATACTTAAGCAAAAACATGTCTAGCTAAAAGCATTCCAAATCCCTTAATAGTCCCTTACTGCAACCCCTCAGCAATAATTTGAACCCTTAGCGGGTTGGTGGCATGTAACAAACAACATGAAGATATTTACCACCATACCATGGAAGTATTATGATTAGGACATGATTGGGTGGTATGAGATAATTTAAATACATCATAAATTGCCATACTATGAGAAGGAAAAACGAAGGTTGTGGTATAGTAGGGAATAACCTGCCATCCCACAAGGAAGATCATAAAGGCATGTGGTAGGGTGGTATGAACCACTATACTACGGAAGAATGTGACAAAGAATGTGGTATGTCGGTAAGCCATATGTGACTGTTAATGTAAACTGTAGTACTGCGGGTTAAACAAGTCAAGCTTGCAGTATAGAGGTAAGGATCTTGCTACCCCATAGTGAAATGCAAAGAAACATGCGGTATAGTGATGTATACCCATATATCTTGCAATAGATATAGAAAATGGCGGCAATAAAGTGGTATTAAATGCACAAATCACATCAACCCTCAGATCTTGTAAAATCAATGGTGCATATTCAAACTCGAACGATGAGAAAAATATTTGGCATAAGGTTGATATTAATGTCAACATGATTGAGCTCAGAAGCCATTAAACCAATAATTTGACATTCTCTTTGCACTCATTTGCAAAATTATCATGTGGGGAGTTGGGAGTTTGAGGAGGTTAAGCTCTACAGCCATTGTAACCCAAGTAAGTGCACATAACTTGTGAAATAGGTTTTATGAGTACAAAATTGTTTAGAATTCTGCATTTCAGAAGTATAGAATTAAGATAGTTAAACATCATGCCACCCAAGAAGAAAGAACCTTAAACTAAAAAGGAAAAATCTAAGGTTAAATAGAGGTCCTTACAACAATTTATCCTAGATATACTCCCTGAATCAAATGATAGAGGATTTAAGAAATTTTTTAAAGATGTGGCTCATGGTTGTAGAGATGCCCTTATCCCTATCTCCAGGTGGGAACTATTCTAATAATTTTATGATAAAAGGTGGGACAAGATTCCAGTGTCCAATCCATAGGCATTATATTTTTCCAAGTTAATTGGCCCAAATTTTTTTTATAGATGTAGAGTTCATTAAAGTATTGGCTCAAAACTGTATCATCCAACTACTAGGTTTGTGAGATTACTAAATGGTTCGCTGTTAGTTGTGTTGACTAAAGCGGACATCATTGAATGTTTTCACCTAAACAAACAAGCCCTGACTAAAATTGATTTGCAAAGAAGTGAAGAAGAATATACTAGATTGAGGAGAACCTATAGAAGTGATGAACTCCCCATTTACATGAAAAGGGGTGCAAACAACAGGGTAATTCCTATATTCCCTTCTTCTACTAAACCATTTGTTGTCACAGATTTCCAATTCTATTTCAAGAAAACCAACTTTTCTCTATGTCATGTACTTGGGATAGATGCACAAGAGAAAATTTTAGTTAGTTTAATGATGATGGCTATGAGGATCCAAAACCCTAAGACAAACATTGAATATTATTTTACCTCATATCTTAAGAAAGCATTGCATGAAGGATTTTTGCAAGTTAGGGAAAATAGAGCCCTCATAACATTCAGGAAATATTCTTTGTTGTGCCACCTAATATTATACTAGAATAAAGATAGATGGACCCAAAGGATGTGTTTGGGTAAGATTGAACAGCAGGGGAATTTTCTGGGGAATTTTCTACCAGTGCAACGATGGTATTATATATGGGACAACACATGTAATAATTCAAATTATGTGATATTCCATGATGGATTTGTGTAAAAAATTATGAGAGTTCTTGGTTACCCACCACCAAGACTACATACACTTGTTCTATAACTATTAAGACCTTTGTCTCTGAAACTTGAGCAAGGCCATACTCATAACTGTGGTGATTGTTTTTTTCTACAAGATATCACAATAATCAGGATTTATGGATGCCCACATGCCCCACATATACTGCCAAAGTTTGTCACCCTTTGATTATCCTTTTTAGAGTTCATGTGGTACATTCTATGTGTTGGAAATTGAATTACATCAAATGGTTGTCATTGATGTCAACTCAATACCAAATGTATGAGACATTTACTGAAAGCTATTCCCTATCAAAGATGTTCTTGATCGTGAATTGGTGTGTTGGTTTTTTGGTTTGAATTCTACTGGAAGACAAGCTATGACTATGATATCTTAATTATGTCATTATGATTCACTCAAACAACTATATTCAAGATCTTGAGATGTTTTGTGTTGGAAGCAGAAAGTTATGAATGACATATTTTAACTATGTACACTACAGTTGTTTCTCTATTCGGTACAATAGTTTTTTTTTGGGTCCTAATCTTGGCCAACCTAACACATGTTATGTATTAATAATATTAAATCTACCTTGAGGATGTTTTGTATAGATCTTAGCAGACTTAATATGATGTACTACTTAAATATATATATGATTTTTTTGAGGAATAATGAAGAGAGTGTGTGAAGGATGCGAAGTGTGAATTGTGAGAGCGAGCAAGAAGAAAAGTGAATATGTGAAAGAAAGGTCTGAGTGAACTGAATTTTGCACAAGGAAGGTGTATTCCATTAGTTCATACTTTCGGTAGTGAGCCATCACTTTCATACTTTCGGCAATGAGCCATCACTTTCATACTTTTGGCAGTAAGTCATTCTTTGTATCTTTGTGGCAATGAGACCTCTGGGTTGTAGCCCTATTGGATAGTGAGTCCTTATTTCAGGCAGTGAGACTTTTCGTATTTATTTTTGATATTCTCTATAGTGTGAGTTAATCCTCACTGTGGCTTTTCCCTCATTGGTTTTTCCACGTAAATCTGGTGTTATTGTGTTCATGTGATGGTTTTCAATTTTTTCTCTTGCACTTAATGTTTAATGATCTAAGAAGTGTTAAGGTTATGTTTCAGTAAATGCTTTAAGGGTTTAATTTGGTGACAACTAATTCACCCCCCTCTCAGTTGTCCAGTTCAACAATTGGTATCAGAGCTTAGTCCTTTGGAATGAGTTTAACAACTTGAATTAGGAGATCTTGGTAGGTTGAACAAAATGGTTAAGGGATCCGACTTGGATGAAGAATTAAGAACATAGACTATAGAGTTTGAAAGTGAAGATTTGAAAGAAAATTTCAAGCAAGAAAATGAATGCATTCAAACACTAAGGAATCATATCTGAAAGTTCAATTTGAAGCATAAAGAAGTTAACCAAGAACTAAAGGAAGCAAAGGAGACTATTGAGAATCTAAGAATCTAAAATTGGAAATTGAACAAAGCAAGATAGAGGAAGGATGCTTAAAAGAAATTATCAATCAAAAGATAGAAAAATGTGATAAGCTTGAATAAGTAGTAACCCTAAGAGCTGATATGGAAAAAGAAAAATCTCATGAAGAAAGGTTCAAGACAAGTTCTACAATGCTTGATGAGTTGATTTCATCTCAAAAACCTGCAAAGAATAAAGGTGGTCTAAGAATTGAAGAAGGGAAAAGATCAAGGAAGGTTTCCCACTTATCAAAACAAAAACCAAAGGAACAATACCAGAAGGTTTCCCATCCAACAACCTAATTCTCAAAGGTACCCATATTTTAATGGTTTTTGTTTCTCATGTAGTAAATTCGGACATAAAGCAACAAAATGTAGAAGCAGGATGAACTAGAATAGAATGTGTCAGAATGTTGGATTCTTTGTTGGACAATTTCATGTTTGCAACAAGTTTGGACATAGGCTACCAAATGTAGAAACCAAATGATGATGAACAAGTTTAATAAGTTAGAAGGATTCAATATTTTCAAGGCTACTGTTACGCATGCAATATCTTAGAACACAAGGCTATTCAGTGTAGGACAAGGATGAATGAAAATTCGTTTGACAAAGGATATGTTGCGTGCTACACTTGCAATAAACCAAGACATATCTCAAATTTTGTAGGAGCAGAGTTGGGAAGAAAACTAATTCGGAATAGAAGATAAAACCTATGAACAAGGTAGATCCTAAAGAAACTTAAGGAGAGAAATGGAAAACAATTGGAGGAAGAAGGAAGAACCTAACAACAAGGATGAATCAAATAATCTTGTATATGCATCTGGTGTAGATACCTCCTCCAAGAATTGAACCCAGTAGTGGTTTCAGGTGGAGCAATCACAAAAAAAATCTAACAAGCCCCTAATATATGAGGTGTCATGGGATGACACAAGGATAAGTGATGGAAATCTATTTTGAAGGCATTGGAGACAATTTTGGTAGAAACGAAGAAAATCGGGAAAACTGCAAAACTCTTCTTGGTTTACAGTAAAGTAGTTGGAAACTTAAAAGCTGAAAAGCAATGAATGCAGAATTAGGGAAAAATCATATGAATTCAAGAAAAGCATCATGACTTGGAGATTGTGGAAATGAGTCTATTGTACCAACTTCCGGTACAGAGGCTTTGTCTTCCAAATTTGGTCTGGTAGCCTTGATTGAAGGGAAAATACTGATAGAATAAAGTACTAATGATGATGTCATAAGCGATAAATTACTTTTTGCGATGAAACTCTAAAAGTGACAAGTTAAATAAGGAAGTTGAGTGGTCATTCCTTTTCACATTGTGAATTGAATGAGCTAAGGAGTAAAGTGCAGCTGAGAAATAAGGAGTTAGGGTTATTGGAAAGCAAAACTACGAAGAAAAAATATGAAACAATGGAGTCAAAGGAAATGGTGGTATTTGATATGTGCAACAACGAATTGCAGAAATTAAGTTACAGATTGATGAATTTAACCATGAAAAGATTCAAAATTTTGAAGGTTCACTTTTAGTTGAACAAATACAAAAGGTCAAGAGTCTAGGGCACAAGGGTTTAGACATTTGGAGTGAATTTCCATACTTTTTGGATGTAGACACTATTTGGTTTGTCTTAAGCAGAATTCAAGGTGATCAGATGATCTTCAACAAACCCTATGAGATTACAAAGGAATCTATTGCAGAAATTATAGGGTTATGTAATAATGGACCCATTCCAGTAAAGAAGTCAGTGAAAAACAAAGAGGTTGAAGCCTTAACTGGAGTGACAGGAGACCAAAGGGAACTTCAAATTCATACTATAGTCGATCTTGTGAGAAGGTACATGGAATATGGCATTTCATATAAGATTTATTTTAGAAATAGGGAAGGCTAGATACCTCAATGAATGTTGTTTACATTGTGCACCAAATTGTTGAAAAGAACGATGATTTAGACTTGTGCGAGTTATTGAGGAATCAATTAATGGAGAACATTACTATGACAAAGAATGACAATTACCCTTTTCATTTTGGATCTCTGGTTATATGTTTGATGATGTAGTTTCTGAAGTCGTTACTATATACACCTAAAATCAGTCAAGACATTTAATTAATTAAATACTAGTTATTTAATTAATATGCAACTACGTATAAATAAATTCTCAATTTATTTACGTAGTTCACCCTTTTCTAATTCTCCAAATCTAAAATCATATTCTTCTAACTTAATTAAATAAACAAATTTCCATAAGCTTGTTTTATTTAATTAAGTTTTATTAATCCCAGATTAGGAATTCAAGCACATGTCTACAACTTTTCATGCCACCTCACCAAGGTCACATGAAATTAAATAATTCTAATTTTTAATTAGAATTATCTTCAAACGCATGGCTTATTCCTCACACACTTCTTCAACAAACTTTCAAACACATGGTATTTCTCTCTCACACACTTGATTCTTCCATCCATTTGGCATGTTGTCTTTGGTCAAGGGAACAACTTCTTCATTATCTCCATCTCCACTGTTCATCCCTCTTGTTTGAATCTTGACCGTCGATGGTTGCCACATCACAAATGCTTGGAAAAGCCTATAAATACAACCCTTAGGCATTGTATTTTGCATCCACATTTGAGTAGAGTTATCATGCAGGAATATCATTTGAGCATTGGAGCATTTTGGAGTCTTATAGTTGCATTTCATATCATGTTTTGTTTCATAGTTACATCTTAGAATCATACTTTGTTTTATAGTTGCATTTTATACCATACTTTGCTTTATAGTTGCATTTTAGATTAGTATATCCATAGTTAGCATTTGATCATATGCACAATCATCCTAGGTTCATATCATAGAATTTACATTGTATAATCTAACATCATTATTCATTCATCATAATATCCATTATCATAGCATTCATCACATTAGTTTCATTTAGGAACTTAATTGGCTTGCATGTTGAATATTATCTCATTTCTCAAGTTGTCATTTTAACAACCATAGTGCATATACAAAATTTGAGAGCCAATATGGTTTAATAAATCCTTGAGAATAGAGGACAATGAAACGTTCTTAAAATATTTGCTTAACTACAAAATAGAGTAGTTTATTTGATTCAAATCTTTGATATAATCTATTTCAATGGTGTTTGTGTTGATTTACTAACTCTCCCACATTTCACACACACATAAAATGGCTTCCACTGTGGGGAAATACCCCATTTCTAACAATTTTCTAGAAAATATCTTGTAAACAGGCTGGATGTGACATTTTAGTGCAATCGTTAGTTCTTTCGGTGCATATGACAAATATTTTGGTGCATATGACTTTTGTTCCGACGCATCCAAGGAATCTTTCAGCACATCTAGGGTTTGTTTTGGTGCATACAACCTTTCTTTCAGTGCATCCAACAATATTTTTAGCGCATACAAGGAGTGTTTTAGCGCATTCGGTCTTTTCTTTAGTGCATTCAGTATCTGTTTTAGTGCATTAGGTTTTTATTTTAGCACATTGGTTAGTTCTTGTAGCACATTGATGTTTTAGCACATGCAATGACTATTTTAGAGAATCTAGTTAAATTTACAAAAGCCGAGGACTAATTGGTGTTTTCTACTGCTCAAGTACTTTTATATGCTAGTCAAAGACAAATTTATCAAACTAATGATGATTTATACAAGGGCTAGAGTTATTTAAATGCTTTCTTTTGCTTAAGATGAGCATCTACCTTAATTATAGAGGATAAAGAACACCATGTCTTTCGTGCTTGATGAATGGTAGGCATATGCTCTCCCCTTAACTGAGTGACCAAAAATCTAGACCCATTCACTTTTGTTTTATCCTTAGAGGGCCTGCCTTGTGGGAAAAATTAATCACCCAAGAGAATGACCCAACCGATAACACACTAAAGCCAAGTGATTTCCAATTGGGATATAAATGTGGATACTTGGGGAAAGTTCAAGTATCACGAGGATTGTTCTGACAAGAAGGGAAGAAATGGTCTCTTGTTGCATGGATGATCCCCCATGAATAGAATTCCTATACTAGAACCCTTTGTTGTAGCAAGGCCAAAATCCTTATTCTATTTGTTGGTGCAAGAACAGTCATTCTGAAGTCATCCCACATTCTTGCGGCTTTTAGTAGAGATGAGAAATATGCCATGGGAGATTCATGGATATTGATGTTTGGCTACCCCATAGAAGTGAGTGTCATAGAGGGGAGCTAGTGTGGTCAAGAATCTAATCATCCACTATAAGTAAGCACAGCTAGAGTAAAATTCAAGTGGGAATCTAATAAATATTGTCCTACATAGCCTTAATTTGTACATGCTTGATGTGTCTTTACCAATGTGTTTTTAAACAAACTTCAAACAAAACATCATACATTGGAAGTGAAAACCTTGATTCAGAAAACATTCCTTTGGGACAACTTGGAAAATAAAAAAATCAAACACAAACTTACAAGAAACTGTGTCATTTCCTAGTTCAGTGCATTCGCTGCATTTTCTAGAGCATCTATGCAATCCTATCGCACATACAACTTCTGTTATATAGCATCTGTGCAATTTTCTAGCACATTCATCCTCTGTTCCAGCACATCTAGTCAATCTTGTAGCACATCTGTGCATTTTTCCAGTGCATTTACCCTCTGTTATAGCACATCTATACATTTTTCCAACACATTTGGGAAATCTTATAGCACATCTATACACTTTTTTGGCGCATCCAACCTCTTTTTTAGCACATCTATCAAATCTTTTAGTGCATCTGGGCTCTGTTTTAGTGCATCCATTAAATGTAAAACCTAAGAGTTAAACTTGTCCCATGTTTCAAAGTTTGAAACAAAATTCAGAATCTTCTTCAAATCCAGAATCATTCCTTAGGTACCATAGAGTCTAAACTTGTTAAAATTGACCTCTACAAGTGTAATTCTCTAACCTAAACCAAGATCTAACATCTCAAAGTGCCAAAATTATCAAACTTATCACACCTTTGATAATTAATCCTAGTTTCATCATCAAGATTTACCATCCTTTCATCATAAAACATAGCTATATAGTCAAATCAAACTTAGTCTCATTAGAATTGTCATTCTATTTGACTTATTTGTAAGCCTTGGTACTCTTCCAAACTTAGATTGAAGTTTAGTCAAAACTATAACACTTGTATTCCCGTTCAAACAAGGTTACAAAAACAAGAACTCAAGGAAAAAGGACTTGAAAATCAAAACATTGAAGAGCCAAACCTTGGAACTCCAACCATTGAAACTCCAATCATAGAGACTCGAAACATCAAAACTCAAAATAGTGAGACACAAAACACCATGGCGGAATTTGAAGAGAATCCTTTCCATGGACTTCACAACAATGAAGGGGAAGAAATAACTGAGGAGGATATCCAACATGTGGAACAAGCTCCAAACTTCCACAAATGCTTAGAAAATATTTTTGAAGAAATGGAGAAAAATACCTCCTTATGCTAGCTAAACAAGGTGTCAAATTACTTGAGGATTTTGATGTGAATCAATTGAAAGCACCTCCCAAACAGCCTAAAAAAGAAACAAAACAAGTGATTTCCCTAACTCATCAAATGAAGAACCTTCAACGACAACTTCTTGACATGCAAAGGGGACCATCAAAATGATATTTGATCCAAGACATTTTTCCATATCCTTTTGATGAAGATATCCATAAAATCCCTTTTCCCAAACATTGAGAATTCCTAAAATATGACAAATACAATGGGAAAACAAATCCAATTGATCATGTGAGGGAATTTAGAACCATGAGTCTCGAATTTTCTCATGAAGAAACTTATTTGATGAGGTTATTCCCAAGAAGTCTAGGTGGAAAATTCCTTGAATGGTTTTCAAAACTTGCACCGCCCATCAAAACCTTTGAAGATTTGGTCAACAAATTCATCACCCAATATTCTTATAACATTCAACATGGCATAACAATGAAGGACCTTTGCAACTTGAAACAGAAAAAGGGTGAATTATTCCTTATGTTTTTGCAAAAATAGAGAAGGTTGTTTGCAAGATATTCTTGTCTTGTACTTGAAAAAGAGCAGATGGAAATATTTATTGATAACCTAAATGATGAGATGAGTTACAGGTTGGAATTGCAATGTCAACCCACATTCAAAAAATTGATTGAAAATGGGATTAAAATCGGAGAAGCTTTGGTCAAAAGAGGGGTCATAAAAATTTACAATGACAACAACACATCAAACTCCTCTAACAATTACAACAATAACAACAAACCAAAGTTTTGGCAATGAAACAAGAATGTGGGTAACAATGATGGTACAATTGAAAACCAAAATAAAAAACTTGTATTCAACTTGACAGCAACGGCCACCAAAACTAATCAAAACAACAATCTATGCCCAACAACCAAAATGTTAACCAAAGCAACAATCAAGGTAATGCTGGATCAAAAAAACCATCATATTGAACGTCCTCAAATCAAAGAAGGTTCGCCCCTTTGGGACAATCATCAGAATCAACATTGAAGGAAATTCTCGAAGCTAAATTCATAACGTTACCAGAGGCAAGAAATTGGGAACCACAAGTTAAGCCTCCATGGTGCAATGATGCTCATTTTTGTGACTTTCCTCACAACAAAGGACATAAAATCAACAACTAGATGCAATTGAAGCACTTGATACAAGACTTAATTAACAACAAGATGATATTTGTAGGACCCCAAATAAACAATGATCATGGGGCATTCAAGAACCCTCTACCTAACTATAAAAAAATGGGAATATTCTTCTTCAAATACAAAAGGAATAAACATAAACTATGTCCATGACACCACCATTCTGAATATTGAGGTGGTTGATGATCAAACCCATGACAAATCAGATCTTATTGCAATTGATAACCCAACAAATGACAACACCCTTGAACATGAACAAAACATCATTGCAATTGAAAATTAGCATCACGATATTGACACTGCCTCACATCAAATCAATGACCTTATGCCCATAAATTTGTTCAAAAACATCATTGTAGATGACAATCAAATCAATGTTATCAAAATCAGAGAAGGAAAAAATAAGTCACTGATCAATGCAATCACATGAGGACAAGCCAAGGTAACATTGAAAGGAGCTACCCCTTCCATGTCCAAAGCAACTACTACTATCCCTGAAACCCAATATAACATAGTTGATAAGTTGCAGAAAATACCCACCCAAATATCCATATTAGAACTTCTCAAGATTTCACCCAGTCACAAGGAAATCTTAGAACAAGCTCTAGTCACCACCATGGTACCAAAAAATCTAGAGGTTTTCCAATTCCAAACTATGGTGGGACATTTGACTGCACCACACTGCTTATCATTTTTCGAACACAATGTGTATCTATCAACCATCCCCACAACGCGGCCCTCCACATTGAGGTCTTAATTCACAAACACCATGTTTAGTGTGTTCTAATAGATGGAGGAGCTGGCCAGAATATATTTTCTTTGAAACTTGTCCATGCACTAGGCTATTCAAAAAATGTTATTGATCCTAGAAGGAAAATCACAATAAAAGCATATGGTGATGAGGAGAGATCTTCACAAGGGTCGATAGTGCTACCTATTCAAGTGGGACCAGCTGTTAGAGATATAGTATGCCAAGTGTTAGACAAAGAGTTAACATACAACATACTCTTGGGAAGACCTTAGATTCATGAAATTCAAGCAGTGCCATCCACATATCACTAGTGTTTGAAGTTCCCTTTCAATGGGCAGGAAATCACTATTGCAGCTGACTCAAACAACCCCCAATATTATAACACCCTCAAGACTACCCAAGATGCTTTTGTACCACACAATAGGGAAGCTCTAACTCATCATTCATAAAATGATGGGAAACAACTAAATTCCTTGTCAAAGTGGGTTGAGAAAAAGGACCAATCAAAGGATAAAGGTATGGGTAATTCTACTCCACAAGATTAGGAAAGTCAACTTGAGTCCTTATCGAAACAAGTGGCCAAGATCCAATTGAAAGAAAAAGGAATGGGGGAATACTCATTTGAGCAATCCTTATGTTTATCACAACTTTCCTCTTCTCCTAAATCATATGGGTAGACATCAACATCAAGACAACAATCATCACAACCCACCACACTATTTGATGGCACCTTTGTAAGAGCACGCACATTAGTGGATGAGTCAGATGAAAAATAGGTTTTAAATTGGCTACACAAAGATGAAAAATCATCACAAGAATCCGCCTCAAGTGTGCAAATAGAGCAATAGAGCAAAGGCAAGACAATCCTTGAAAAGATGGGATACAAGGGAAAAGGTCCTAGCGATAAAAGGAAAGAAGGCATCATAGAACCAATACAACCTATCACAATGCAAGCCAAGGATAAAACAGGATTGGGGTATAAAGAAGAATCAAGAGAAGAAACCAGACAACAAGTTGTTGAAAGAATCCTACAATGACAAGCTAGTGATGATCATGAAATTGATTCAAATGAATATGAGTGGGATTCACTATCTGAAGAGTCTTGTCATAATAAGGAAATTGATGTGGTACAAAAGTATACACCTATACGTGAGGAGGGTCAAACTTTAGGTTACAGACCGCTTGAAATAGGATCAAAACATATTGATGACTCCAGCGAAGACAATCAGACTCGAAGTGAAATGGATAATTTAGAGGAGAGTTACCTTATAGACATTGACTTCGCTATTGGATAATCTGAAGACATTACCATCTAGACCCTTATGACATCTGACCTTAACCAATCCAACTATCCCTTACCCCTAGTACATCCCGAACTCATAGATTGGGATCAAACTGAGTCGTCTGATATCCCCATCTTTTCAAATGATGAGGCCATTATCAACTTCCTCTGTTTCGCCAATCCTAAAACAAATTCCACCATTGAACATCGTAACGAAGCTTCCAACCAGGAGAGTGTCAAATTTTCCAACTGCAAAATGAATAATACAGGGAATAGATCTGCTGGTGAAAACCATTCAATGGTAGTATTAGATCTAGAAAAAGTAAAAATAAAGAGCATATCCAATTGAGGAAACCTCTCTAAGGAATTGAAGAATGGAATTCTTGTCACCTAGAAATGCACTCCATGCAAAGTTGTAAAAAACTGAGCTTTCTAGTGAAACATTGGATCACTCCAAGGCTGTGGGTCACCTGAGATTGGAGTGAACCTTCGGAGAAGGTTGGCTTCCTTTGGGTATCACCTAAAACTACTGATTTATGTGAGGTAAAGGAAGAAGAAATGCATACAAAATGAAACTATATTGAACTATTCCTATGGTGATACATCGAGTTGATAAGAAATCATGGAATGGACACAAACAGAACATACACTTGAAAACAAATAGCCAATGTTTTCACTTACTTAACATAACCCCTTCTAAACTCATATACTATTCTTAACAGGCTTGCTCAACATGCATATCTTAGGAAGGAAAGATGATTCTCATAGCCTTAAGTATGAATACAGATTTCAAAAAAACACAGTTAAGAACTTGTATAGTTTAAAATACATAAATGAAAGTAATACAAACATTAACAGTAGCTTCCCAGGTAAACTCTGTGTTATATTCCAGATTCCAGTTGAGTTACAAAACATACATTTAGTTGAGAGAGGATTGATAAAAAAAATCACTAAGTCTTTTTAATGCACAATCCGAACTCCCCACAAAAAGGCAAAAAAAAAGCCTTAAATATCAAAATGTGTCAGCTCGTTAGGAGTTACAAAAATATCCACCCCTGGAAAGATCTCTCCCTAGATCTTTCGGACGAATTAAATGCAAAACCCTGCGTGTCCTTGCTGTGAAGAGTCATCCCCGGAGAAGTCTTCCTCAGATATTTCATAGCTACCACATTCATTCTGACCCTAGCATCGTGTCTTGCTCGAACCACTTCGGTTGAATGCCTTGAATTCCCTTAGCTCACAACATATACGTGATGCATTCATCCCGTTGACATTCTTCATTCTGATCAGACTACCACGGCTCTCTTCAGCTCCTCCTAGTTGGTCGAGTGTATTCCACGCAGGCTTTGTAGGTAGTCGAAACTTCCTTTGAAAAGAATTGCATCTCGACAAGACACTAAAAGTGTCTCACCAATGTGATTATGTCCTCTACAACTTATCGGCATAACTCAAACTGTCACTGAGACATCATGACGAAAATCCTATCCCCTAGCGATACCATATATTTTGGGGAGACCTTTGCCAATGTCTCTAGAAGTTATACCATTGAGCTCCCTTCTCTCTGTTGGCCAGACATTCTTATATCGACAAGACCTTGCATCGATGTCAAGTTCCTTCAGCGAGGTTTTTACTTTCTAGTTGGTGAGACATGACGCGGTCAATGAGACATCATGATGAACTCCCCCTATCTGCCCGAGCTCTCCTCATTTTTCCAAAAGATCACTGAGTCGGAGAGACCTTTCTCCAACTTGGAATGTTATACCAAAGGTCTTCATATTGGTGAGACTTTAAGGGGTTGCTGAGACTATACCCAAGCGCTTTGTCCTTCGGCGAGCTCCTTTCCCTTTCAGGGAGACATCTACAGATCGGCGAAACCTCAGGGTGAAAACACAACGCTATACCGAAGTTAATCCATGTCAGCAAGACAATCTCAGTTCGCCAAAACATCACGTAGAAATCCCTTTCCTTTGGTGAACTCCTTTTCATTTTGGAGGCTCCACTGGTCGGTGAGACCTTTTCCGATGACACTTTCTATGTCACCAAGACTTCCCAGTGTCGGCAGTGCCTCAGAGCGATATCCTCAACTGTTGGTGAGCCCTTCGCCTTTTGCTGAGTTCTAATCTCGGTGAGACATTACGAGTCCGGGAGACATCCCGATGAAGTCCCTTAGTCATACCAAGGGGTTCTTTTGTGTCAGCAGGACTCCTACCAAAGACAACCATACTGAGGCCCCTTCCCTTCCTTTTGGCAAGACTTCACCTTCATTAAGACCTCCTAGCGAAGCCCACCTTCTTATGCTAAAAGCATCTCTCCATCTGAGGCTCCTCATACATCGATGAGACATTAGGAGTCAGGGATACCTTACCTCGACTTGAAAGCTACATCGAAGGTTCACTATTTTCGGTGAGATACCATCAGTCACCGAGACTATATTCCAAAAGAGATCTCATGCCGGTAGGATCCCTAGTCTAAAGCACTCGGACTTAATGGAAACCCTACTAGTCGGAGAGACCTCTGAAATGTCTTGCCGACCTTCTCCTTAGATGATTTTCATGCTGAATCTCCCTAGGGTAGTTTCTCCCACTGATTTCCCCATGACCTAGCAACAGATGTAGAGTCTTTGCCCTCATGTGAATGTTCTATTGGCCTCTCGAAGATCTAACATATGATTATCCCTCCTAATTTAACTATAGGTGAAATATAGGCAACAATTCTGGCGACCTTTATGGGATGTTTTCCTGCTAAACATGAGAACCAGTAGCTATAGTTTGTCCATTGGGTATGGAGTCATTAGAAAGCTTAGAGAACAAACAAAAATGTCAGTCAGCACATGGTTGCAATTCGCATGGGACTTATAGAACACAACAGATTGTCGAAATGAAAAGACAGGGGAAATTGAAAAGAAAAATATTTACAGCACTAAAACAACACTTATGGAAAACATAAAGCCTAAACTATTATGTACAATAGATGGACCTATCAAAATAAAAAACAGGGCTTGAGGTGTATCCCATTAACTAAGATAGGAAGCACTTCACCTTTTATTGTGGCTAGTCAATACGCATTGTGCTCCTTATAGCCTGTGATAATAAATGGACCAGTCCACATATTGTCAAACTTAGTGTGATGGCCTGGCCTACTTTTCAGAACATCCCAGCTAAGCACGAGGTCTCCCACCTTAAAATATTTTGTTGTAGCCCCTTTGTCGAATGTTCTTTTCATTTGGAGTTGATGATACTCCAAATCTTTCATTGCTCTATCCCTTAACTCTTCGAGCTCCATGAGCTCCGCATACCTTATAGACATTGGGTCATGTCCCTCAAGCATCTCCAACTGGTGAACAATGTCTAGAGCTGGAAGCTCCACAAATAGGGGCAATCTTGCCTCTTTGACATAGACCAACATATATGGCAAATTACCAACAGACCTCTTAGGGGTCACTCTGTCTGCCCAAAGTGCATTCTTTAAACTAATGTATCAGGTCCTTTGATTATCCTCTATGGTTCTTTTAATGATCCTGATAAGATTCTTATTTGTGTGCTTTCATCTAAACCATTACCCTGGGGTAATAATTTGAGGATGTGTTCAAGTGAATGCCATATTTAACGGCCCAATCAGTTACACTTAGACCTATGAATGCAAGAGCATTGTTAGATATGATGGAGTCAAGAACTCGAAATCTGGTGACTATATCTTCATAGAAGCTCAAAACCTAAGACTCTTTTGCTTCTTTCAAAGCTACTGCTTCTGTCCACCTTGTGAAATAGTCTGTAGCTGTAAGCACCCACTTGTGACTAGTACTAGAAGGTGGATTTATTGGCCCAATGAAATCAATGACCCATCTCATCAAGGGTTGCTCCACTTGAATTGGATGTAGGGGCATAGTTGGCAACTTTTCCTTTCCTGAAAATAGAATGTATTTGATACACTTTCTTGACTAGGAATATGCATCCTTAAACAAGTTGGGCCAATAGTAACTAGCTCTCATGATTTTCTAGGCAGTAGTTATGGGAGAAAAGTGACCTCCTGCAGCTCCATCATGAAATTCATGAAGTACCTTCTCAACTTGGTGACTGTGAATGCATCTTAATAGGACACTATTCAGATCCTTTTTGAAGAGAACATTATTTACCAGCACATATGGTATGGACTGCAATCTGAAGTATCTTCTTTTAGCTCTATTTAATCCTAATGGGCATTCACTAGTTTGTAAAAATTGGATCATATCTTGAACCCAATTGGTTGTCCCTATTGGTATATCATCTTAAGCATTCTAAAACTCATGTGTATTAGCAAGGACCACATCCTTTTCTAGTTCACTTTCACTACTTGACCCAATAGCAAGTTGTTCATAGAGACATGTCCCTCTAACCAATTTGGTGATCTTAATATCTACGTCATATTCCATAACCTTAGTGATCCATCCTGCTCTTTTTTCATTGAGTTCTTTATTCAATAGAAAATCCTTCACACTTGAGTGTGCCACCATGACATGAATTTTATTATGAGAGATCAAATGCTTGAATTTCTTCAGGCTTCTAATCATAGCAAGGACATGCCTCTCTACAAAAGAGTATTTATGTTCATAATCAACCAAACCTTGACTGAAAAAGGCTATTGGTTGTTCTAAATTCTCTTCATTTTTTTGAACCAATATTGTAGAAATGTTACTTGTGCTACCATAATCATACAAATAAAAATCTTTAGAAAAATTGGGATTTACCAGTGTAGGAGCTATTGCTAAGGCCTCCTTGACCTTTTCAAAATATTCTTAGCATCCTTTGTCCAACTGAAAACTGCATTTTTCTTTAACATAGTTGTTAAAGGTTGTAACAAGTTTGCAACATTAGGGATGAATCTTTTTAGAAAGTTGATCTAGCCCAGAAAGCTTTGTAGACCCTTCTTGTGATTAGGTAGCGGCAACTCAAGTATGGCTTTGACTCTCTCAGGATCAATAGTAATTCCTTGCTTTGACACTATGTGTCCTAATAATTTCCCTTCATGAATAGCAAAGATACTCTTCTTTGGATTGAGAGAGATACCGAACTCTCTGCATTTTTCAAAAAATCGCCTAAGATGTAACAAATGTTCATCAACATTTTTGGAATAAACTGTAATATCATCTAGGTAAATCAATATAATCTTGTTGATCAAACCTTGAAATTCCATGTCCATGGCCCTCTGAAACGTGGCACAGCTTTGGACAAACCAAAAGGCATCCTTTTGTATGCCATGGTGCCCCATTTAGTCGTAAAAGCAGTCTTAAACTGATCTTCTTCTCTAACCAGCACTTGATTATACCCTGAAAAAACATCTAATAAGGAAAATCTTTCGGAACCAGCAACCTCTTGCAAGATTCATTCCATGGAGGGCAGCGAGTAATGGTCTTTCAAAGATGCTCGGTTAAGATCCCTAAAATCTACACAAATCCTTATTTCACCATTTTTCTTCCTAACTAATACAAGGTTAGAAACCCATGAAGTGTGTTTGATAGGAAATACAATACCCCCCTCAACTAGTTTAGTCAGCTCTTTAATCATTGGGGGCTCAAGTTTAGGATTCAAGGGCCTTTGTTTTTATCTTACCAGCTTGGCATTAGGTTCCAACTCAATGGTGTGATGAGCAATATGGGGATCAAACCCTTTCAAGTTTGAGTATTCCCAAGTGAAGACATCATAGAATTCTTGAAATAAAGCAACAAAATATTGTCTATCTTCATGTGAACAATTTTTTCCTATCTTAAGGAGTTTACCTTTGAAAATCTCCAGCTCTTCGTAATGTTCTTGTTTAATTTGCAAGCTAGCTTTTCCCCTTTTAAGCTGATCATTAGTGCTGAAAATTGACTCCAAGGTAACAAGACCTTTGGGTAGCTTATTTGTCCTCAGCTATATGACTTGATCACCATACTACTACCTAAGTTTTGCTTGATTCACCATGGAGAACTGATCTTCTTCAAGTGAAAAGGAAAGAATCTGTTCATCACTGTCAAAAACTTTCCAGTGAATGTTGTTGTCAGGTTTTGATAGTCTGACTACAACCTTCACATACTACTGCACTTTCTCTTTTCTAATGTCATTTGGAATATCAAACTGTGCTCCAATGGATGCAAGCTTGTTAGCATGCTTGTTCTGATTTCTTGGGATAGACACTAAGTTAAAGGCATCAAAATCTTCGAGCATGTCCCACACTCTATTTCTATAAGACTTTAATGTGTCATTTTTAGCAACATTCAGGACCCTTACTTGATTAACAATTAATTCACTATCCCCATAGACTTTCAAGCTAGTTATTCCTCTCTTCGTTGCCCACTCTAGACCTTGAACAAGGCCCTCATATTCAGCAGTGTTATTGGAGCATACAAAAACAAAATGGAATGCAGAGTAGTACCTATCACCTTGTGGAGAAATCAACATTGCACCTCTTTCTGCCCCATTCTTAATTCTAGAACCATCAAAGAACATCTCCCATAGTCCATTTAGTGGTTGCAACAACTGATCTGCATCTTTCTCCAAATTTGGAATCTCTATGCCAGGCTCAAGAATGACATAGTTGCCCATACCAGCATCTTGAATGAGGTCCCCAGGACTGTCCAATACATTCTCAACTACCCATTCATGCAGTAGCATTTCAGGAACAACTTCTGATTGGAGTTCTTGAGCAGCAGCTAGTTCATTGTCAGAAAGAACGACACAATTTGTGTCTGCAGCAATAGGAACAACATTAAAGGGACTTGGGTTATATGG
Source organism: Sequoia sempervirens (assembly GCA_007258455.2). NCBI lineage: Eukaryota > Viridiplantae > Streptophyta > Pinopsida > Cupressales > Cupressaceae > Sequoia > Sequoia sempervirens. The sequence goes on along the minus strand of VDFB02000003.1, from coordinate 515,348,476 downwards.
CTCAATGTGATCCTTGGAAAATCTCTCAGATTTAATGGTAACCTTGGTTCCATATCTTATTCTAAATAGCATATGTGACCAATCAGCTGATACGTAACCACCTATCTTGGTTGTAAAGTCTCTAGATAAACACAAGGAAAAGAAAGGTTTGAGGTCTATGACACATATGTCTTGAGGAACTAAAAAAATTGGACAAGCATGGAGGGTGAGATTTAAATCCTTGATAATACCCAAAATATTAACTGAAGTACCATCCAATTGGATCACTCCCTTCTCCAAAGGTTGGTATTTTAGTCCAAGTTTGTCAGCAATCTGTTTTGGCATCACAGAGCTGCTAGCTCCACTATCTACCATACAATTATGAACTAACTTATCACCAATAATTACTGACACGTAGAAAGGAGGTGGTTTAACTCCTTGTTTAGTCTCCATGCAAGGATGTTGATCATTTCCCTAAGAATTAATTGTTAACACAAATCTAGCCTGACCTATTGGGTGCTCGGATTCATCAAACATTTTCAAACTCGACAAGGCTGACTATAACATATCCTTTTGACCTAGGATGGATAATGAGTCCCACATGGACATTGTAACATTCATTTTTCTCATACTCTCAAGAATATTATAAGGTACAATTGGGTTTACTTTAGGATGTACCTTTATACCAGTATGATTAGCTTGCGAGTGTGACTGCTCCTTGTCTAGGAGTTGTTGATTTATTTGCCAAATAGGAGCCGCACGAGATGTAGATGGTTCTACAGTCGCTGGCTTTCCTTTGTCAGCCACTTTACTAAGCTGAAGAGCTCTCTTCTTTTCCCTGGTGTTAGCTGCAACTGGAGAACTATCTTCATTCAACCCACAGAACTCTTGACCTTGCCAATTAAGCAAGGTTGTATCATTGCTAAATTGGTCCTGGTGTTGTGAAGATGCATCATTGCTTGCACAATACTGTGAACTTGAAGCATTTTGTACCATAAGTGCCTAGTTGATTAGTTTGTTTGAGCAAGTGGCCTAATTATGAGGCTAGTTACAAGGGTAACACCACTCATAGTCTGCTGCTAAGTTGTTTTGGATAGGAACCAGCTCCTTGGTCACACTAACAGGGGCTGGAGCATAGGCCTGAAAAGGCCTTGTGTTCACACTCTGTCTTGGGCCCTGATACTACTGTCTATTCCCTTGGAATTGTTGTTGTTGACCTTGGAAGGGCTGACTTGAGGCCTGACTTTGTTGCTGATAAGGCCTAGAATAGGACTATTATTTCTCCAAGTGCACCAACTTGTTGCCAAAAGTTTGTAAAAGACTTTTGATCTCTTGTAACTCCTATGATGAGCTTGAGGCAACACTTCCTTGTTTATCAATAGTTGGAATAGTAGCTGGTAGAGGTGTGAAAGGTGGTATTTGCAAAGGAATGTTTGCATGAATTTCTAGAAATATTGGCATTGGTGGCTTGGGAGTGAGTTTTCCAGCTTGTATTAAGTTGTTCTCCGCTCTAATTGCTATTTCAAAAGCGTCTAGCAAGGACACCTCTCCCATTGACTGTATCATGACAGCTATGTCGCTATTCAAAGCCCTCAAGAAATAAAAAAATGTGTATTTTGGAGGTGGCCTCACTGTTACAGGGATCCTATCCCAAGTTCTTTGAAATCATTCATCTACTCTTGTGGAGCCCTCTTAATTGTAGCAAATTGTTCTAGTAGAGACAAGTTGTCAAACCTGTCTTGGAATTGCTTATGCAACTTATCTCCAAATTTGTCCCATGTTGTAATTGAATTGACTGGTAGGCTCCTATACCACTACACAGCTCTTCCTTTTAGTGAAACAACTACTAATCTCACTGCAACATCCTCTTGGGTTATGTGATGGAATCTGCATAACGAAGCCACATCTCTCATGTGTTCAATTGGAGTAGTTTGGTCTTCCCCTGTAAAAATTGGCAGAATCTTTAAGGCTGCCATTGGGATGTTGTTGTGCTATGCCAGATTCAAGGGGCTCCCTCCATTAAAGGTAACAAAAGGTTGATTCCTTGGAGCGGCCATTGGAGGTAGCTGAATTGGATTTACTTGTATAGAAAAATGAGATCCCACTGATGGAGGAGTAGACTGAGTTCTTCTAGAATAGATAATTGTTGTTCCTCTTTTTTTTGTTGCTCTACCTTTCCTTCTTGGTGGTGACAGCTGCAAATATTCAAAGGGACCTGAGCTGCCTCTTGTCAGAACTTTTCTCATAAACTGTAGAAGGCACTGATTTATGGGGTTCTTCTTCTTTGTGGAGTAGCCAAGTATGCCAAAGGACTTTTATAAAGTTTTAAATTCACTGGTTGCATACCAAACCAACAATTCAATCTAGTTCACTGTCCCACTAGGCATGCCAGAAATTGTTGTCACCTAGAAATGCACCCCATGCAAAGTTGTAAAACACTGAGCTTTCTAGTGAAACATTGGATCACTCCAAGGTTGTGGGTCACCTGAGATTGGAGTGAACCTCCAGAGAAGGCCAGCTTCCTTTGGGTATCACCTAAAACTACTGATTTCTGTGAGGTAAAGGAAGAAGAAATGCATACAAAATGAAACTATATTGAACTATTCCTATGGTGATACACCGAGTTGATAAGAAATCATGGAACAGACACAAAAAGAACATACACTTGAAAAAAAATAGCCAACATTTTCACTTAGTTAACATAACCCCTTCTAAACTCATATACTATTCTTAACAGGCTTGCTCAACATGCATATATTAAGAAGGAAAGATGATTCTCACAACCTTAGGTATGAATACAGATTTCAAAAAAACACAGTTAAGAACTTGTATTGTTTAAAATACAGAAATGAAAGTAATACAAACATTAACAGTAGCTTCCCAAGTAAACTTTGTGTTATATTCCAGATTCCAGTTGAGTTACAAAACATACATTTAGTTGAGAGAGGATTGATAAAAAAAATCACTAACTCTTTTTAATGCACAATTTGAACTCCCCACAAAAAGGCAAAAAAAAAGCCTTAAATATCAAAATGTGTCAGCCCCTTAGGGCTTACAAAAATATCCGCCTCTAGAAAGATCTCTCCCTAGATCTTTCAGATGAATTAAATGCAGAACCCTGCGTGTCCTTGCTATGAAAAGTCATTCCCGGAGAAGTCTTCCTCAAATATTTCATAGCTACCGCATTCATTCTGACCCTGGCATCGTGTCCTACTTGAACCACTTCAGTTGAACGCCATGAATGCCCTGAGCTCACAACAAATACGTGTTGTATTCATCCCGTTGACATTTTTCATTCTGATCAGACTGCCACGACTCTCTTCAACTCCTCCTGGTTGGTCGAGCATATTCCACGCAGGCTCTATAGGTGGTCAAAACTTCCTTTGAAAAGAATCACATCTTGGTGAGACACTGAAAGTGTCTCACCTATGTGATTATGTCCTCTACAACTTATCGGCATGACTCAAACTGTCATTGAGACATCATGACGAAAATCCTATCCCCTAGCAAGACCATCTGTTTCGGGGAGACCTTTGCCGACATCTCCATAAGTTATACCATTGAGCTCCCTTCTCTCTATCGGCCAGACATTCTTATATCGACAAGACCTTGCTCTGATGTCAAGTTCCTTTGGTGAGGTCTTTACTTTCTGGTCAGTGAGACATGGTGCGATCGTTGAGACATCATGGCGAACTCCCCCTGTCTGCCTGAGTTCTCCTCATTTCGCCAAGAGATCACCGAGTCGGGGAGACCTTTCTCTGACTTGGAATGCTATACCAAAGGTCTTCATATCAGTGAGACTTTAACGGGTCACTGAGACCATACCCAAGCGCTTTGTCCTTCGGCAGGCTCCTTTCCCTATCAGGGAGACATCTACAAATCAGCGAAACCTCAGGGCGAAAACACAACGCTATACCGAAGTTAATCCATGTCAGCAAGACAATCTCAGTTCGCCAAAACATCATGTAGAAATCCCTTTCCTTTGGCGAACTCCTTTTCATTTTGGAGGCTCCACTAGTCGGTGAGACCTTTTCCAATGACACTTTCTATGTTGCCAAGACTTCCTAGTGTCGGTAGGACCTCAGGGTGATATCCTCAATTGTTGGTGAGCCCTTCACCTTTTGCCGAGCTCTAATCTCGGCAAGAAATTACGAGTTGGGGATACATCCCGGTGAAGTCCCTTAGTCATACCGAGGGGTTCTTTTGTGTCAGCGGGACTCCTGCCGAAGACAACCATATCGTGGCCCCTTCCCTTCCTTTCAGTGAGACTTCTCCTTCGCTAAGACCTCCTAGTGAAGCCTGCCTTCTTATGCCAAAAGAATCTCTTCATCCAAGGCTCCTCATACGTCGGCGAGACATTAGGAGTCGGGGAGACCTTACCTCGACTTGAAAGCTACACCAAAGGTTCACTGTTGTCGGTGAGATACCATCAGTCACCAAGACTATATGCTAAAAGAGATCTCATGTTGGTAGGATCCCTGGTCTAAAGCACTCGGACTTAATGGAAACCCTGCTAGTCGGTGAGACCTCTGAAATGTCCTGCCAACCTTCTCCATAGATGATTTTCATGTCGAATCCCCCTAGGGAAATTTCTCCCACTAATTTCCCCATGACCTAGCAACAGATGTAGAGTCTTTGCCCTCGTGTGAATGTTCCATTGGCCTCTCGAAGATCTAACATATGATTATCTTGCCTGATTTAACTATAGGTGAAATATAGGCAATAGGAATATTTGACACACTCCTCGAACACTTTTAGGAATGATCTAAAGTATTGGCTGAACCCACTCATTCTATCAATATTAGAAATGAAGAAACAGTAAAGTCTGTCCATCTAGCAGAATCCTTAACAGATCAAGAAAAACTGAACTTCATCAAATTCTTCACAGAAAGACAAGTCAATTTTGCTTGGTCATATGTCGACATGCCAGGGATTGATCCAGAACTCATCATGCATCACTTATCATTACCAGTAGGGGTAAAACTGATCAAGAAAAAGGTAAGGAAAATGCATCCTCATATTGCCATATTGGTTAAGGCAGAATTGAAGAAGTTATTGGACGTTGGGTTCATTACACCAATTGACTATGTTGAATGGATATCAAACATTGTGCCTATTTCAAAACCAGACAAGAGCATCAGGTTATGCACAGATTTCAGGGATCTCAACAAGGCTTTCCCAAAAGATGACTTTCCCCTACCTAACATTGACATCATTGTGGACCTAACAGTAGGGCATGGCATGTTGTCACTCATGGATGGTTTTTCTGGCTATAATCAAATTAAAATTGCACCTGAGGATCAAGATATGATAGCCTTAACATGTCCGTGGGGAAACTTTTTTTGGAATCTCATGCCATTCGAATTGAAGAACACAAGAGAAAATTATCAATGTGCTATGATGAAAATATTTCATGATATGATGCACACCTTCATGGAAGACTATGTAGATGATCTGTTAGCCAAATCATACACTAGAGAAGGACACCTAGAGATCCTAGATAAAATCTTCACTAGACTGGAAAAGTTCAACATACGACTGAACCCAAGAAATGTGTGTTTGGGGTGACTTCAGCCAAACTCTTGGGATATATAGTTTCATAAAATGGCATTGAGGTAGATCCTACAAAATTCAAAGCCATCATGGAGATGTCATTTCTCAATAACATCAGTTAGCTATGATCTCTACAAGGGAGATTCCAATCAATCCAAAGATTTATCTCACAACTATCAGACAAGACCCGTCCTTTCACTCACTTGCTACATAATAATGTATCTTTCTGATGGGATGAGAAATTCAAAGGGGCCTTCAACCAATTAAAACAATATCTGATGATTCCACCCATCTTAATACCACCAGTAGATGGAAAGCCACTTTTATTATACATGGCAACAACTAAGATATCTTTGGGAGCCTTGTTAGCACAGGAGGATTCAACAGGAAAAGAAAGGGAATTTTATTATATCAACATGACCTTAAATGGCTATGAGATCAATTAAACCTTCATTGAAAAGGCTTGTCTAGCAATAGTGTTCACTACCTAAAAAATTACGACACTACATACTAACTCATACCATCAAGTTAATGGCCAAGATAGATCCACTGAAATACCTTCATAGAAAAGCTAGTCTAATTGGAAGACTAACTAAGTGGGTCATGATGCTAAGTGAATTTAACATCCAATATGTCAATAGGAAGGCAATCAAAGGACAAGAAATCATAGACCAGTTAGTTGAAGCACCATTGTAAGACAATCATCCAATGAACATTGAATTCCCAGATGTTGATGTCGTAACGGTATCAACACAACAATGGGTCTTGTACTTTGATGGCTCTTATACACAACATGGATTAGGTGTTAGAATCTTGTTTATCTTGCCACAAGGACATACCATTCCCAAATCCTATAGACTAATGTTTCTTTGCACCAACAACACAACCGAATATGAAGCATTGATCATTGGAATCAAAGTAGCAATCGAGTGGAAGATCACAAAGTTCCATGTCTATGGGGATTCACAACTAGTCATTAATCAGGTATACGATGATTATCAAATAAATGATGAGAAGCTGATGCCTTACAAAAGAATGGTTGATGACATCAAAAATTACTGTGGAAATAAGATTTGAGCAGATTCCTACAAGTGACAACAAAGCTACTGATGCCATGGCGACCATTGCTTCTCTCTTACAGATTCCTGAGAAATGAGCTCATTACGAGTTCATGGTGGAGCAACTATCCAACCCATCGTATGACAACCCAGAATCCCAAGTCATCTACTATCTACCTGAGGCTGACATTTCCATCTACAAGAAAATTTATAATTACCTAAAAGAAAATACCCTCCCACTCGACCTATCCTAAAATAAAAAAATGAAACTTTACTCGTCAAGCCGCCCGACATGCCCTTATCATAGATGTCCTTTATCAACGAGGTCTTGAAAGAACTCTCCTTCGATGTATGGAACATGATGAGTTTGAAACAACCTTACAGAAGGTTCATGAAGGTGTTTATGGAACTCATTCGAGTGGTTTAACCTTAGCCAAGAAACTCCTTTGTTTGGGATATTACTGGCCGACTATGGAGAGGGATTATTTTTAGTTCATCAAGAAATTCCAAAAGTGTTAGATTCATGGAAATCTCATCCATGCACCAGCACAAGAACTTCAACCTTTTGCGTCAACATGGCCCTTTTGTTAGTGGGGATTGGATCTCATAGGGAAAATTTATCCATCTTCATCAAATGGACACAAGTTCATTATCACAACCACAAAGTATTTTACAAAGTGGATTGAAGTTGTTCCGCTAACCACCATCATAGGAAAGAAAATATAATCATTCATCCTAAATTATATCATCTATCAGTATTGCATCCCTCAATCCATTATCATGGACAACGATAGGCCATTCAAAAATCAAGATTTCCAACTCTATGAGAGGTTCCATATACAACATCAATTTTCTACAACATATTATCCCCAAGGAAATGGCCAAGCAAAGGCCTCAAACAAGACTATCCTAAGAATCTTGAAGAAAACTATCAACGATGTTGGACATGATTGGCATGTTCAACTGAACCCTACTTTATGGGCTTCCAGAACCAATATCTACACCCCGACAGGAGCAACACCATATGCCCTAGTCTATGGATTAGGGGCCATTCTACTTATTGAGGTTGAACTACCATCACTCCAGGTGTCACTAAAATGGATCATTTCATATTAGGATTATAGAGTGTCTAGGTTACAGGAATTAGAACTATTGGATGAGTGTCATCAACATGCAATGGACCATTTGAAAGCATACCAACAGAGGATATCCAAAAGTTACAATCATAGATCCAAGCCTAGAACATTTCAGATGGGTGATTTAGTCCTGAAAGAGAACCCCCATAACCAACAAGATCAAGAGAAGAAGGGGAAATTTGAACCAAACTGGCTAGGTCCCTTTATCATTGTATCAGTCTTCAGATTAGGAGCATATCAGTTGTCCACACCAGAAGGGGATTTGTTTGATGAACCCCTCAACAGCTTGCATCTCAAAAATATTTACACCTAAATCATCTAGTGCATTGGAAAGAGTCCTGAAAAAATACAAAAACATCAAAAAATATCTTGAAAAAATGGTTGCCTTGATGAAAACTTGGCAAATAGGCATCTTGGTAATGACAAAAAAATCAGAAAAAGTGCAAAAAAAACAAGCAGTGAAAACCTAGCAATAGGCACTATTTGTGATAGGTTAGCTTTTCCATCTATTTGAGCATGTCAATCATTCACTTTCTCTTTTGCTTTCTCCATTCATCTGCCTATCATCAAAAAAATTCCTATACATATCCTAGCATCGCGATTGTGTCTCACCCTAGACTGGGGGAAAAATCCTCAACTCACTGGGGGCAATAAACTTTGAGCTTGAACTAACAAACAAACAACAATAGTACAACACAACCTAAAACATTATCATAGTGCAAACCAAACATTGAACATCAATCACCATCAATAACACATCAAGTGTGCATATCAAACAACTAAATCAATCAAACCAAAAGCACACTTCAAATGGATGATGTTCCTTCTAAATCATGGGTTTATCATAGCTAACATAAATGTTAAAATTGTTGTACTTTGATTTTTGTTATCATATCTTTGGAGCAACTCGATGATGTATTGAACTAGAGGAGCTAGGAAGGAGTGTGATTTTTCTTTGTCTATTATCTATGAGTCAATCATTATTACTGTGCAAATTGTCGCAAGACGTGCTCTACAAAGTATCACTAATGACATTCTGAATTTGCATAGGAAAATGGTTAACTCTTGTCTGTTTACGCAAGCAATACTCAGGTCATCTCGATTTAAATATACTTAGATGCTTGTGTTAACTTGCACTATCAAAAATCATGGAAGTAGTACTCAAGTCATCATGGTCTAAATATACCATCGATGTTTATACTCACTTTCAACATTTTAAAGGCTCAATGATGATTAAAGGCACGACAAATCGGCTATTACGAATGACAACATATACATATTAGATCTGCATGGTTAAGTTAGATTTCAACCATGTTAGCTTGCATTTGTATCTATAGGATTTCCAAAGCTACAACAATTTCACAATGATGTTATCTCTTATACTAATAGATTGAGTACACTTGACATTAACAAAAACACATCATTCTCATATGGAAAACACATCAGTTGTATCATCATTTGCATACATTAGAAAAAATTATCATATCATTCATCCATCCATGCATCACATCATAATATTTGCATTATAAAACACAAAAATACATGCATCGCATCTCATTTACATAGTCAAAATCATTTCATATAGTGGCATTAAGAAAGTGGTTCACTAAGCTTAAATGAGTGAGTCTCTTTAGATTTCCAAGAAAGTTGGGAAATATGTCAGGTTCTGTGAAGCTTAACTTAACAAATAATCCACTAATGGAAACCTTCCCACAACTCTTGGAAGTTGGATAGATTCACTCATTTAAGCTTAAGACCCTAGAAGTTTCGAAGTATTACAAACTCAGTTAAGCATAATCATATCATCATTACAAAACATCATACATCATTTACATAATCATTACTGTTATCAAGTGGGACCCTCAACCCCTCCCTTTGGACCTATGTGGTCTCTGGCTAACCTCTCCAGTGGCACCCTCACTGACAGTTTGAGCTTTTGGTGTAGTGGCAGCCGGTGTGTGTGAACAAACTGGCGACTCTACTGGGGAGGGGTTTGATTCCCATCGGTGCTCCTTACTCACCTCGTGGTTGTCTATTTCCAATATAGACCTCTCAGCTCGGGGGGGCTAAGTTGTTATCATGCAGGACCCTCAACCCTCCCTTTGGACCCATGTGGTCTCTAGCTAACCTCTTCGGTGGTGCCCTCACTGACAGTTCGAGCTTTTGGTGTAGTGGAAGTCGGTCTGTGTTAACAATTACATCCCATTATCATTACATCCATACATAATCAATATGAACATCACATATCATCACATTGCATAATCAAATCCATCTCACATAGCATAAATCCTCATTGCATACATCACATAATCATGCATTATCCTATCATCATTGCATACATCACATAAGCATCATTAAATAAACATCATCGTATAAATAGAACTAGGTACCATCACATTATCCTACATTCATCCATTCATTACATCATCTATTTGCATGAGAAAAAGTACAAATACATCACATTTTATTGACATAGTAAAATCCATCACATGCATCATATAGAAATCATTCATAAAACACCATAGAAAACAAATTAGTTGCATCATCATTTGCATCCATAACATATCATATCATCAGAAATTAAATGCATCCATCATAATCATCATGATCATCATCATATAACATCATATAGACACGTAGATAATAATCATCGCTGTATATCATATAACCTCAAAATCATAATGTTAAAGTGTACAAGGATATCCAAAGGTCTAAAGAGATACATCAATATAAAAAATGGAAGTGTATCATAAAGTCTTAAAATAAGAGGTACATCATCAATGTCTCAAGTGAATATAGAGTGTATACAATCATGTCCAAAGTACATTAGAAAATCATAAACTGGAGCTATGTCATGCTCCCCCTAGATGGTGTTGGCATCACAAGATCAGTACCTCCCCCTGCACCCGACAGACCACACCAAGATCTCTTTGATCTCCAGGAAGTGGCTGCATGACACCCATGCTAACAGTACAAGACTGGTATCTTCTAGACCGAGACTATGCAAAGCTCTCCCGCCACTCTGGAGGAACCGCATCATAATATTGACCTCTATAGAACTCAACCTCTTGCGCGGTATGGTGGGCCTCTCTAAAATAATTTGAGGTACCAACAGCCACCACAACCTATTGTAGCCTCTCAGTAATGGCCTCAACTTGCTCCACCTGCCATCTCAAGGAATCCCTCTTAGTAGTCAATGTGGTAATCTTCCCCTACATCTATCCATGTACCCATCCCTGGGCCTGTACCTGTGTAAGTTGGGCATGTACCTAATGCACTTGCTACCTAGTAGCATCCCTCTCGGTCTTCAAAGTCTATATCTATCCCTCTGCCTATGTAAGAAGAGCCTGTACCTACTCTAACTAACCCTATAGCATCTGAACCTGCACCTGTAATGCAGCAATCTATGTCTACTATTGTGGTGAGGGTAGCCGAACCTCCACATGTCGCCTCTTGCAAGGCACTCTCATCTCTCCAACATCCAGCCCTGGTCCTCTGCCACCCCCATCATTCTCCTCATCATCACCATCATCGTTGCATCCCCCTCCTCATCGTTGCTATCCCCCTCCTCACTACTCTCCTCCTCCTCCATTCTCTATCACCTTTGCCCATGACCTCCTGCCTCCTCCTCCACTAAAAATGGTGTTGGCTCATCCAGAATCGTAATCCATGGGAATGGATGCATAAACATGTACTGAGCATACTCTGCTGATATTGGTGCATCAGTGATCTTTGGAAGCACCTCCCAAGGGACGACCTACAATCCTTGAAAGTGCTCGACCACTGCATCATAAGACAAAACTAGCCCCCACTCTATAGCATCCTGTCATCTTCGGGCATAATGGGCCACTTCCTAGGGAATTCCTTAAACCCTACCATACTATATCAATACTCTCAAAAGCATGAATCTCTCGATAATAAAATGGGTTCGGCCAATCAAATAAATCAATTGACACAAATACGACATCTCGGCGTCATCATTAGGCCACTGCTTGCAATCAACATATGGCCGCCATACCATAGACTCTAGATCATCCAACACTCTCCTCCAGTGCTCGATTTTTCCTAGCCTCTGTTGAGCAACTCGACCTGCATAGATGTGAACATAGAGCCTCATGGCTAGTTTTTGTCTATCTCCCACTGGCTAACTAACTGCTATAGCCTCCCAGGCCTAGACCTGGAGCAATGTGACCCCCGCCGATAAAATCACCCCACGTAGATAGACCACTTGATGCAAATCATGGTAAAGGTGTGCAAGCATACATCAACCCCATGCATATCAAGTGTTGTGAACAATCATGCTCTCCAAGATCTGCCCCCATCTAACTGAGAGTCCCTTTGACCTGTAGTTAGGACAAAGGAACCCTCCAATGAAACTAGCTAGAACAAAAGGAAAAGTGGCATATGCATCGACGATGTCCCTCCATGGAATCTCATACCCGCATATATGGTCATCTTGAAATACTCTCTGTAGTGCATTGGTCTTGCCCTGCTCATGTGCATCATATAGGACCAACTCCAACCACAGGAATCTGTAAAATATGGTATACATCCCCAAGAGTCACCATGATCTCACCAGTGGGCAAATGGAAGGTGTTATGCTCACTGTGCCACCTCTTAGCTAAGGTTGTCAATAACCCGCTATTAATCTTGATCTGGGGCATATCAATAAGAGATGACAAACCACATCGGGCAATAACAACTACCTCAGGCTACGTCAGATGGTGAATCAAGTCCCATGTCCTTGAGAACCGCTCTCTAATCTGTAAACTCATCAAAGGCTCCTATTAGTCAATCAATCAATCAAAATCAATCAACCTATCAATCCAATCACCTCTAGTGATACTTTGATCAAATCTTGTGAGCATCAATCTATCATTCAACCTCGCCTATCATGATTTTTATCAAATCAATCAATTTTAACCTCACCTATCATGAGGTTTATCAAATCAATGAATTTTAACCTCACCTATCATGAGGTTTATCAAATCGATCAATGCACCTTTCCTATCATGAGGTTCATCAAATCAATCAATGCACCTCGCCTATCATGAGGTTCATCAAATCAATCAATGCGCCTTGCCTATCGTGAGGTTCACCAATCAACTCAACCTCACCTATCATGAGGTTTATCAGATCAATCAACCTATAATTTATCCTCACCTATCATGAGGTCAATTATCATCATCCTATCATTGCATCTCACCTATCATGAGATCTGGTATCACCTGAAGTTGCACCTTGTTGAACCTAATGCTCAACACCTTAGTGTAACATGGGAAGACCTCTAAAGTTGTGGGTCACTTGTAGATAGAGGTCAACCTCTGGAGAAGGCCAACTTCTTATGTGTTATCACCTAAACTACTGATCTTTGTGAAGGGAAAGGGAGAAGGAGCACATAAAAACAAAACTAAACACTATGGTGATACACCAAACTGATAAGAGCAGTGGAATACTTGATTGACACTTGAAAATTGTTAATGATCATAAGATTACACATCAAATCTGTATAAGCTATGCATTAATACTTCACAAACAGGCTTGATTCACACACTTTTCCAGAGAAAAATATTTTTTTACAGACTGGAATCCATACATGATTGTGTAAACACAGTTTGTGATTTGACTAATGATACTTTTGCAAAGGAAGGCATGAAATACAAGATAAAGTTATAGAGAAATGATAGAAATTCACAAAATAACTTGATCATTAACCTGAAATGCACGACACTTGCAAGAACAAGATGGTAATTTGAATCATCCACAATGATTAAGGTAAACTCTATATATTATGCTCTAAATGAGTTACAAAATCCAGTATTTTCTTCTAAGGATTCTCAGAAGTCTCCAAAAGCGGAAAAATATCCTAGTAAGAATTGCCTACAAAAAGGAAAAAAATGCCATATATACAAAAGTGTGTCGACCCCCTTAGGGCTTAAAAAATATCAAACTTCAGAAAAATCTCCCCTAGATCTTTTGAATGGAGTTAATGTTGTATTAAATGCATGTCCCTGCTATCCATGTCAGTGAAGAGTTGCTTCAAGAAAATCCTTCTTGATCTTTTGCAACTATTGCATTCACTTATGGTCCCCATGGCGATCTCTCAAACCTCCCTGTTGAGTTGCCATGAATGCTTCAGAGCTCAGAGCCGATCCACGTTGCTTTCGCCCTGTTGATCTCCTTGGCACTGGTCAAGCTGCCAATGGTCTGCCTGTAGCTCCCTCGAATTGGTTGAACGAATGCCACATAGATTCTTCGGGCGGTCAAAAGTTCTATCTGTAGAATTTCATGTCGGTGAGACACTAATTGTGTCTCCCCGATGCGATTATACCTTTCTGCAACTATCGGCATAACGCATGATGATCGGCAAGACCACATAGCGAGTTACCAAAGTCATATCGATATCACTGAAACCATCGGCGAGACAATCATTTTTCAGCCAGACAACATGGTGAGCCCTCAGGAGTCATACCAATGTCACCATCTCATTGCCTAGTCATCCACATTCAGCAAGAGTTCCTTTAGTCGGTAGGATATTATACCAGTCTTCATGAGTTATACCGCTACACAAGATGTCACCGAGACCCTCATCCTGTCAGGAAGACATCCTACTGAGTGTAAAACCTCATCTCGGAGTCTCCCTGAGATTAATATTACGAGCCATATCAACACCTTAATGTCACCCCGAACGCATTCCACTCTACCCGAGCTCAACATTTCTTGTCAGGGAGACTTTGCTATATCAACAAGATCTTTTGTTTCAGTGAGACCACAAGCAGTCGATGAGACCTCGTGCCGAAGGCACCCTACTTTGGCGAAGGCTCATTTCAATTGGGAAGACTTTTCTTTATCGCCGAGACATTCAACGACCTCAACTCCTGCACCGAGAGCCTTTAGAGTCAGGGAGACCTTCATCCTTTGGTGAGACCCTTTAGTGAAGCTCGCTTCCTTTGCCGACACAGCCTCATTTTGGCGAGACCTCACCCATCGGTAAGACCTCCTAATGAAGCCCCCACACATACGCCAAAGGTATCCTACTTCAGTGAGACTTCACCTAGTTGCCGAGACCTCTTGGCGAGAGTGCAAATTTTCCCTGAGAACCCTTGGGGAACCATTGTCGGCAAGAGTCACAATGATGCCCTCCTCGTCGGTGAAACAATCCCACAGTCGACAAGACATCCCGCTGAAACCTTTATGTTACATTGATGGCACATCCTTCGGCGAGACACATACAAATCAGTAGGACCTCATGCCAAAGGAAAAATCATTCGTCGAGCTCAAATTTTTGGTAGGACCCCCTTCTGTCGGTAGGACATTTAGCATTCGGCAAGACACTATGCCGAAGGCATCATCTTTTGGTGATCTTATTTCATTTCGGGAAGACACCATCAAGTCGGGATGACCTTTTTGCCGATGCTTGTTGTCGCTAAGACCGATTCACTTTGGTGAGACCCTTTAGCGAATCCCCCATACCGTCGCCGAGACCTCCATTAGGTGTCGAGACATCTCCCATACGCCAACTTGTAAACAACCTTCAGCATGATTTTTTTCTGTTGGTAGACCTTTTAGCGAGATCAATTCATTTCATCGAGACCCTCGCTATGTTCGACTAGACCTCACAGCGAACACAAATATCTTCCCGACGCCAACCTATGAGCTACTGTCAGCAAGACATCCCATGCGAGAGATACATAAGACTTATGGTGGCCTGCACGTCTTGGTGACTGGTTTATTCAACCACATAAAATGCACTGCTAGTCGACAAGACAACAGAGGGGTCTTGCCAACTTTCTTCTCTGATGGTTTTTATGCCAAATCCGATTGAGGCATACTTTTCAAAAGAGCTCCTTGTGAAATGTCATCAGATGTATGACCTAACCCTCAATGCAAATGTCCCATTTGGCCCCTATGAACATCTGAAACATAATTTGTCTTGCCTAATTGAGCCCATAGGTGAAAATTGGGTAACAAGATCAATGGACATCTAACCTATCAACATCATCAATCATCATCAACACAAAGCCTGACGTGATTAAACATCATCGACATCAAGGAGTCTAATCAGAAAAATCATCAATCTAATCTAAAACTTCACCAATTATGCGCTAGAATATTCTTTCTATGCACTAAAAAACCCAATGTGCTAGAAAAATTCATCAATGCACCAGAACAAAGGTTCTATGCACCGAAACACCAGATGCACCATTTCATTTGCTCAATGCACCAAAACATGGTCTTGATGCACCACTTCACTCTATGTGCTAGTTCATCTCATCAATGTGCTAATCTAATTTCCCTAAGTGCTAATCTATCAGATGTGGCATTACAGTTAACCAATGCACTACTTCGGGCACCCTAAGCACTAATCTATCAATGCGCTATTTCATTCACTCTATGCACTAAAAGTTTTATCCTATGCGCTAGACTATTCTATGTGCTATAATAGTATCCCTATGCACTAAAGTAATTAAAATCCATTTAAATGAAAAAAAATGGAGGGAAAAGAAAATGCACGAAATATGAGGCAGTTTTTGGGGTACTCACCAGAGGTCCATACGCTGCTGGGCAGTTGAGCCTCCTGACTTGCTCAAACCGGTGCATGTGATAGGGGATCACCATTCTACTCCAAGTTTGCACAAATCACTCACTCACAAGTTTTCAAATTACAAAATGCTCAAATGAACTTTCTAATCAACTTTTTAACCTTTTAAGGTTAATTAAGTGGCATTTTATGGGGATGTTTTATTTTTCAAAGGGGCCTTAATTATCAAATCATCACCTACTAGCTTCTATAGCATTTTTCAGGAGATAAATCATTTCTGAGGCATAAAAATTTTGAGATCATCATCAAAATTTTCAAAAATTCCAAAAAATACTAAAAATTCAAAAATTCACCAATTTATCTCTCGAGGGGGCATATATCCGTCATCACCTAAAAATCAGCGTCTTGGGCATCGAATTTATTTTTTCTCGACATCAGTATCAAATTTTTCTTTGAAGCAATGTGTAAACACATTACTTCAAAGAGGGGAAAAATGTATACACCTAAAATCGGTCAAGACATTTAATTAATTAAATACTAGTTATTTAATTAATATTCAACTACGTATAAATAAATTTTAATTTATTTATATAGTTCACCATTTTCTAATTCTCCAAATCTAAAATCATATTCTTCTAATTTAATTAAATAAACAAATTTCCATAAGCTTGTTTTATTTAATTAAGTTTCATTAATCCCATATTAGGAATTCAAGCACATGTCTACAACTTTGCATGCCACCTCACCAAGGTCACATGAAATTAAATAATTCTAATTTTTAATTAGAATTATCTTCAAACACATGGCTTATTCCTCACACACTTCTTCAACAAACTTTCAAACACATGGTCTTTCTCTCACACACTTGATTCTTCCGTCCATTTTGCATGTTGTCTTTGGTCAAGGGAATACCTTCTTGATTCTCTCCATCTCCACCGTTCATCCCCCTTGTTTGAATCTTGACCGTCGATCGTTGCAACATCACAAGATGCTTGGAAAAGCCTATAAATAAAACCCTTTGCCATTGTATTTTGCATCCACATTTGAGTAGAGTTATCATGCAGGAATATTGTTTGAGCATTGGAGCATTTTGGAGTCTTATAGTTGCATTTCATATCATGTTTTGTTTCATAGTTACATCTTAGAATCACACTTTGCTCTATAGTTGCATTTTATACCATACTTTGCTTTATAGTTGCATTTTAGATTAGTATATTCATAGTTAGCATTTGAGCATATGCAGAATCATCCTGGCTTCATATCATAGCATTTACATTGTATAATCTAACATTATTATCCATTCATCATAATATCCATTATCATGGCATTCATCATATTAGTTTCATGTAGGAACTTAATTATCTTTCATGTTGAATATTATCTCATTTCTCAAGTTGTCATTTTAACAACCATAGTGCATATACAAAATCTAAGAGCCAATATGGTTTAATAAATCCTTGAGAATAGAAGACAATGAAACGTTCTTAAAAGATTTGTTTAACTTCAAAATAGAGTAGTTTATTTGATTCAAATCTTTGATATAATTTGTTTCATTGGTGTTTGTGTTGGTTTACTAACTCTCCCACATTTCACACACACAGTTACCATTGAAAGAGAATGTTGTGTGGAAGTCAATTGTACCAGTTGGGAAGCAGGTCTACCAGTACCTAGAATGTCTTGCAGAGAAGGAAAATATTTGTAAAGAATACTTTGCAAACAAAATAAATGCATGGAGCTTTGGTATGGTTTTTAGTCTAGTGTGGATGTTTGAGATAGGATCCTCCTCTAGGAAAAGGACATCAAGAAGGATTATTTCATGTTCTGCTCCAAAAATAAAGAAGCTCAAGATAGAGGAGAAGAAAGAAGAAAAGTAAAGATTACAGAGGAAATTGATCTGGTATCAATGAATGATGATGAAGAAGATTTTACTAAAGAGAAGGTGTTGAAGATTCTTGAGCAATATGATGGACTAAAGAAGATTGGAGATGTTTAGTTATCTTGAACAACATATGAACAAGATGAGATCGCAGATGCCCTGGTTGTTTATATAATTCATAATGATATTTATCTGGGAAAATTGACAAAAGTTTTACCAAAAGTATTGATTGAACAGATTGAAGACAGACTAGAGGTACTGTCACCTAGGGAAAAAAAGAAAAATATGATATTCAATTGGCTATGGAAGGAAAATGCAAAAATGCACAGAAGAGATTGACTGAGAGCTTAAATTAATTGAAGACATGCATCAAAAGCGTAAACAGTGTGTATAGGTATTGTCTTTGGTGGCTTAATACTATCAAAAACTATAGAGAAAAAATCAATGCTATTGAGCTTGAGCTAGATTCTATTGGAAAAATATATGATATCCTTAATGACAGGGATGGAGCACAAAAGAAAAGAATCAATTCCTTACAGTCTGAACTTGAATACATTCTGGTACAAAGGGATAGTATTGTGAAGGCATTTTGGAAAGTTAAATAGATAATTGAATCGATATTAGAAAAACTTTCTAGTCTCCTGGTGGGAGCTGAGAAAAATGAACTATATATCACTATCCTAGATACCCTTCTAGAAATAATTGATTTGATAGTGATGAACAACAATATTTTTGTAAACATCAGATTGACAGTGGATTCCTAGAAGACATTTCTTCCAAAATTAAAAGAAAAATACAAAGAGATATTTTAGGAGAAGAAGGATTGAGGTAAAGAACCATTTTTTATATCACTTTTTCGAGTCTATTTTTGTAGGAAATTTTTGGCGCAAGGGGAAGATAAATCTTTCTTTCTTTGCCATTGATGTCAAAGGGGGAGAGAGGACATGTGAAAAATGGAAATCATTACAACTCATCAAATGGAGAGAACTACAAAGGATGTTGTTGTTGGCTTTTCACATCTTGTGTTTCCATCAATGATAAAGGGGGAGATTGTTGGAAATTGAATTGCAGCAAATGTTTGTCATTGATGTCAACTCAGTACCAAATGTATGAGATATTTATCAAAAGTTATTCCCTATCAAAGATGTTCTTGATTGTGAACTGGTTTGTTGGTTTTTGGGTCCAGATTCTACCGTAATACAAGTTATGACTCTGATATCTTAACTATATCATTATGATTCACTGAGACAACTATATTCAAGATCTTGAGATGTTTTGTGTTGGAAGTAGAAAGTTATCAATGAAAAATTTTAACTCTATACACTACATTTGTTTCAATGTTCGGTATAGTTTTTTTTGTTTGGCTCCCAGTCTTGGTTGACCTAAAACTTGTTATGTATTAAGAAGATTAAATCTATGTTGAGGATCTTTTGTATAGATCTTAGCTAACTTAATATGGTGTACTACTCATATATATATGATTTTTTTGAGGAATAATGAAGAGAGTGTGTGAAGGATACGAAGTGCGAAGTGTGAGAGTGACCAAGAAGAAAAGTGGGTATGTGAAGGAAAGGTCTGAGCCTAAAATGCTTTATCAGTTGTGGATCAGAGCAGAGTTGTTGAGTGACTGCTAGGAGAAGTAGTACTACTTATAAAGAGCTTTATTTGGAACTAAATTCTGCACAAGGAAGGTGCATTCCATTAGTTCATACTTTCGGCAGTGAACCATAACTTTCATACTTCTAGTAGTAAGCCATTCTTTGTATCTCTATGGTAGTGAGCCCTCCGGGTTGTAGCCTTGTTGGATAGTGAGTCCTTATTCTGAACAGTGAGTCCTTATTTCAAGAAATGAGCCTTATTGTAATTAGTTTTGATATTCTATATAGTGTGAGTTAATCCTCACCATGGTTTTTCCCTCATTGGGTTTTCTGCATAAATCTAGTGTTATTGTGTTTATGTGATGGTTTTTAGTTTTTGTAAGGAAAAATAGGGGCATCTCAAACAAATCTCCAAGAATAGTAGTGCCTTCGGTAACTTTAATTTCGATTAGGTTGCCTCAAAGACACGTACAACTATGTCCTAAAGCGGAAACAGACATAGTTCATTTCCCACATTAATCCTTCTGAGAGAAGCACATGTAAATTCAACAGCAAGCAACAACACAAATGAAAGATAGAATAGAAAACTAAAACACATAGATTTGTGTGGGGAAAACCCTTTTAGGTAAAAAACCCCACACTCCAAAGATTGAGCCATTGTATTATTTAGCAATGAAATATTACAATACAATCCAGACTCATAGCCTTTTCAGAGATTACATCTTGTTCATTCTGGAATCAATCTGGTAGCATACTAAACATGAGAGATCAACCATGGCATTCATGATAAGGAGAGATTCCAGCATAACCCTGCCTCTCTCTTCCTCTACTTCAGCCTCATGGCCTCAGCCTTTCAGCTAGCCACTCAGCCCTCTCTCTTCACTTCTCTTGTTCTCTCTTATTCTCATCGGCTCTCCTTCACACTGACTCTTCTTCTACTGAACGTCCAATGCATATACATACATTCTCAATAGGCTCTATGAATTGGTTCATTTCCAATTGTCGGATCACAACTATCGAATCATCCAGCTCAGCATCGTAAATGTTTCCACTTCCTTGCATAGAAGATAATACATCCAAGTCACACCACGTAGGAGAGTCTTCAAACGGTCAAGTGCGTTCAACCTGTGTTGGCATGTCGGTGAGACACTAAACATGTCTCCTTGATGCCAACATATCCAGTATTCGATATCGCCATGAGTTGTCCCCATCGGCAAGAGGTTACACCGATCCCACACGTTGCATTGACTTCAGCATTCACATCGGCGAGACTATTGCTATTGCTAGGAGATCATACCAAGGTTCCAAAGTTATATCGAAACCACTGGCATCCATTGCATTCCTATCAGCATCCATCTATTGGCAAGAGTTTCCTCATCGGCAAGACTCATACAAATGCTCACAAGTCACATCGATCTAAAAATTTCCATCGGCAAGACTATCGCAGTTTTCCAAGACTTCATACCGAAGTATTCAAGTCATGCCAACGTGAGTATTCCATTCGCTGAGACAATCTCTTTTTCCAAGACATCACACCGAGCTCTTCATGTTATACCGAAACATCCTAGTTAGCAAGACTTATCACTTTCGCCAAGAGGTCATAGCAAATACATCATGTCACCTCGAAGACCATTTACTATCGGCGAGACTCTCCATCAGTCGTTGGGACTTCATACCGAGTGTTCAAGTCATACCAACATCAGGATTCCCATCAGCAAGACAATCACTCTTCGCCACGACATCATACTGATGCCTTCAAGTCATACCGAAGATTCCAACCGTCGACTAGACATTCCACATTTGCTGAGACTTCATACCAAAGTCCTTGTGTTTCTCCGATGACTCCATTCACTTGGAGTCTTACCGAAAACACCTGATCACATGTGGCTTTGTCGGCTAGACTTATTGTTGTCGCCAAGACTTCACGTCGAAGTCTTTGTATTACCGCGAAGACTCCAAATGTATACAGCTATCGGCGAGACATCTCCCTGTCACCAAGATTTCCTACCGAACCCTTATGTCACACCGATGACTCCTTTCGCCATAGGTCTCCCTGACATCTACTAGACACCAACCTATCGGCTAGACATCTCCTAGTCACCAAGACTTCATATCGATAGGAGCAAGTCATACTGATTATCACATCATCTAGATAGACCAAAGGTCACGCCGATATTGGAAAGACTTCCTATCGTTGCCAAGACATCATTCCGACAGTCCAAGGTTACGCTGAAGGTTTCAAATGTTGATTGCCAAGACATTCAAGAGGTCACAATGACAGTCCATGGTCAACTAGCAAATCGGCCAGACATCTCCTCAGTCTCACCGAAATTTCTCACAAGAAGTTTTAGCCTGTGGGATTGAGGCACCAATTCCAACAATTTTTGCTCTTGTACTTAATGTTTAATGATCTAAGAAGTGTTAAGGTTATGTTCTGGTAAATGCTTTAAGGGTTTAATTTGGTGACAACTGATTCACCCCCTCTCAGTTGTCCAGTTCAACACTATGGATGGAAAAGGATGTCATGCATAAACAAAGGAAGGGTACATTTCTACCCAATTTGACAACTTGTGGGGAACTATCAATGGGAACTGATACACTTGAAGAGTTGCAGAATTATCTAAAAACAAGGTACTCTTTAGAGTTTGGAAAGGAAAGATCTTTTGACCCTGAGGGTCACATGAATTTTGTAATACACACCATCCTTACCAAGGCTATGGTTACTCACCAAATTGATTATGAAGAAGATGTAATAATAAATTGTTTCACTCCTCAAGAGATATATGAGAGGAGGAGAAAATGGGAAATTATGAAAAGGTTTGAGGAAGAAAGAAAGATTAAGCATTGTGATTTCTTTAGGCATTTCATAGAGGAAGTAGATCCTCTCAAGCAGATTGATATGATGATTGATAAGTTTCATGAATTATATGATAAGTCTGCAGTGGAGATGAGGAGACCTATCAAATTGTCTCCCAAAAGGTTGAGTGGTATTGTAATTATAAAAAAAACTCTAGATACTATTTTAGTATGCCATGCTTCTTTATGATCACCTCCTGGACAACCATCTTCTAGAAAAAAAAAGACACAAGATATAGACCCACTTGTTTCCTATGAAATAAGTGAGGAGGTTGGAGATACAGAAGAAGCAGTTAATGTGTTAAGACATTTTTGAAGGATGATGTTGAAGTGGACAAACCTATGCTTGAAACTAAAGACCACATGCCTGAATCTAGAGTTGATATTCAGGTACAAGGATAAAGAGAAATGCATGAGGATGAGAGGGTAATTACAGATCTTAGGTTCTTGGAAGATGATGAATTTATCAAAACCCATAAATTTAAATATTTTTGGATTAAGATGAAAATGAGAGAGTTTGAAGTGAGGGTTGAAATAAATAAGCTGGGAGTTGAGGATCCCAGCATGACCAAATAGTAGCCCAACCTTTTAATAAATTAAAGATTGATAATATTGATGTCAACCCACAAGAGGCTAAAGAGATGATTTTGAAAAGTAATATACTTATTGTCCCTAGTATGGAATTAAAGAAAAAAAATTTACTTGATCAAGTGAGAACACAAGAAGACCCAATGACAAGGTATAACCCTAAGATTGAAACCTTGGCATTTTGAGCCAAACAAAAGAGTACACAAAAACCAAGGCTACTAGATGTAGTGCAAGAAATGAAAGGGACAACTTTGGTGAAAACATTAAAGGATACATCTCCTTTAGAAG
Organism: Sequoia sempervirens; assembly: GCA_007258455.2. Classification (NCBI taxonomy): domain Eukaryota; kingdom Viridiplantae; phylum Streptophyta; class Pinopsida; order Cupressales; family Cupressaceae; genus Sequoia; species Sequoia sempervirens. The sequence continues at coordinate 515,325,002 of VDFB02000003.1, read as the reverse complement.
TTGCAACCATGACAATGCATTCAGCTATATTCACATGAGTTGTAGTTAAGGAGATGGAAGCTAGATTAGGAGAGTGCAAAAAGGAACAAAAGTTTTAAAATGATGAATTCAATAAATTGTTCATGGAAAATGTGAAGTTGAAGGAACAATTGAAAGGAGTAGGCCCCTCACAGAACAAGGAAATAATGTTATACCAACCTCCTCCTACTCGACCATTTGACATAGAAAGTGCTTCCATTGAACAAGTAAGCATTCTTAGACAAGATATTGAAGAGTTAAAGAAATCCAACAATGAGGGTAATTAAGGAGTGAAAAGAAAATTTGCAATGTTTTAGAGAAGTTGCTCAAGCATAGGATAAAGGTAATTGTGGATAAGTTGAAAAGTGTGTATGATTGCTATAGCTCACTGACACAGGAAATTGATCAGATGAAAACACATGTACCCATTTTGGATCCCCTTTTTAAGAACCGGCAGCCCATACACCACACATTGTTAACCTTGTGCAGAATCTTATAGAGGAGTACTGAGGCTCCTACAACATTAAAACCTACAAAGCATATGGCCAAAATAGTTATAGATGAATTCCAATATATACAAGGAGAGGACCAAAAGACTAGAACAAGAATAGATTCATTTCATACTCTAAAGTAGTGGTTTGTGCCAAAAATATTGAAAGATGATGACCAATTGTAGGACCTCAATGAATGGAAGAGTGAGTTTGGCCAGATTGTTCCACATTGCATCACTCACATACAAAAGGATGGTCAGTTGAATCTTGACAAGTTCAACTTAATCATGGATGGAGTAATAGCCTTGGATGTTGGATATTCTAAGTTTATCATGGATGGCTAGACATTACTAGACAACCGATGGAAGATTCACCTTGCAAATATATCAAAAATTCAAGAATACAAATGGCCACATGATTATACAATGTACAAGTGGGAGCATAAATATTTGGGTCCTCACGAACAGTAGGCCTTAGGTTGTCATAGTGGAAGAACTAGACATTCAAATACACTAATATACAGAAAGGACCTTGAACAGATCTTCAATGATCATGGGTGCCTTACGTAGATTAACGAACTATGGTGTCAAGAGTGTTGTGGACTTCATTAGTTATCTACTTTATTTGTTTTCTCTTAATTATGTTTTAAGCAAAACTAATGTTTAGTTTATATGAAGAGGCATGAATTTTGAAAAGATGACATATTTTGTAATGCTCTAAAGCTTGTTCTCTTTTAAAAGAGAAACCAAGACTGAATATTGATATCATCATCATAGGCATTTATACAAACATATATGAGGAGACTCCTGTTATGTTGTAATATCTTTTTGAAGCAAACAATGGAGAAGAAGATTTAATTTGGTGCTCGAATTCTGGTCTCAATTATTTGTTGATAATATTGTGTATGATTGGATTTTTTATGTATTTTAGGTGGGAATATAGGGGTATATTATGAATTGGTATCAATTATTTATTCATAATATTGTGTATGATATAATAAGTTGTGGTCTCGAATTGTGGTATTGGATTTTTTATGTATTTTAGGTGGGAATATAGGGGTATATTATGAATGCAGTATTTTAGATATCATTTTATTGAAAAGATTGAACAATTTTCTAATTTTGCAGTCTCTTAGTTTTAGTTTTCAATGTTAGCCAAACCCAAGAGATCATTTCTTTCTTTGTAATGAGGAGGCTTAGTTCACCTAATGTTAAGATATCTATATGCATTATTAAATCATAGATGTTCATTATTGTTTCTTTCACACAAGCATATTCAATGCATGTGGAGGCTAGAAGTTGTATTACAAACTAAAGCTATCATCTAGGACATACAAGAAAAGTCTAGCATCTAGGAAACATATAGGACATACAAGAAATTATATTGTAACTAAACAAAATTAATTTCAACCAAAGTAAGAAAACTAAGAAGAATGAATTACATTCAATAATAAATTACACCACACATATAACCAAGGTTTAGGTGACAAGCTAACCTCTTAAGGTGATAGGCTAGTTAAGGTGAAAAAACATCATTTTTTTAATTGAAAGGCATTTCCATAGCAATAGAGTTATAAATAGAAAATAAAATATAGAGTTTAACTAATGAATTGTAAAAAATAATTTTTTGTAGTTTATATTCAAATTGCTAATTGCATTGCATTGCACATCTTTCAAACTCAAAGCATTACTTCACATTGCATAACTAATAACTAGATGCTGATAAATGAAAAAAATTCAATTATAATATAGTTTTTACAAATTCAACCTAAGAAGTTATGCAATTACTTCACATTGCATAACTAATAACTAGGAGCAACAACCAATTGTATTTGCTTGTCATGGCATTTCATAAGACCACATTTCTTTGAGGTATTTTTTCAAACAGTTCATTGCCTTGTCTATGCTACCACATTTTTCATACATATTTTCTACCATATAATTTTATCAAACATTCACTGCCTTGTTGCTATGGCTAAAAACCTAAAACAAGTGCTTTCGAACAAGCTATGGATACTTGGAAAAAATATATCAAAGCATAATAGTAAGCAATAGCATAGACAAGGTAGTGAACTAGTTGAAAAAATGCCTCAAAGAAATGTCATCTCATGGTGATGGAATTCCCTGACAATCCATAACAATTCACTTGTTATGGCATTTGTCATTTCCCTGTCTATGCTACCACATTTTTCATACATGTCTACTGAAGCATTTTATCAAACAATTCACTTCCTTGTTGCTATGGCTAAAAGCCTAAAACAAGTAATTTTAAACAAGCTATGGATGCTTGGAAAAAATATATCAAAGAATAATAGTAAGCAACAAGCTATGGTCTCATGGTTTTTTTTTGGCATGAAAATCAACATGATTTATTTACATTTTTTTTGCAAGTTTTAAATGCATTTTTTTGGAAATTTTGTTGTTTGAATTGGGGAAAAATATTTGTGGTCAGTTTTGTGCATTTTTTAATTGTAGGATTCTCACAGTTAGTAAAAAATTTAGTGTTCATGAAGGAATGGAAAAGATGCATAGAGCCTTTGAATTATACCCATACTATGCAATGGCATTGAATCATTTAGCAAACCATTTTTTCTTCACAGGGCAGCATTTTCTTGTTCAGTTGACTGAGACAGCTCTTGTTTCAATTGACCACCCTCTCATGAAATCTCATTTTGCATGATCTTATCATAGTAAAGGTGCTTATGATACCACTGGATGCTACTACATGGCATCAATCAAGGAAAGCCAGAGGCCACAGGATTTTGTGGACAGGTTTAATTGAACCTAGGAGATCTTAAGAGTTCTCTCTCAAATTTTGAAAAGGTTTTGGAGGTCCACCCTGAGAAATGTGAGAGCTTAAAATTTGTAGGCCATACATATGCTTATCAAGGGCAGGAAGAGAAGGATTTAGAAATTTTAAGAAAGGAAACTCACATAGATCCTCATGATGCCCATGAATTTATCAAGATGGATGAGTTATTAATATCAACAGACCCTGATGCAACCTTAGATTCTCCTAAGACAACAAAGTCTCTTATGAAGAAGAGTAGAGAAGAAGTACCCATTGAATTGTTAAACAACATTGAGATTCTTCATTTTGAGCGTGATGAACTAGAGTTGGCCCAACAAACTTTTATGGAGGCATTAGGAAATGGCATTTGGGTTGAATTCATAAATAAAAGCCCCAATGCCAATTCTGTAGTTTTTTTGTGCGCTTTAAGGATATGGAAGTCTTCCATCAACTAGAAGAAGGTGTTGTTTCACTTGATTTACCATGGGATAAATTCACAACACTATTTAATCTTGCTAGGTTGTTTGAACAACTACATGATACTAAAAAAGCAAATCTTTTATATAGGCTAATATTGTTCAAGTTTCTTGATTATATGGATGCATATCTAAATCTTGCAGTCATGGCTCAAGCTTAGAATGAGATCCAACTAAGCCTAGAATTGATTGGGGATGCACTTAAGGTGGATAAAAACTCATCAAATGATTTATATGTATGCTTGGAAACATGGAGCTGAAAACAAATTACTAGCTTAAAGCAAAAGAAACAATTAAAGCTGCACAAAGTGAATCAGATGTGAAGAATTCTTATGTTGACATTTCACTTGGAAATTGGAATTATTTTGTAGCTTTTTGTAATGAGAGGAGGGATCCAAAGAAGGAGGAAACACATCTTAAGAAGGCTAGAGAACTGTCTTGTAAACTGTTGGCATAGAGACCAAGAAATTTTTATGTTACAAATGGGGCGGCCATTGTGCTAGTTGAAAGGGGTCAATTTGATATTGCAAAGGAAATTTTTACATAGGTACAAGAAGCTACTACAAGAAACATCTTTGTTTAGATGCCTGATGTGTGGGTAAATCTAGCACGTGTTTACTTTGCATAAGGACATCTTGCACTTGCAGTGAAAATGTATCAAAATTGTTTGAGGAAATTCTATTTTGTCACAAACACCCAACTTTTATTAAATTTAGCTCAAACACATTATGAAGCATAACAGTGGAAAGATTGTAAAAGAACATTATTAAGAGTAGTACATTTGGCGCCCTCAAATTACATGTTATTCTTTGATGTTGGGGTTGTAATGCAAAAGTTTTCAACTTCAACACATCAAAAGAAAAAACTTACTACTGGTGAGGTTCGTCAAGCAGTGTCAAAATTAATGAATGCACTCTGTGTGTTCAGCCAATTGTCAGTTGTGGCAAGCCTTCATACACATGACTTTGATGAGAAGAAGATAGAGTTGCATGTTGACTAGTGTAAACATTTTCTTGATGTTACCAAAGTTCATAGAAAAGCAACAGAACGTGAAGAGCAGCAAAGCCATCAAAAGTTGGGAGTAGCATGCCAACTTGTCTTGGTTGATGAAGCAAAACAAAAATCTGATGAAGAGCGAAGGATTTAGATGGAAAGGAGAAAGCAAGAGGAAGAACTTCGGTGGGTTATGCAACAAGAGGAGCAATTTGAACATGTAAAGAAATTATGGAAGAGTAAGTGTAAGGATAGGGATGATGACGATGATGAGGTTGGTCAGTCTGAGAAGAAACAAAAGAAGGAAAAGAAGAAAAAGAAGAAGGATAAGGACCACAAGACTTATGATTCTTGCAGCTGGAGGTCTAGAAGACTCTAATGATGGCAAGAAAAATTCTCCAATTTCAACAAAATCACAAAGGAGACATGCATATTTTGATCCTCAAGATGATGAACCATTGTAGAAACAGAGTCCGAGAGAAGATGATCCATATGATGATGATGTCTAGGCTTCCTAAGCTATAACCAAACCTAATCATTGTAGAAACATATTCCAAGAGAAGATAATGCATACAATTATGATGGATAAGCTACCTCAAAATTTTAGTCAATCAAATATGCTTTGTCCCTTCCAAATATATTTGACATAGTTAAATGAGATCTTATCAAAAACCTCAAATGAATCATTTGTATGTTATCTTTTCATTTTTCCTCTTTCATTTTTTTTATGGGTAGCCTATTTTAGTCTTTATTTTAGAACATTTTATGTGTCCTTCAATGTATTATGCTTTATCTTTCTATCATATTCTAGATTAAAAGAACCTATAATTGAAAATAGATTAATTCATCTATTTTTTATTTTATAGTACCAAATAGATGGATTAAATTATTTTGATGTTAAACAAATCTTGTACAATGTAATGTCCCCTTTTCGAAATGAAACCAAGTTGAAACTCAAATGCTCATTGTTCATTTCCCATGGGCCTTGGGGATTTTCTCTTGGAAAATAGGAGTATAGAAATAACTCAAGAGGATCTTAATGTCATAAAAGGGGCCACTTAAGTGTTATCATAAAATGTAATTATAATAAAGAGTGAAAGGAAATGAAGGGGAGCGCATCTAATGAAAACTCCAAATAGTAGTGCCTTCGGTAACTTTAATTCGATTAGGTTACCTCAAAGACATGAACAACTATGTCCTAATGCAGAAACAGACACAGTTAATTTCCACATCAATCCTTCTAAGAGAAACACATGTAAGTTCAACAACAAGCAACAACACAGATGAAAGATACTACAGAAAATAGAACACAAAGATTTTACGTGGGGAAAATCCTTTTGGATAAAAAACCCACACTCCAAAGATTGAGCCATTATATTATTCAACAATAGAAATGGTTACAATACAAATTCAGGCTCATAGCCTCTTCAGAGATTCATCTTGTTCATTCTAGAAACAACTGGTAGCAAACTCAACATGAGAGATCAACCATGGCATTCGTGGTCAGGAGAGATTCCAACAACAAAACCTGCTTCTCTCTTCTGCTTCAACCTCATGGCTTCGGCCTTTCGGCCAGCCACTTGGTCCTCTCTCTATTGTTTACTCTCTGGCTCTCTCTATACTCTTACCAGCACTATCTCTCTATACAGAACGTCTAATGCATACGTATTTACATTCATTCTTTAATAGGCTCCCTGTGAATCGGTTCAAGATCACACAACAACAATATCCAACACAGCATCCTTATTGTCATTCCATTCTGGTGTAGATTTTTCCTTGCAGACCATTCAGTTCCATCGCAACTGCTGCAAAAAACCAACCTCCAACCGTTTGAATTTCACTTCCTCTGATTGGTCCATGAGCCACCACATAGGATAGTCAAACGGTCAAGGAAACAATCCACTGAGTTTGCATGTTGGTGAGACACAAGAAGTGTCTCACCTATGCTCAAAGGATTCACAGATGATATCGGCATAGGTTCCAACAGTCAGCAAGAGGCTCTACCGATATCCACAAGTCATACCGAAACCATGGCATCCAATGCATTCCTATCAGCAAGATAATCGAGTTTGCCAAGACATCACACCGATGTCTTCAAGTCACATCAATCTCAATATTGCCATCGGCAAGACTATCACAGATCGCCAAGACCTCATACCGAAGTCTTCAAGTCATGCCAGCATGAAAATTCCATTCGGTGAGACAATCGTCTTTCGCCAAGACATCACACCGAGCTCTTCATGTTATACAGAAACATCCAGTCAGCAAGACTTAGGTGAGGTCATACCGACATCAAGATCCCTATCAGCAAGACAAACACTCTTCACCAAGACATCATACCGATGCCTTTAAGCCATATCGATGTGTTCCACTATCGGTGAGAGAATCAACCTTCGGCAAGACTTCTTACCGAGGCTTCCAAGTTATCCCGAAACCACTGTTCGCCAAGAGTCACACCGAACCGATGACTCCACATGTTGTCAGCGAGACTTCCGATATTCGATGTGACATCATATCGAAGCAAGCCTTTCAGCCAAGGGTCTCCCTGATGTCTTCAAGTGTTACATTGTCTCGAAGACAATCCTTCATCGCTGAGACTTCACACCGAGATCCTTAAGTTACTCCAAGTGTCAGTCGGTGAGACATATCACTATCGGTAAGACTTCTTACCGATCACCCAAGGGTTTCCCTGAAAGCTCCAACACTATCGGCGAGACATGTTACTTTCGGTAAGACTTCTTATCGAGCCGCCATAGGTTATCCTGATGACTTCAATGCGTATCCCTGTCGGCAAGACCTTCCAATGTTGCTGGGACTTCTTTCTGAGTGTTGAATTCACTCTGAAGCCCTAGGTCGCTATGAGTCTCCCCGATGCCCGATTGAATGGCCTGTCGGCTAGAGATCTCCATGTGGTGAGAAGTTACAACAACTCTTTATGTCACAGCGACAGACTCCAAAGTGAAAGCGTTCGGCAAGACTTCTGCAAGGTTACAGCGACCAAAATATTTCACAAGGTTCCCAAACTGCCAATCAGCCAGACCAAAGAAATGTTACACCGACTTTGCTCTTCTAGAGGTTCCAACCTGTGAGATTGAGGCAACAATTGCAACAAAGAGGGCATCAAGTAAATTGAAATTATAAATAAATGATGTCTCTTATAATTGAAATCTATTTTAAATAATTCCTCTCAAATATCAATCAAAGGTCATGATGGAAATTTGAAGAGTTACGTCTTTGGAGGAAAACTCTATTTAAGAGAAGCCAAATAAGGAGGAGGAGGCATAATGATCAAGCATTTTATTTTTTTGATTTCTACTCCTTGTTGGAGTTTTGGAATTTGGTTCAATTAACTTGATGACGAAAAATCTCTAGGACTGGAATTGGAGGATGAAAACCCACAATTCCTTGGAGTGATGTCATATAGGAGTCACCATTGAGATAAGTTGTTCAAATTCCAAATAGATATTAATATTACACTTGTGTTGAAGGGGCATTGTGACTGTTGGAGTAATATTGCATTCTTTTTTACCAGAAATATATCAAGTTTGTGGTTACCATCCACCATATAAGTCACTGCCATTAGAGCATGATAATGGTTTCCTTATGATCACTAGTTGTTGTTGATACATTCCATCATAGGTGCAGCTATGAAAAAGGTTTCATACAGCTAATCACTAGCTTCCAAATATATAAATTACATCATTATTTCTAGGGTGGTGTTGCAAGTTGGGGCACTCAGATATATGGTGGGTCCATATGGTATGTGTAGCTCTTATATTGTTGTTGAAACAATAATCTGAGTTTGGATTATGGTGTGTTTCCCTTTAAAATCATTGTCACATCTAGGGATCATTGTGGCGACTTCATATTTGATCTAGGTATCAAGAATATATTATCTATTATTGTTGAGGTTTTAGGAATAATGGGATGAACATAAGTCCATATTGTATGCTTCATAACAACCTTGTTTTACTGCTCCATAGACTAGTTTTCCTATAAATACAAGTATTTGATTTATTGCATGCTAGTATTTTTCATTTTCAGACTTTATCTAATCTACAAATTGGGTCCATATTGTTGTTTATTTGCACTGTACTATATATCTATGAAATATCTCAATTTGTGTAATAAAAAATGCTAAAAAGGAGGGCATAAAATTGGAAAATACCAAAATATAAGAAAGTTCTAGAATTGGGGACATTACAATGGTATCAGAGTTGGATCTTGTTGGCCTATGAGATTTCCTTCTTATACAGTCAAGTGGTAGAGCCAACAAGTATTATCAAAGGGAACTTAGAAAAACTATCCATTTCCTAAGAATCAATTAAAGTTGCACAAAGTGAATCAGATGTGAATAATTCTTATGTTGACATTTCACTTGGAAATTGGAATTATTTTGCAGCTTTTCACAATGAGAGGAGGGATCCAAAGAACAAGGTAACACATCTTAAGAAGGCTAGAGAACTGTATTGTAAAGTGTTCCAATATAGATACTAGGAAATGTTTATACTGCAAATGTGGCAGCCATTGTGCTAGTTGAAAGGGGTCAATTGGATATTGCAAAGGAAATTCTTACACAAGTACAAGAAGCTATAGGAGGAAACATCTTTGTTCAGATGCCTAATGTGTGGGTAAATCTAGCACATGTTTACTTTGCACAAGGACAGTTTGTGCTTGCAATGAAAATGTATCAAAATTGTTTGAGGAAATTCTATTTTGGCACTGACACCCAAATTTTATTATATTTAGCTCGAACACATTATGAAGCAGAAAAGTGGAAAGATTGTAAAAGAACATTATTAAGAGCAGTATATTGTAACTACTGTAAATTTCCAATCAGAAAGCTATAGATTTTGTGTTTAGTGTAATGAGGGTTTCGAATTACCTCTGAATTCACTACAGAGGACGTTCCCAAATATGACTTCGCTACAGACTTCAAATACTTTGAAGCAAACACTAAAGTCCTTGTTTTCCTTTTCAGAATTCTCCAGGTCCTCTCCAAACACTTTATCGCCCATGCAAGTGTTGTAACTCAAAATGCCTCAGTGTGGTTCGTACACCCAGCTGTTGTAACTCAAAACGAGGTGCCTCGGTGTAGTTTGTGCACCTCAGTGTAGTCTAATTTGTCTAAACGCCAAATTCTAAATACGAGTAATGCAAAATCGCACACAATACATGACTGCCTCCAATCATTTCCCCCAAAAAAAAATTTAATTCTATCTAATTTGTATACTTGTGACTAATTGTTTAGTCATTTTTATTTGTGTGACTAAATAATTTTTTACCTGACTACCAAATTAGTCATTTATTTACTCATTTATAGTTATGTTGCAAAAAATTAGTAGAATTTAGTCATTTTTAGTTGTTGTGACTAAAAATTTTAGTCACCTAGTCATTTATTTGCCAAATTCTACTAGTGTATATTATAGGTTATTTGAATTTCATCATACCTTTCAGAATTAAGACTAAAAATAATTGCATCATTGGTTGTTTACATATATTGCTTACTTCTTTAAACTATAACATATTTTGATTATTTTCTTTTACAAGTCTAGTAGATTAGGATTACATTAAAATCATTTCAATTTGATCTAAAAATATTTATTAACCATTTTAATAAATCTAATATACCAAGTATAAGATTTGTCTAGCTTGATATTTTACGAGCACGAGTCCTGTTAGCTCTAAAAAATGCAGGCTGAATGCCTCAAGAGGCTGCCAATCTCCTGATACACTTTAGGGTAACAGACAAGGTCAAGAGAACTCAACCTTCTACTCTTCAGGTGCTGCTAACCTAGGCGGGTGTACCTTTCTGAATAGTGCAGACTTAACTTGTGATTATCTTTCTTGAAATGCTTTGTCCACAATGGCAGATAACAGTGAACAAATGAAACCAAACTTGATAGCTATCTTCTGATCTAAATCCTATAATGCTTAATTAACTGATAAAAAAAGATTAAATGAAGTCAAATAATGAAATTGCAGAGACCAATGCCTTGTTGGGTATGCAGAGTCAAATGAAACAGAAGTGGGCAACTTATTCTGGCAGAAAATCAAATTGCAGGCATATGATCTATTCATAACTTGTATAAACAATGCAAGACAATGACCACTGAGCTCTTCTTTAATAATCTAGATGAATCTTCCTGATTACTGTGATCAACGAAAAGGATTTAATCTTTACTTGAGAGAACCAGTTAATTAATCACACAAATACAGCAAATGTGCATTGACAAACTGAACATAAACTTGTTATGCCAATTTAAACAACCAGAAAGAATCAAATTGGAGACAGCTTCAACAATACTTTTCAATAAACTCAACAGACAACTGATACCAAAAATAACCTGCCACACCAGCTGGTTTTCATTGAATTCACCATTTTAAAACATGCACATAGTCTCTGATAAGAGAAAATTATTCTACTGTAGCCATTCCTAACTACTGTATGTGATCTAAAATCTGATGATCATTCAATTACAATCGGGGTGCCTATTTATACACCAGCATGAGAAAATAAATCAAATTGGAAATCCATGTCAGCCACCGTAGAATTCGGGAAAAAAACCAAGTTGGCTTGCAATGGTTAAAATTCCATATGTCGGCCCACAACATTTGAATCTCTATTTTATTTGCCAACCATTCGCCAAGACAGTCTTGAAGGTATGCCGAAGGCAAAATATCGCTAACCGTTGGTCACCCCGTGCTCCCCTATTCTTCATGCTTCGCCCTGACCACCAGATTCGTGAAGAAATCATATCAAAAACCCCTATCTCCCGTGCGTCGCTGTGACCTATCACACTCGGGGAGATGTCATGTAGAATACTCCGTGTTACACCGAAAATCACCGTCCATTGTGAATGTCGCCAGGACCCTTCGTTTCTCTTACCAATATGCCCCTCTTTATGTTTTCATTTGGTGAGACAATGGGAAGTCGTTATGATTTCATATCGAATACCCCCAGTCTAGCTGAAAGTCATCTATCTCAATCAAGTCGCCAAGACAAAACAAAACTCTCGCTGAAAGCCATTTTGAACATAGTCGGCAAGACCCGACGGGCTCGCCAAGACCACATAGTGAAACATAAGTCTCACCGAAGCACTCGAACTTACATTAGATCGCTAGGAGAATACCCTAGCTCGGCTGATAGACATCCACGCACATCAATCGGTAAAACATGACTTACTCAATGAGACCACATACCGACACAAATAAGTCACACCGAGCAGTGCCCTTTGTTATATTCGTCTTCGCCAAGACATTCAGAATTTCTCACCGATTGAGCCTCCATTTGAAAAGTTGGTATGACACACTGGATTCGCCAAGACCATAGGCCGAAATTTATAACTCATACCGATAAGTTCCTTCACAGCACTTGTCGCTGAGACCCAAGAATTTGCCAGGACACTGTACCAATGCACCAAACTCTTGCCAATGTGAAACCTCATTTGTGTCATTCGGTGAGACAAGAAAGACTCGTTATGACCATTCACCGAAACATATTTCTTTCGCCAATATGAACACTTCCCGTCACCGAAACGATGAAACTGTTATGCCGATAGCTGCCAGTGAATGAAATCCAGTCGCCATGACATTAAAACATCTTGTCGATAGGCAACATAGATGTTTTGCTAGCAGAAGTCACAACAAGGATCAGGGAGAGCCAAATGAACTCACGCCAATAGGGACTAGAATGCAAAAGATGCATGACTCAATGGATTCAATGGGCAACATGGGTAAAATATGAGCAAAATGATATGAAAATAAACCCCTGCGTTTATGAAAAGGATTCCAATTGAAACTTAGGGTTATGGCAAACATGTGAAAAAGCTAGAAATTTATAGTTCCAACAAGTCCCTTGTAAACCAAATCATATAGACGTAAAGATGGTGTTAGGCACCTAGGATGGGTATAAGTCTTAAAAACATTATCAAAGGTCAAAACTTTTTAAAAAGAAGCGCTCTTGAATTTTCAATGTAGGCAAATCTTGCTAGAAGTTGTAATTCACCCATTGCAAATCAATCAAAGGATCATGCTCGTGTCTTCAAAATGATCTCTCCATTGGTAGTGTTGTATTTGTGTTTTATTCTCTTTAAGTTGAATGACTTGGTGAACTCTTGTTAAGTTCCTTAAAGTAATGTTAACGTGTGAAATTTGCACATGTAATATGATGGTTTTATGTATCTAACTCAAATCTTTTGTCAAATTCCTTAGAATCTTGCATCTATAATGTGTGTGTTAAGGTGGAATATTGATCACTATATTATAGGTTATTTGAATTTCATCATACCTTTCAGAATTAAGACTAAAAATAATTGCATCATTGGTTGTTTACATATATTGCTTACTTCTTTAAACTATAAAATATTATGATTATTTTCTTTTACAAGTCTAGTAGATTAGGATTACATTAAAATCATTTCATTTTGGTCTAAAAATATTTATCAACCATTTTAACAGATCTAATATACCAGGTATAAGATTTTTCTAGCTTGATATTTTACTAGCACAAGCCCCTTGTAAATCAAATCGCATAGACCACTTAGTTGCTCTAGCATTGTTAAGATCTAGTGTACATAGACCTTGTAGTAGATTGAATCTTTGGATTAGATGTTTTCTCAAGAGAAGTAGAGTGTTCTTCGTTCTACTTGAGTTACTTGTGTCAAAAGACCCATTAACGAGAGCATCTTCCTCAAATAAAAACCCCTCTAAGGTATGGTCCTATGGAGGTGGCTATCTAAAATATCTTAGCACATGTTACTGAGAAAATCTCTAGGGGAATTTTACAATTAGAGTCTCATAAATTTTAAAGTAATAACTAATACTAAAAACTTAAGTAGTTTTTTTAAAGAAGTTAGAGGAAATTTGGAGTTTTCTTAAATTTATAATGTGAACTAATGTTGAAAATTATAATTGAAAATACTAAAAAGTTCATGTCTTGTAATAATGTTGTAAAATAATAGGACAAATTTTCAAATATGCCTAACATACTAGTGCTGAAAACCTAAAAACTAAACAGTGAAGGCTCCCTCTCTATCTCTTGTAAGATGAGATTATGCTTAGTGGGTTGGTTGTGGCCTCTTAACTCCCACATTGCTTCCCCATCACTTCTTGATGGTGGTATTATAGGTTGGCTAGATTCTCGAAAAATTGTTTAGTTGGTTCTTGGTATTTCTCTTGTTCGTGTTGCTAATGAAGATAGTCAAGATGATAATGTTAAAGATGGTAATGATGGATGAGATCCTACCATAGACACTTCAAACCCTACTAATGTATGAGGCAAACCAACTGACTGAAACCTCCTCCTCCTTCTACTACTCTCACCACTTAATGGTTGATTTTTATTATTATAATATTCTCTACTTCGTAATGTAGTCTTGTTTGAACTTTAGCGATATGATTTATTCCACCCACATGTTTTAAATATGTATTAACACTATTTTATAAATAATAATATAGAATTTAAAAAAAAAAATCCAATTTGTGTAATCTAGTGAAACCCCCATGAAACCGCTTCATATCTTTTGAGAGCAAGTTAATATCACTCGTAATCACTTAATCCCAATGCGAAGCCATCTGCTGTCAATCTCGACCTCCATTGCACAGCATCACGTAGAGATATGGTCAGTTAATGGAGGCGCTACGCATTCTTCTTACCACACAGAGCTCCCCTGGAGCCTCTTCTACATATCTTCTCTGCATCCTCAAGAATGCGCTTTCACAAGGTAAACAAATCCATTCTCTCATCATACACAGGCGATTTGCATTTGCAACAGGCACATTTTCTGAAAAATTACATTATCAACATGTATGTCAAATGCGGTAGTTTGGTTGATGCACGAAAAGTATTCGACGATATGACAGAACGAGATGTCTCCTCATGGAATACCATACTTGCCGCTTACAGAAGACATGGGTATGCTCAGGAAGCGTTGGCACTCTTTCAGCAAATGCAACGAACAGGGGTCCAACCTGATCAGTTCACCTTTGCAACCATACTCCCAGCCTGTGCCAAAATCAGGGCTTTGAAACAGGGTATCAACATCCATCAAAGCGTAATGGAAAAGGGATATTTATCAGATATTGTAGTTGCAAGTGCTCTGCTAGACATGTATGCATAGTGTGGAAATATAAAGAAGGCACGTGAATTGTTTGACAAAATGCCTGAAAGAAGTGTGGTCTCATGGAACGCGATGATTGCAGGATATGCTCAAAATGGTGAGCTTGATGAGGCTTTAAGGATTTTCAAAGAATCGCCTCAAAAAAACGTGATCTCGTGGACAGCAATGATTGCAGGTTATGTACAGAATGGGTTTGTTGAAAAAGCCATGGAATATTATAAGCAAATGCAATTGGCTGGAGTAAATCCGAACTCCGCAACCTTTGCTAGCATCCTCCCAGCCTGTGCCAAAATGGGAGATTTGGAACGAGGTATGGGTATCCATCAAAGCATCATGGAAAGTGGGGTTTTATCAAATGTCATAGTTGCAAGTGCGCTGATAGATATGTATGCAAAATGTGGAATTATACACAAGGCGCGTGAACTGTTTGAGAAAATGCCTCAAAGGAATGTGATCTCATGGAATGCGATGATTGGAGGATATTCACAAAATGGGTTTTTTGAAAAGGCATTGGAAGCTTTTAAGGAAATGAGACTGGCAGATGTAAAGGCAGACCACACAACATTTGCCAGCATCCTCCCTGCGTGTGCTAAAATGGGGGCTTTCGAACAGGGTATGGACATCCATCAAAGTATAATTGAAAGTGGATTTTTTTCAGATGTTGTAGTTGCAAATGCCCTGATAGACATGTATGCAAAATGTGGAAGCATATACAAAGCACGTGAGCTGTTTAACAAAATGCCTCAAAGAGATGTCATCTCATGGAATGCCATGGTTGCAGGATATGCACAAAATGGCTTTTGCAAGGATGCTTTCAATCTCTTTGAACTCATGAAACACTCAGGAACACATCCTAACCATGTAAGCTTTGCTTGTGTTTTATCTGCATGCAGCCACGCAGGGTTAGTGGATGAGGGCTGTAAATACTTTGATAGCATGAGCAACTCCTATTTCGTTATGCCTTCAATTGATCATTACATGTGCATGGTTGACCTTCTTGGTCGTGCTGGCTATCTCGAGGAAAGTCTTAACTTTATCATCAAAATGCCAATTAAACCTGTGGCTATCATATGGATGTGTTTGCTTGGTGCCTGTAGATCACATAAGAATATACAGTTAGGAATGTTTACTGCAACTCTACTGTTTGAGCTTGATCCTAAAAATTCTGCAACTTATGTTCTTCTGTCAAATATGTATGCAGAAATGGACAGGTGGGTTGAGGTTCAAATGGTAAGGAGATTGATGCAAGATAGAGGAATTAAAAAGATACCTGGATGTAGTTGGATTGAAAGCGATAAAATGGTACATACTTTTTGTGTAGGAGATAGATCACACCCACAGACACGGGAGATCTATGCAAAATTGGAGGAATTGTCTTGGGAGATGAAGGCAGAAGGTTATTTTACAGATTCAAGACATGTACTTAATGATGTCGAGGAGGAGGAAAAAGAATTATTTGTCTGCCACCATAGTGAGAAGTTGGCAATTGCATTCGGATTGTTGAACACACCTGTTGGAGCAACTATTAGAGTAGTGAAGAACCTCCGAGTATGTGTTGACTGCCACACTACAACCAAGTTAATCTCTAAGATTGTTGCACGACAGATTGTTGTGAGAGATGCAAACCGGTTCCATCATTTTAACCAAGGGCAATGTTCTTGTGGAGATTACTGGTGATGCAAGCAATGCAAGCTCTAAACACAGGCTTGCTCTATAAAACAATCCTCCGTGCCAGAGCTGCAGTGATAAAAAAGGGACCGTATTTCACGTTCAGCTTCGAAAAAGCATTCTTTTCAAAGTGTTGGGAGATCTAGACCATGCTGTGGACTTATTGAAATCATTAGTATGCAATGTTCATCACTTCCTACATACACTCGTAGGTATTTGTCAAATCCCTGTTTTTTGATAGGGCAGAGGGGCCAGTGGTTGTGTGGGTTAACTTTGTGAGCATGTAGTGGTTGCATGGAATATCATAAGACCTCTATTTTTTTGAAATGTGGACTAACCTCTTATCTATCTATAACTAAGAGGCTAGTCCCCTGTACAACTACTGGCCCCTCTCCCCTACCAAGAAGCTGTCATGACATTGAACTGTTTTCAGAAAACCCGCATCTCTCTGCAAAATTGGAGGTAGAAAATGAGAAAAAGCAAAGGGGCAGAAACGTTTACATGAAAGGGACCAGCAGGAAATATGAGAAGGGCTTCCAATCAATCCAATTCTCAGAGATGATGGGTAGAGCATATTTCATTTGATTAAATCATATATACCAGATTACATATGTGAATTTATTCATATCATGCAGATTTTGTTTCATTTATGGTTTTTTATGTTATTTTACATCACTTAGTTTTATGGGGGAAACTTGATATGTTTGTGAATTTGTAATATTTTTTAATTTAATTTGAATTCAATTTGTTTAATTTTGGTTAGAACTAAATTGTTTAGATTTTTTTTCAAATTATATAATAGATTTTTCATCAATATTTCAGACCACACTTAATGAATCATATTAATGACAATAATTAGTAATTGTAGCTTGTTATTCTAAATGTAATGCAATAATTTGCTACAGTTTTTTGTCAACAGTTCTTCTACTCATTAACATGGACAATGAAAACTTGATTATATTGTTAGACTTTTGCATGCAAAAGTAAAAGTAAAATTTTGATTATATTATAAATGGTAAACATGTAATATTCCTTGGAAAACTTGTATAATGAGGTTCACATATTGGAGTTTAAGATAATAGAATATAATTTCTCAATATAGAAGTAAAATATCTATTTATAATACATTATACTTGTATGTATGTGCTATATTTGATGAAGTTTATAAATACTATTAGAAGGTATGAAGGTGACTACAAGAAAACTATGCAATTATATATCATAATATGATTAAATATCTTATCTTGGTGTTAAATATAACTTTTAACATTATAACTAGAACTTGTGAGGATCATGTTGTAAGAAGCCCATCTGATTGAGAGGAACCAATTATATGTCATGATACGATCAGATTTCCCCATGTGTTGCAGCCCCGACAAAGGGTATACAAATAAAAAATTGCATTAAAAAAGATGTGTAATAACTATTTTGGCTACTATATTTCTTTTCTTTTCTTTTTTCATTATACACCACGTATTATCTTAATCAACCAAGCATCTTATATTTGATTTAGAAGTGCCAATGTAATAGCCTTACCAACCATAGCCATGACAACAACTCTTTGACACAACTCATATGTACTCACAATAAAATATGGTAGCTCCCAAAATCAAGGTCATCCCTAGATCCACATTAAACCTTGAGGTTCATTCGGAATGGTCTTTCCTACATATCCTTTGTTTGGAATTAGAGCCTCCATAGTTTGTATTCTAATAATAGAGAGGTTTCATCATCTCCTTTTATATGAGATCTTTGATCTCACTATTAAATCACAACCATAAACTTATGCTTCCAATTCAATCCATTCATAATAGTATGATAGCAAATACATTTTGGTCACATGTTAGTTCAAAGCCAACATCAATGCACACACACACACCAATCCGTTTGGTGATCAACTTCTATAAATGTTGCATGTTCACACATAGTGATTGGCTCAAGCATACATCACATATGCATAATGTGACTAGGTTGCATCACACATGCATGGTATGAATATCTTGTATACACATCATAGACATGCATAGTGACTAGCTTACACCCACCTCACATATGCACAAAGTGAATAACTCGTATAAACATTACATATAGTAGTGTGCCTAGCTCATGTATACCACACATATACTAAATATGAATAATTCAACAACCCCACAAGTACACATAGTGACTAGTAGACAATAGAAAGTGCATTCATTCTATTGCATGCATTTTCTCATTACTTGGTTCACTAACACTTACCCTTTAAGTACATCCTAGCTAGAAAGAGGAAACTTAGTGCATCCCATATTGCATTGTGGGTCCCATGTTTTTTTCTAGTTCATTATCAATTATAATGATGAGACAAGCATCCCATACTACTTGTTATCACTAGCAAAGGAACAAGTGTAACAACACACAACATATGAGGCCATTAATACATATATACACAGTGATTAACTCACAAATACAAAGTGACCAACTAACAATAAGAAATGGATGGTGACTCTATTGCATTCATCTTCACGTTTCATAGTTCACTAACACTTACTCTTTAAGTACATCCTAGTCAAAAAAGGAATGTTAGTGCATCCCATACTACACTATGGATCATATTATTCTTTTTTATTCACTACTATCTATGATGACAAGAAAGCATCCCATACTACTTGTGATCATCACTAATTAAGATGCAAGTGCAACAACATATAATACATGAGGCTATTAATAAGATTTCCACAACTTATTGAACCTTTCAAGTCAATGGATCATGACATTTATCGCCTCCATGCCACTAGAAAAAGTTATTCCAACCTAGTATGGGGTAGCTCGTTGGTTAAGCCTTTCCATATCATGGGTAGCTCTTGGTATTCATCACCTTTGTGATACTAGTGACAACCAACTAAACCATTAGATACAACAATTAGCTCCTAACATCTATCACATGTATAATGTTGGCAAGAGCTAGCTAAATCACTCTTATAACATAACTTGTCCACATCTCCCAACACCCTTTACCTTTGTGCTATTGGTGAAAGTTAGCTAAATCTGAGATATGACTATTAGCTCCTAGCATCTATCACCTTCACAATAATGGTGATAGGGAACTAACTGCACCTATATCAAACACAATTCTAACATGTGGAATCATCTTATAGCCAAGTATATATAATATGGACATCCCAAGGATTTACATTGGGTGGGTTTACCTAGTTACATACCATGTAGACTTATCCATAAACCTATACACATGGTTCTATAGGTCTTTGGGTAAAATTACCAACACACAAGTTACACATTGAACCCGCTTGAGCTAGCCTCTATCTAGACACATAAATATATAAATATAAACTCATAAGGTAGTCTCAAAGGTCATTTAATTCATCTGTTACTTGGAAACACAATATTTCTAAACAAAAATTAAACCCACAGTAGTAATATTAGAAAATATTCTACTTCTAAGGACATAATATTTTGTATATTACCAATTGAAGCTTAACATGAAATTACCTATCAAATAGATATAAAGGTAAAATATACCATACCATAACTAGTATTACTTAGGTCATTAATTGCCCACACTTGGAAAATATAGTCATAAGGAACTTTATCCTAAACTAATATGGATCTAAGTACATAACCACTTTGATTCACCCTTATCTCCTATTTAAGACGTCAACATCTTATTTTACAATTTATTTAAGGATTAGAGGTAGCCAAATGAAAGTGAAATCAATATTTTCCCTCTCAAACCTATTTATGGATTTATGATACCCCCCTTTAGTATGATAAAAACCCTAATGATATAATGGAATTATTCCTTATCTAATATGAAGTGAATCAAAATAAGTGCCTTTCTTTGGAAATTCAATGATTATTCGATCAAGTCTAGCTTATTGCTTGGAAGTTTCTTCATTTTAAACTCTCTATGGGAAGCCACATCCACTTTCTTCACAACTCCCTTCTTTTCCCATTCTATAAGGATTCCTTGAAGCACACTTTTGGTTCTTTTGTTTTTCTTAGTTCACCTAGTTCTCCATCTTCTTTACCTTACCTATTGTCCTTGGTAAATGTCATCAAAAGTTATCCTCCTTGGGTTATTTGTCTCTAAGAATAATGTGTCTAAAGCTTGCAAATAAGTGATTATTGATTCATTTGGAAAGTTAGATGTTTTTTTATTTTTTTAAATCCATTTATTCTTTAAAGGTTGGAATTTAGTCACTTACTATAACCTATGTTTTTAGATGCAATTTTTTGTTTTTTTGTTGTAAGATATGTTGAGGTCATGTTTTAAACTAGCCAAAAAAGTGAAGGACATACATGAGAAAATAAGAGTTTTGGGGAGCAGTCAAAATGACTATCTAAGAAGCTTGACAAGATGACCAAGGGTGCTAGTGAATTGGTGATGTCTCCCAAATAGGGACTCCACAATGAGAGAAGACTTTGTTGGAAATTAGGCACATAACTTTATTTATACTAAAGACTTTGAACTAACACTTGAGGCTAGGGGTATGTCATCAAAAGTGGAAGGCATGACTTATGATCAAACAACAACATGGGAGTACTAATGGATAAGGATGAACACCTCCTTCCTTTTTAAGGTTCTAGTAGACCAAGGAGGTGTTACCTAAGGTGAGCCTCTTAGAGAGATTAGGAGCAAGTAGTGATAATTTACATACCTTGATGTAAACTATCTCCAAAACACATGAAATCCCTATTGGTTTGTCACTAAGTACTAATTCGTTCGTTTACTTTTAACCAAGGGTATAACACCTCTATGCATAGATGTAGCAAGCATATGGAGACTATAATGTATTCTCCTTAAGCCCTTAATATTTTTTACATGTTATTTCATTTTATTCATGGATGCAATGGTGAAAACACTATAGATTTCAATGTGAATGACTCTTATAAGGTTTGTAGACACTATAGTAACAAGGAAATCAAATCAAGTAATTTAATGGGTCGCCTAACTCTTCTTCAATTACTAAAGGCTGTTTTTTTTTTTTAATAAGTGCAATGGGATGACAAATGTTGAAATAAATTGTAGATAGGTGTCTTTATCTAGTATGGGTAATAGAGTCAAGGCTTCATAAATATATATAACCACTCAAGTGAAACATAAAATGCTACCTTATAAAAAATGACAAGGATGACTTTGCTTCACAATCTTGCACATAAGCTAGGATCTACATGCATAGACAAGAAATAAATATTGCAATCAAATCACATGATATCTTAGTTATCCATTAGTAAAATCATATACTTTCTACATTACTTTAAAAAGGAAACTTCACAAAAATCTTCGTGAGGAATTTTATAGTCTCTACAAAGATAAAACAATCGAATGCAATACTCAAATTATAATATGTGATTAAGATAGTGTGGACCTAGATCCTATACCTGCAAGAACACAATAAACAAACACATTAGTAAGCTCCAATGCAAGTTAGAATATAAATCCCTCAAGAAATCCATTTGAATGTAAGAGAAAAGGAATAGCATGAAGAACACAACAAACTTGAAGCTAAAATATCAAATCTTATTCTAAAACAAATCAAACTCTTAATCTCTTGAGGGAGTTGGTGCCAATTTGATGTGAAAATTGGCCCTTTCCCAACTCCAATGGTGTGGTGAAGATGATTTGATGAAGATTGTGATCCACTTGTTTAAAGATTGATGAATGCTCCAAGACAAAATCTGCATAACCTAGCTATGAAACTCAATGAGATATGATGAAGATTGCTATGAATTTGAGTATAGTAAGTTTACTCAAGTTGTGGATGATCAAATGAGGAATGAAACCTCTTATTTATAGAATGTCAAGTTGAGGAGATGTCCAAAATGGAGCAATGTGGGACTAAGAATCAACCAATGACAAAGTGCCACTTGTCAATATGTGAATAGATGGAGGATGTGCAAATTTTGAAGAATGTGTCAATAAATGCATATATTTGAATTTTGAAATTGTTGAAATGACATGTAAGAGGGAAAGAAGGTGCATTGA
Source organism: Sequoia sempervirens (assembly GCA_007258455.2). Classification (NCBI taxonomy): domain Eukaryota; kingdom Viridiplantae; phylum Streptophyta; class Pinopsida; order Cupressales; family Cupressaceae; genus Sequoia; species Sequoia sempervirens. The sequence continues at coordinate 515,302,462 of VDFB02000003.1, read as the reverse complement.
ATGCCACTTGGCTCAAGGAAAAAGGACTTTCTAGGTGGGGTAAATGCCTTGTTGGAAGGACAAAGTCCACTTGGATTTTGAATTCAAATTTGAGGAATATTCCTTTATTATGCCTTTTGAGAGAAAATAGAGTTTTGATAAATGAATTAAATCTATTTTCTTGTGCAAGTTGCAAAAGCTAGAGGATGGGACATGATAGAAGATTAAATTAATCAAGGTTAATTAATTTAATTGAGAGATCAAAATGATGTGACATATGTTGGAGTTAAAATGACACTGAGAGGGGGGAGGTGAATCGGTGTCTTAACAGATTTGACCAATTTTCATATATTCAAAAACATAGCTCAGATTTGATCTCAATATTATTCTGATTAATGCATTCATGAGTTGAATGTAATCATTCATAAACAGAATTGAGAAAAGTAATAAACTCAACAGTGAACTGAAACAACAACACAGAAAAGTAGAGAGCACACAGAAGAACCAAGATACAAAAGATTTTCCGAGTGGAAAACCCTCCTGGGGTAGAAAAACCACTCCTAAACTGCCTTACTAGCTTAATCTTCAAAACCAATGTTAACAATGCCTTATAGGCTAAATTTCTGAGCACCAACTCAAGGAGCACCAACCCCTCATTTAGAGACACCAATCTCAAGGAGCACCAACCCCTTACTCAGATTACAAAATTACAATAAAAATATATCAGAGGATCTCTCTGTTTACAGTTAAGTTCATAACACTCTGCTTCTAATACTCTAGGAACAATATCCCAGTATTACATCCAGTTCCCTCTCTTGATTACGGCCAAAATAACTATCTCTCAGAATTACAGGCCAACAACTTCTTCACTATTTTCAACATTGGTTTTTATATACATTCCAAGTGTGTCAGTTACGAAGAGATCTTCAACAAGCGTTTTTCACCAGATTCTCAAATTCTCTTACTGATTTTTGAATATAAAGCTGATTCATAATGATCTGTAGATTATGGTAAAAATCAGAGAAACGCCTATCCATAGAGCTTTTAATTTCTGCGCTGAATTAGGAGACTTCAAATTGTAACTGAGAGATTTTCATCAAAGTCATGACAGCCCACATACAGAAAATCATATCCTCTGAAATCTCAGAGAATATTTTCCAGAGATTTGATACCAACCAAAGAAGTCTGCATGCAACTATATTTAGAAAATTCATTAAATAAAAAACGCAACAGCTCAAAAAGAAAGTCGATGAATATCCTGTTATGTAACCGTTCTGAGATTTGATGCCAATCCATGATGACGACCACAAATTTTTGAGTCTTCGTAACTATTTGCTGAGACAACCACATAGTTCTGCTGAAGGCAATTAAATCGCCAGACAATCCCTTTAGATATCACTTTCGCTAAGAGCCATCAGAGTCGGGAAGAACACATAACGAATACATCATGTCTCATCGATAGGCTTCCTTAGAGTATTATTTATTCGCTGTCGCTGTAGCCTAAAGATTCTCTCACCGAATGCATCCTTCTATCTGTCGCTATGACATCCTACTGTCAGGGAGAAATCATACCGCCAACATTATGTTTCATTGAAGGTCACTTGATACACATTGTCGCCATAACATATCATTTTTCTTGCCGACGAGCCTTCTAACTTTTATTTGTCGCTATAGCTTACCATCATCCGCGAGACCTCTCTTAGAAAGCTTGAATCATACTGAAAGTCTTTATCATTTCTAAGTTTCCAAGATAAGAGCACACTTGCACTGAGATGTGTCCTTCATCCGCCTTCGCCAAGACAATGTGTAGTCGGGGTGACATCTCATAGAGCATCCTGTGTCTTACCGAAAGCTCACATTTTCATTCCTGTCGCCATGACATAACACTTTTGAGGAGACCTCATATAGATATCTTCGTTATACTGAAACACCTCGAATTCACCTCAAATCGCCAAGAGAGAACAAATCTCACACCAATAAAGTCCTTTTGAATTCCATCGGTGAGACATATCAAAGTTGGGGAGACCTCTTGTAGAGCACGCCATGTCTTTCCAAAAGTCTTTATCCACTTGTGTATCGCTGAGACAATCCAGATCTTATGCCAACGAAGTCCCTTTAAGTTTCATCGGCGAGACCGAAGGTCACTCGCCGAGACCTCTCGCTGAAAACCCTAGCTCTTACCGAAGAGACTACCTTTATGTTTTCGGTCGGTGTAACAAATCGAATTTGCCAAGACCTTTCTTCGATGCACATGAGTCATACCGAAATTCTTTATCCACTATGAGTCACTAAGACATTACAAACCTCTTGCCGAAAGCCTTCCACAAGCATTAGTCGGTGAGACCAAGTGAAATCGCCAAGACCTCAGCCCGATACTGCTCAGTTTGGCCGAAGTTCTCTCAAAGAGTTGTTCGGTGAGACTCCTCTCAAAAAAATAGATAAAACCATTTTTGAGCATGAGTCGGTAAGACAAGAAAGACTCGCTGAGACGTTATATCGATAGCCACAACTCACACCGATAGACTTCCACATGCACTTGTTGGGGAGACGTTACCTTTTCATTGGGATGCTAAACCGAATACTCCAAGTCTGGCCAAAGTGAATCCCATATGTGATGTCGGCGAGACAAAACCACTTCGCCGAGACCTATTCCGAAAACAATGACTCTTGCCGATACGCATCCATCCACCATCGGTCAGTGAGACAAAAGTGAACTCACGCCGAAAGACACCATTCATTAAACACCATCGCCGAGACATCTTGAGTGCGGCAAGACGTTAGCCTGACCATCTGACTCACGCTGACGAACCGTTCCATGTGCACAAGTCGGGGAGACAATATGTCTTTGCTAAGACCTCATCCCGATGGCCAAACACATGCCAATATGCTTGTTCTGAAGTGGGTCAGTGTGACATAATGAAATCGATAAGACCTCATGCCGACGGTATTACATATGCCGATAGAGAACACTTTTCTGTCGCCGAAACAAAAGAGAAGTCTTGCCGACAACAGCCTTTTAGATAAATTCAATCACCATGACAACTGAAATGTCTTGCCAAATAGGCAACTCAGACATTTCAAAGTGGATAGGGAAGACCCTACCATTTTCACTCCGATATGAGTAAGCTTGAAAGAGAAACAACCAAAGCCTGTGATATGCAAGGAGAACCATTCTGACAAAGAAACCATCTTTCAAACTCTGTCAGTCAAAGATGTAGCATTCATAACTTGAACAAGAAAACACATCACCATGAAATTGAACCATAACAACTAACTTTTTGTAAAAGCCAAGAGACACCAAAGAAGTGCCATAATAAATCATAAAGATCCAAACTGAGACTGATCAACAAAGAGAACCTGACTGAAAGGGATTTTGACATCAAGGACAAACTATATGATCACAACGGAGATCCAACAACATATTGATTTAGATTTATGGATTGATTTAAATCAAAATATGAGAAGAATATGGTTTCAAGATTAATTAAATAAATATTTTTTGTTTTATTTAACCAAGGAGATGAAGTTAGATTAAATCAAATAAGGTTTTAATTTATTTTATTTAATGGATGAACTTTAGAGATTTAATCAAATAATATTGATTATTTAATTAAATAGGGATAATTAGATCAGATTGATTGATTTAATTAACAAGAAAAGATGACTTAATTAGATAACTGATTTATTTAATTAAGAGAGAAATATTGATAAGTTTAATCAAATAAAGGTATTTGATTAAATGGTTAGACCGAGGGATGATTTAGGATGAAGCGATGTTAGTGGTCGGGATCAGATGTGGAGTGTTAATTAGTATATTTTACGTGTCTACAGATAGTTCACCAAACTATCAAAAGAATATAAAATAACCATGGAGACATTTGAGTGATTGAAGATTGTACTCTCTATTCATTCCTCTAATGGATTAAAAAATTAATGAAGTAATGATATAGTGGAGATAACACTTATACATCCAAAGCTATGCTAGTATCAATACAAAATATAAGACACTACAACACTCCTCTTCTCTTATGTTCTACAACTATGCTGATCAATACACAACATCCCAGCCTCGTTTACTTCTCTAACTTGTAAATATACAACATTTTTGCACCAAAGACTTTGAGGGGAAAGGTCAAATTTTTGGTTACTTTAATATTAATGGAAAGACATAGTATCTTGCTAAGAGATTGCATGGTATCACATAAGATCAACCCCAAGGAGACCTTGATCCATGACCTCATAATTACAATGTGCAAAGATGTGTAACAGTGATGAGAAACCATGAAACCACATAAAAAATTGCCTCAAGTACAACCACCAATTAGATTAGCATTAAACCCTTTTCCATATCAAGGAGGGGGGATTTTGAAATAAATGAGCCTACCATGACTATGCATAGGGCTCAAGACAAACATTTGATCCATACTCTATGAAAACACATCTAATCTTGAGGGGATCCAAGATGAACCATTAAATGGTGAAGATGTTGTCAACCACGAATTGAGTCAACTATAGGAGCTATGTGTTTGAATTATCATGTGAGCTTAAAGCATTGGCTTAGGGTAGGAGATAGATAATGAATGGCTAGGTAGGTAAAAATTTAAACTTATTTTGAATAAGTCATCCTCATGGATGCAAGGCATGTGGAACAGTAGATGGGTGCACTAAATAGAACATACACACTAGGAAGATGAATCATTACCTTCAATAAATGAAAAAAACTTGAAGCACTTCAAAGACAATACCAACAAACCACCTAAGAAAAACAAAACACATTGCAAAGGCATAAATCACTAACATATCAATTGTATATAAACACAAAAGTTGTCATAAGCCACACTAATCACCACATGTTCACAAGATCATCATCAATTGAAGATGGACTGGACAATGGGAACAACATTTTTAAAGAAAAAGGGACACATCAATTCAAAGGAAGTCGGGTGAGCGGAAACAACTTCCTACACTAATCTAAGTAGGGGAGAGTTACAAAAATTTCCTTTTAACACCTTATACAGTTACTGTAATGTCCCCTCCTTAATGGCCATTGTGTTGTTTATTTAGCCTTTATGCTCCTGAAGGCTAAATGGGGAAATAAGGGAGAATTATTAAATTAATTATTTTATAAGGTTATTAAATAAATTAAAAATCAAATGATAACCTTATATTTAATTAATTTAATATAGTGACTTAAATAAATTATTATATCATAAAATCACTGAAAATAAAATAAAAGAATAACGTGGAAGCGTCTAGATGGCCACCCTAGACTTGGTGAGAAAAGTATAATTAGAGGGGATCAGCCATTGTTTCATCATCCTGGTTTGAAGAATTACTTGATGTGTTCATTGTGGAGAAATTTATAGCTATTAATCATTGGGAATGAAAACTCCTTTTGATTAGCATAGCTGAGGTGGTGAAATATCCTCCAAAGGGTTGCAACAATTGGAAGAGATATTTCAATCTCTTCATGGTGCCAAATTTAGTGGTCAAAGGCCAAAATTTCTAAGGACAATTTCCATATCTATTAGGAGATTACTTCTAGCTTGTAGTTGCATCGATTTCATTCATCCAAGAGCATTTTCTGAGATAGCAGCAATCTGATGCATTTTCCAGTCATTATATTTGTATACTAGAGGGCCACAATTTTACTCAAGGGAGCCATAAGTTGCATCAATTTCATCTTCCAATAGAGGCACTCTATTTAAGATACCAAGGCAATAATTCTTGATGCTTGAGGAAGGTTTAGAAGGCTGCAAATTATTTTATATTTGTATTTTAGTTCAGAATAGGGGCAGTTGGTTGAAGGAATTGATCTGGCTTAAGGGGAGGCTCATTTGGATTGTTTGTTGATTGATAAATCTTCATAAAGGCACTGCTATAACTAGGTTCCTCTTTTATTTTGAAGTAGTTTTTCATTAACATTTCAATCATCTAGTCTTGCTGCTGTAGGTTATCTTTTATATCAAATTTTGGCATTATATAGAACACTCATTGTAAGCCAAGAGTCTTGGCTATTCATATCAGCATTGTACTTGAGATTACATTCAATAAAGGAGGGATAAGTTTCATGCCAATTGTTTGATGTAATGCTTATATTGATTGAGCTCTTGAATTACCATACTAGTTTGCATGCCAAGTGTTTGAGAAAATGCTACTTGGTTGTAGATGCACATTCTTCATATATAATTCATGTATATGCATTTCAAAAAGATAAAAGTATTGCATTATCATCTTAGATCATTGCTAGATGTTGTAGTGTCAATTTTTAAGCATTTAAACTTCATTTGAAACCATTCCTAGCAAGCGAAGCAAACTAAAAACCCTGAAACAACAAATAAGGGGGTTGTATGATAAGTGTTTGATAATATTCCTTGAGGCCTTAATCAACAAATTAGGGTCAGATATTGCAAGGAATATTACGGTGGTTTTTAGAAGTTTGAGCATTGCCATTTTGGTTTATCCCTCTCCTTAGGTGAAAAACACTAAAGTGTTAGAGGGCTCATAGCAATCAAGATCTTTGTTCACATTTTGGTGAACCTGACGATATTCCTTGAAGGAAAATTCATATCAAAACTAGCAAGGGAGATTATAGTGGCATCAGAGCCACGATTTTGTCATCCTGTGATCATCAAAGTTCAATTGTCAAATGTGTGATAAAGAAAATAGACCATACACCAGAAGTCAAGCAAGAAATCAACAATTTCAATTTCAGCCAACTCCAAAGGCAGATACTTTTTCAAAGGCTTTGAGGCAAGCAGGTAAAGCAATTGAAGGTATTGGAGAAATAGTTGAAAACATGTTAGAAAATAATAGGTAGACCATGGATGAAAGGGAAGCTAGAATGGAGAATAAATTTGATGGAATGATTGATATGGTGTCACATTTTCTTTCAAGAATGGATCAACAGGCTGCTTAGAATCAGCCCCAAAATTAAAATAATCATATAGGAAAAAATAGTGGTGTTAACAAATGTAATAGCACATAGGATAATGGGAGAGATGGAATAATTGGACAACATGTTGCAGTCACTAGAGGATCAGCCTCTAGACCTCTTTTTCCCACTTTCACTCCAAGGGAGGAACAACCACAAGTTGAGGTTGCAATACCTTTTGCAAATGATGCAAGACAAGCTTACATGGAGTATTCCACCTTACCTCCTGATCTTAGAGACCAATGGACCTTTGATTAGTTCATGAATCAGAGGAATAGAAGAAATGGTGGAAGAAATGATCACTGTCCTCCTACCGCTCCAAGAACTGACTATCAACAAGCTCTTGGAAAGGTGACTTTGGCCCATTTTGATGGGAGTGATAAGTGTACAACCAGGTCATGGGTGCAAAAGCTAGACAACTACCTTTCATTGAGACCGATGCTTGAGGAGGATGCTAGCAAATTTGCTACACTAAACTTGGAGGGAGCTACTCACGAATGGTGGTACCACGGTTTGATCACTCTTGGCCATAACCTTATCCACATTTATGAGGAATTCACCAAGAAGTTGATAGAAAGATTTGATTCTAAGGATCTGAAAGTGAGATTTCAAGAATTGGCACAACTGAAGCAACATGGAACTCTTGAAGCATATGTTGCTGATTTTCATAGATTTCTAGTAATGGTACCTAACATTACTAAAAGGAGATTAGTAGTTTTGTTTATTGGAGGATTAATGGAGCCATTGAAGGGTTGGATTAAAGCCTTTGACCCACCAACACTACAGGAGGCAATGAAAAAGGCTAGGAGTATGGAACTTGCAACCCCACAAAGAAAGTTCTCATCAAAAGGATCCTCTTCATACCGGGACAACAAATCCTTCTCCAAGAAGAAGGGAAAATCAATAGCTCCTCTAGATCATGATATGCTCAATGATTTACGCAAGAAGAAGTTGTGTTTTTATTGCAAGGAGGCCTATGATGCAAACCACGACTATCCCTTAAGGCCTAAGGGAAAGGCCAATAGAGTAATGTGGGCACTCTATGAAGATTCTGAGTTTGAAAAATCAAACCAATAATTTGATCTAGAGGTTTCAGGAGTAGAACATGAGGAGGATAAGTCCGGAAATGAGAGTGAACGGGAAGAAAAAGTGAAGTTTCAAGATGCACACATCACTAGCATACAACAGGAAGGCTCATTCAGGATGTGTGGGGTTTTAGTAGGACAAAAGATTATCACTTTGCTCGACACAAGGGCCACACATAATTTCATTGCTGCTAGATTGGTGGAGAGGAGTGGAATTTAGATGGAGGAATTCGAAGGCATAAGGGTGAAGGTGGCAGATGGATACACTCTTAAGTGTGATAGGATGATTCCAAATCTTCCCATGTGTTTGAACAATTTTGAATTTAAGGCAGATTTCTCTGTGGTAAATATGGGAGATACTAATATGGTTTTGGGAATGAAGTGGCTTCACGACATTGGTGAGTTTACCCTTAGCCTTCGTGAGATGGATATGAGATTTCAAGTGGATGGGAAGACTCATGTGCTTAAGGCTATTAGAGATACTAGTTGTAGGATGATATCATTCAACAGAGTGGAGAGGCTTATGCGGCATGACATGGTTGAGTGGGCAACATAGTGTGTTTTGATGCCAACACAAGGGGAGCAGTAGAAGCCAGTCTACTATCCTGACATTTAGGAATTGAGGATTAAGCACACAAAGGTTTTTAGTGACATTCCGCTAGGTAGACCTCCTGAAAGAGGGATTGATCATATAATTGAGTTGGAGGAGGGTACCAAGCCCATAATAGTCACTCCCTATATGCATCCCAAGCAGCTTAAGGATGAAATAGGGAAAACAATCAAGGAGTTGCTTGCTATGGGACACATCAGGCCTAGTAAGTCACCATTTGCCTCATCTATAGTTTTGGTTAAGAAAAAGGATGGTACATTGTGAATGTGCATTGATTATAGGTTGTTGAATAAGAGAACAATTAAGAATAGGTATCTTATCCCTAGGATTGATGAGTTGGTAGATGAATTACATGGTGCCCATTACTTTTCCAAAATTGATTTAAGGTCAGGGTATCATCAGATTCAGGTCAAGGAGCAGGATATTGAGAAGACTGCATTCCATTGTCATTGTGGATACTTTGATTTTGTGGTTATGCCATTTGGGCTAACCAATGCACCAGCTACATTCTGGTCCACTATGAATAGGATTTTTCAGTCATAGTTGAGGCAGTATGTGCGAGTCTTCTTCAATGACATCCTAGTGTACAACAAAACATGGGAGGAGTATATTTCCCATTTGGATACAATATTGGGTATTCTTGAGAGGGAGTCCTTTTATGCCAAGGAATCCAAATGTGATTTGGGCATGACAGATTTGTTGTACTTGGGGCATATCATCAGTGCAAAGGGTGTATGTATGGATCCTGACAAGGCCAGGGCTATTTTTGAGTGGCCTACACCTAAGAACCTTACATAGCTAAGGGTATTTTTGGGCTTGTGTGGGTTCTATCACAGATTCATCAATGGATACTCATAGCATGTCGCACCACTCACAGATTTAACAAAGAAGGGGGCATTCATTTGGACTCCTAAGGCACATAAATGTTTTGAGAAGTTCAAGTAGTTGATGACTACTTGTCTAGTTCTTGCATTGTTGGATTTCACTAGACCCTTTGAGCTACAGTGTGATGCTTCAAGTGAGGGGATTGATGCAATCCTTATGCAAGACAAGCATTCGAGAGCCAGAAGCTAAGAGGTCTAGAGAGGAGTTACATTATATATGATAAGGAGATGTTGTCCATTATGCATACACTGGCCAAATTTAGATAGTACCTGGTGGGAAACAAGTTTTCTGTTAAGATCATAATAGCTTGAAACATTTCCTAGGGTAGTGGGATCTTAACAACTGTCAATAGAAGTGGGTAAGCAAGTTACAATCCTATGACTTTGACATTGCCTATGTCAAAGGGACTCAGAATATAGTTGTTGATGCTTTTTCTTGCCATCCACATTTGAGCTCCATGGCAGAGATCTCAGAGGATTGGAGGCACTTGATCGTGGAAGAGTATGCCAAGGACTATTGGGCTTTAGGCATTGTTGAGGGGTCGGTACAGGATAGCAAGTATTCAGTTGTAAATGATCTTATAATTTACAAAGGGAGGATCTTTCTAACCCCACGATCAGAGGTGAAGAACTTGGTTTTGAGAACCTTTCATGACACACCTATGGCAGGACATCCTAGATACTTCAAGACTTATAGGCAGATACGAGAGATCTTTACTTGGAAGGGACTCAAGTCAGATGGTCTACGTTATGTCAGAGAATTCCCTGTTTGCCAGTAGAATAAATAGGAGCACACATACCCTACAGGATTACTTCAACCACTTCTAATTCTTGATAGGAAGTGGGAGTACTTATCAATGGACTTCATTATAGGATTTCCAAAAGCCCAAGGTACGGATTGCATCTATGTGATTGTTGATTGCTTAACCAAATATGCTCATTTCTTTTTTATCGTAGCTACATATTCAACTACACTGGTAGCAAAGCTATTCTTCCATAAGCTATTTAGGTTGCATGGGTTTCCTCAAAGCATTGTTAGTGACAGGGATAGTCATTTCATGAGTCATTTTTGGCAGGAGCTATTTAGGCTATGTGGGACCGAGCTTACTCTAAGTACTAGTTACCACCCGTAGACGAATGGATAGACAAAGATTGCTAATAAATGGGTGGAAGGATACCTCGGGAACTACATTGCTAGACAACATAAGGGTTGGGTTAAGTGGATCTATCTTTGTGAGTATTGCTATAATACCACTTACCATCTCTTGATTTAGTTTACACCATTTATGGCCTTGTATGGTTATGAGGCACCTAGCTTTCTTGATTTACTGCTAAGTGATAGTAGAGTTCCCAGTGCTGGGGATCTATTGCAAGAGAACCAAGATATTATGAGGGCTCTTCGTGATAATATATAGAAGGCATAGAATCAATAGAAGTAGTATGTAGATCAAAAGAGAGTTGAGCGTTCATTCAAAGTAGGGGACATGGTGTATCTGATGTTGCAACCTTATTGACAATCCACTCTCAAGAAGAGTGGTGCAAAGAAGCTTAATCCACGTTACTATGGGCCTTTTAGGATCATTAGGTAAGTTGGCGAGGTGGCTTATGAGTTGGAGTTGTTGGCAGACAACAAGGTGCATAATGTTTTCCATGTATCACGCCTCAAGAAGGTGTTAGGACATTGCGTTGTCCCTTCCACCACTTTACCACCCCTAGATGATGAGGGGAAATTGATTTTGATACCAAGGGCTATTTTGGATGTCAGAGAAAGACAGTTACAGAGACATACCATTAGGGAGTATTTTATTAAATGGAAGGACCTATCGGTTAAGGATGCTACATGGGAGTGTGAGGAGATTCTACAGCATCCAGAGTTGAGATTGCTTGGGGACAAGCAATTTCAGGGAGGGTGGACTATAATGTCCCTTCCTTAGTGGCCATCATGTTGTTTATTTAGCCTTTATGCTCTCGAAGGCTAAATGGGGAAATAAGGGAGAATTATTAAATTAATTATTTTATAAGGTTATTAAATAAATTAAAAATCAAATGATAACCTGATATTTAATTAATTTAATATAATGACTTAAATAAATTATTATATCATAAAGTCACTAAAAATAAAATAAAAGAATAATGTGGAAGCTTCTAGATGGGCGCCCTAGAATTGGTGAGAAAAGTATAATTAGAGGGGGTCAGCCATTGTTTCATCATCATGGTTTGAAGAATTACTTGATGTGTTCATTGTGGAGAAATCTACAACTATTAATCATTGGGAACAAAAACTCTGTTTGATTAGCATAACTGAGGTGGTGAAATATCCTCCAAAGGGTTGCAACAATTGGAAGAGATATTTCAGTCTCTTCATGGTGCCAAATTTAGTGGCCAAAGGCCAACTTTTCTAAGAATGATTTGCATATCTATTTGGAGATTACTTCTAGCTTGTAGTTGCATTGATTTCATTCATCCAAGAGCATTTTTTGAGATAGCAGCAATCTAATGCATTTTCCAAACATTATATCTCCATACTAGATGGCCATGATTTTACTCAAGGGAGCCATAAGTTGCATCAATTTCATCTTCCAGCAGGGGTGTTCCATTTAAGAGACCAAGGCAATAATTCTTGATGCTTGAGGAAGGTCTAGAAGGCTACGAATTATTTTATATTTGCATTTTACTTCAGAACAAGGGCAGCTAGTTGAAGGAATTGATTTGGCTTAATGAGAGGCTCATTTGGATTGTTTGTTGATTGCTAAATCTTCATCATCTTAGGAACTGCTATAACCAGGTTCCTCTTGTATTTTGAAGTAGTTTTGTCATCTAGTCTCGTTGTTGTAGGTTATCTTTTATATCATATTTTGGCATTATATAGAACAATCATTGTAAGCCAAGAGTCTTGGCTATTCATATCAACATTGTACTTGAGATTACATTCAATAAAGGAGGGATAAGTTGCATGTCAATTGTTTGATGTAATGCTTATATTGATTGAGCTCTTGAATTACCATACTAGTTTGCATGCCAAGTGTTTGTGAAAATGCTACTTGGTTGTAGGTGCACATTCTTCATATTGAATTCATGTATATACATTTCAAAAAGATAAAATTATTGGATTATCATTTTAGATCATTGTGAGACATTGTAGCACATCAATTTGTAAGCATTTAAACTTCATTTGAAACCATTCCTAACAAGTGAAGCAAACTAAAAACTTTGAAACAACAAATAAGGGGGTTGTATGAGAAGTGTTTGACAATATTCCTTGAGGCCTTAATCAACAAATTAGGGTCAGATATTGCAAGGAATATTACGGTGGTTTTAGAAGTGTGAGCATTACTATTTTGGTCTATCCCTCTCCTTAGGTGAAAAACCCTAAAGTGTTAGAGGGATCATAGAAACCAAGATATTTTTTCACATTTTGGTGAACCTGGCGATATTCCTTGAAGGAAAATTCATGTCAAAACTAGCAAGGGATATTACAATTACAGTAAGGAGAAACACATAGAAAGAATGAAATAGAATAGCAAGAACACATAAACAAGAAACACTAGATATACATGGGGAAAACCCTTTCAGATAAAAAAACCCCATTGATGCAGGAGCATCCTTGGTTTTTGGCAATCTTGCATCAACCAAAAATATTTCCTTTCAATTTTGTTATTGTTTAGTTCAAGTTGGTGGATTCATCATATTTTCTCACCAGACCTTGTGGATCTATGTTTACATCATGGACATGTTCATTTTCCTTATCCCAAGATTTGAGCACAATTGGATTTTTTTCCAGCAAGTTATCGCTTCCGGATTTGATGGCAGTTTCTTGAACCGGCATTGGAATAATTTTCAAGCCTATTAGCTAGTTTAATCGCTCGTGGATCTTTCTCGTTGCTTTCGGATCTTGACGGTGTGATTCTAATTGTTCCGTGGAGGTCCCCAACCTTAATTATAAGTCCACACTTCATCCTATGCATTCGCCGAGGAGTAATTCAAATTTGAAGCCGACTTATTCATGTGCACATTACATTTGCTTTTATTGGAGATTGTAATGTTCTTTGGCCGACACAGATGATTCTAGATCACTAGATGTGATATAAATCATTGTAATAGATCATTAGGAAGGAAAATTGGAGAAAGATAGGTTTGTTATGTAATATTTTCACTCGCATTAAGGAGCATATAGGAATGTTGTAAGTTTGAACATGTTATATTAGGCCTGTGAGCCAAATTTGTAAACCTGAATGTTGCCAGAAAATTCACTACTGAATTTGACACCATTTTCTGACGGACGTTCATCGATGGTTCGACAAAGCTTTGTCGGTGTAGTGACGAAATGATGAAAACATTTTCGTCGTTGTTTTTTCGTCGCACGTCTAACGATGAATTAAACATCGAAATAACGACGCAGTTTCGTCAGTTGTCGGCATCATAAAATGGCTCAGATTTTCGTCAGAATATCAACAAAATGGGCATTGAAAGAACACCAGAAGTTCATCGCCAGTTCAACGAAATGGTCAATTATTTACGACGAAGCCTTCGTCGGACCTTTTATGTGGTTCGTCAGTGGTGTTCGTCGACATTGCGATGAAAATGGAAAGGAGTTACGACAAAGTCTTCATCGTAGCTAAGCAACTTCATTGGACCTTTCCTGTGGTTCGTCGGTGACGTTCATCGAAATTGCGACGAAAATGGCAAGGAGTTATGATGAAGTCTTCGTCGCAGCTAAGCAACTTCGTCAGACCTTTTCTATGATTCGTCGGTATACTTCGTCGCAATGATGACAAAATTGAAGAGGAGTTACGACAAAGTCTTCGTCACAGCTATAGCAACTTCATCGGATGTTTTCGGTGATTTGACTATTGCATTCGTCAAAAATTCAACGAAACAATGTAATTTAAAAAAAGAAATACATTTGTTGAAATGTACCATCGGTGAGAGATCAAGAGAGTCGTGTCCCTTCGTATTCAAATCACGGGCAATTATTTTATTTGGTCATTTTCCATGTTTATTTTATTATTGATGCAGAGTGGCAAGGGAAGACAATCTCTTAAGAGCTTCTCTCAAATACTCTTAGATAGACTCCTTAATACACCATACAACTAATGAGCAACTTAAGCACTATTTTAACTCCACACACCCAAATGCAATCAGGAGGCTTGGAAATGACTCAGAATCTCTTAACATGGCTAAACTAAGCCAACAAACAAGACTTCTCACTTGGGAACACTCTTTCTTCTATCGTTGCCATATTAGGCCTTGTAGCCCTTGTAGCCTTGTCTAATGGGACAATCAACATAAAATCCTTCTAATGACTAAAACCAGACCAAACTCATTGGTTTTTGACACTTGATACTATCCTCCACAAACCCTCAAAACCACAAGTTTTGACTCCAACACAAAAGGCAACAAATGACCTATTTTCTAACACTAATTAAAAGATATGTTTTATTATTAATGTTAAACTGATATGTTTTATTATTATTGTTACAAGTATTTCATTAATTAAAAGAACATTAGAGTGGTTATCTTTACCTGATGGGTCCACATAATGTTCCTGAACTTTTGTTATTGACTCATGCTCAACATGTTGAACACCCTCTAAATCCTGATCTACAATGGAAACACGAAAGGTTACATTAATTAATACACCAATTGTAATTAAATATGTTTAAGAGAACATGAGAGTGGTCCTCTTTACTTGATGAGGCCACATCATGTTCCTGATCTTCTCTAGCCTGATCATGCTCAACATGTTGATGATGCTCTACATGCTCTAAAGTTGAAACACGAAAGGTTACATTAATTAATACACCAATTACAATTAAATATGTTTAAAATAACTTTAGAGTGGTCATCTTAAACTGATGGGGCCACATCATGTTCCTGATCCTCTCTAGCATGATCATGCTCAACACGTTGATCGCGCTCTACATGCTCTAAAGTTGAAACACGAAAGGTTACATTAATTAATACACCAATTGCAATTAAATATGTTTAAAATAACTTTAGAGTGGTCCTCTTTACTTGATGGGGCCACATCATGTTTCTGATCTTCTCTAGCCTGATCATGCTCAACATGTTGATCATGCTCTACATGCTCTAAAGTATCGGGATGCACACCATGACCTTCATCTGCAAGTTGTGCTCCACCCTCACCAGGCTGCATTCCAATGTCATGTGTAGTATTATCATTGCATGAATTTTTTTTAAAAATAGGCATGTAATTACTTTATGGTGGAAATTAATATTGAATAGATTGCACAAGTATTCAATTTTAAATAAACTTTACTGAGTTTATTTACCTACGTGTCGGATGTAGTGGAAGGTTTTGTTTGCCCAATCAAGACTCTTAGGCGTTCAGCCATGGCTCCATAGCCTTGATGGAAGGCAATCTTCAGGTCATCTTTTGTGGGAACTCTGTTGAATTCAGAGCCCTACATTTTTGCATAAGATCATGAATTTTG
>VDFB02000003.1:515271835-515286415 GCA_007258455.2 Sequoia sempervirens | reverse complement strand
ACCCATCCATGGCACCGCACGCCTCTAACGATCTGTCAACTGCTCGGAATGATAGGATACATCAGAGTATCATCTTGTGACCTACCTTAGGTATAGAAAAATAACCTAATTTGTAACCCTCACATTTTTTTATTTTTGAGCCCACATATAGCAGTTAAACTTTTATATATGTTTTGTTTAATATATTTAAAAAATATTTTATAAATTATTTATAAAATATTTTTTTAATATATTAAACAAATATATATAACCTCTTTAATATTTTTTATTAGTGATTTTAATGGTATATTAAAAAAAATCATATTTTGATAGTTGAATACATTCAAAATATTTCTAATATATTTCTAATTTAAAAAATATATTGTTTAATTTTTTAAATTTTTTTTTTTTCAAAAATATATTTTTATTTTTTTTAAATATATGATACATACAAAATTACATAATCAATAATAGATAATAGATTTTGGTGAATATATCTAGGTATGTTAATACAATACACTAAAAAGTACATGCATTATAGCCAGCACCTGGGTGGGCACCTCCTACCTCCTTTCTTTTCTCATCACCGCACTGACATGCTAGGAGAGCCACCTAGGAGTTGAGGTGGTGAAAAGGAAGGGGCTATGGGGGACGTAGGTGGGTGTGACTAGGAGGCTGGTCACATGATGGAGGCGGAAATTTTCTTCATAGAGCTCAAGGATGTCGTAGGCATCATTCCCTGAAGGCAGTTTCATGCAGATTAAACGTGGCACATGTGGAGGGAAGTCATTTGGGTCCCATAGGATTCTTTGGCCTCGTGGACGTCATTAATTTTTTCATTTCATTCCATTTCATATCGGTTGGTGGCGACTTTAGTGGCGGACATTTGTAGCAGAATTTATTTGTTCTGGCAGTGGCATTCATGGCGATGTGATCTCTCTCTGTCATTGAAGTCTTCATGGATGGCTTGGAAAAGTTTGGTACGGACACACCAATCTCTCTGAAATCTTCGGCTAGACAAGCCTCCTTCAGAGAAATTAAAGACCAATGACTGAAGTGGATTCTCTTAAACAAGGACCCGTTAGTTCTGGTGGCGACCAAAATGATCCTGGGAGCTGGTCATTTGGCTAACAAGGAGTTCAGTAGGGATAATCTACACATCTCCTCCTAGTTTTTGGCATCTCTTTTGGACAACAGTGAGTCCAAGGCTGTGGCTAAACTGTTGTTGGTTAACATGTTTCGCAAGGATCTGGTGGGAGGGGTAAATGAAGTGTTGAGTTTTGTGGTGGAGGGTAGAGGCGTCCCAAGACCAAGTGACTTTGTAGCTATTTGAGGTTCGAACGAGGTCGTAAAGCTTTTCCCATTCCTTCTTGACTTGAGCGGTCCGGCATTGAGCAGACACAGAATGGTGGCAGCGGTGGCCATTGAATTCTTGAAGAAATTCTTCGGCCTGATGGCTATGGGTGATGTCGAGTGGGTAAAATTCTTTGAATATTTTGTTGTTTTAAATAATTTCCTGTGAATTCCTTGTATAGTTGTTGGTTTTGATAGTTTTTATAGTTTATCTCTATGGTCCAATGGCGTCTTTCAGTCCTAGATTTTATAAATTTGATCTCTAACAGCTAGTTTGGGAGTTTTGGGTGACTAGGGATTCGTATGTTTAGGGTCAAGGTTGAACCCTTATGGCATTTTGGGTTGGTAGTTGGCTTGGATGGCAGGGTGGTGGTTTCTGGATGGAGGGGTCTCCCTGTCTTTGGTTGGTTGGGTCACGTTTTGACCATCTTCGGGGTGGTTTTTGGTAGTGGTGGTTGGGATGGGTTTGCTAGTAATCAATGGTGGAATCTTTCCTGTGTTTGTAGATGATTGTACCTTTTTTAATCTAATATATAAATCAATCTTGCGAATCAAAAAAAAAATCAATTTTTAATCAATTTTTTAGTTTAAATTCTATAAAATATTCAATTAATTAGTTGTATTGTTTATTATTGTTTAAATTATGATATAATTGGTTTTTATTTTACGATTATAAATAAGGTTTTTATTTTAGGTAATGCATAAACAATAATGTGATCATCTTAGATCTAAAACATAAATCAAAAGGTATAGACATATAATTTTCAAAATTACATCTATATTTGATCTTTAATAAAAACATAAACTAATATAATTTAATTAACCGCAATCTAAATCCCAACCCTAATATTAACCCCAATCTTAAGCCTAACAATAACCCTAAGTGAACACTTATCCCAATTGAACCTTAACCCTGATTTAGCCCAAACCCTAACCTTAACCCTAACCCTAATTGAACCCTAACCCTAATTAAACTCTAGCCCTAATTGAAATCTAACCCTAATTAAACTCTAGCCCTAATTGAACCCCAACCCTAACCTAAACCCTATTTGTTCCTAACCCTAGTATCTCAAAAATACAGGATTGAGACCTTGCCAACTCTGGTAAACCTTATTGGATAGTGATAAAAGCTACCTTATCTTTCATTAAGGTAGAATTTTTTTTTTATACAACATGCCCCTTGAAAATTGGAGATAGGCACTGCAAAAAGAATGTAAACACTAATGATAATGGTCAGTGGTATTGTGGAAGATGTGATAAAACTTTCCCTGAATGTGATTATAAATATATACTTCAATGCAAAGTGCAAGACCATACTTCATTCACTTGGATTACAACTTTTGAAGAAGTGGCAAAAGAAATTATGGGTGTAACAACAAAAGAATTGAACATTTTGAAGCATGAAAAACAAGATGATGTTAAGTTTTCACACATTATACAAAGGTCCTTTTTCAGCGAGATACATATTTAAACTTCAAGTGAAAAAAGAGACTTATAATGATGAACAAAGGATTAAATGCACAGTCATAAAAACAACAAAGTTTGATTATTCATCTGAGAGCAAAGCTTTACTAGACTCAATTGCAAAGCTATAGGTTTCATAACATTCAAATGCTTGAATGTATATAATGTTAACAATGTATTCAAACATTTGAAAAAAAAAATGGTGGATATATCTAAGTTAGTTAATGTCATTTTGTCATGATATACTTCTTTGATGTTGTCAATACTAAATCTAATGATTGATGAACATTTATGCTTTTAAAGTTATTGTTCTTGGTTGATTGTTATAGACAAGTTGGTATGATTTCAAATTTGAATGTGTACCTTATATATGGGAATTGAGATAAACAATGACACAAACAATAATGAAATCAAAATGATTGCTTTCCAAATTCATATTCATGAAAATGTAAGCATTTTTTCAAGTCAATAGGCATCTTGATAAAGATAACTCTCGGCGTGTTTTACATATATTATTAATTAATATAGGTATGGTAGTTAATTAAATTATTAACTATATTTTATTTGTATTATATATTGAATTGTTAAAAGATGTAAAAATCTCAATACTAAATATATAGGAAAATGGTTAAAAAATTACATATTTTTCAAAAAATAAAATATAGTGTGTAATTTAAAATACAAATTATATAATTCTTATAATATTTATATTATTATTTATTGAATATTTTATAGAATTTAAAATAAAAAATTAGCCTCCCCCTCTCGCTCTCCCTCTCTCCCCCTCTCTACATATGTCTCCCTCTTCCCCATCTTCTATCTCTCCCTCTACATATCTCTCTCCCTTTCTCCCTCCCTCTCTCTATCTCTCCCCATCTCTCCCTGATCTCTTGCTCCCTCCCTATACCCCTATCTATCTTCATATCTCAACCTATTTGTCCCTTTATCTTCCCATATATCTCTATATATATGTCTTTCTCTTCCCATTTATCTATCTCTCCCTCTCTCTTTCTCTCTCTCTATCTCCCCCTATTTCTATCTCCCTCTCCATCTCTATTTGTCTTTCTCTACTTATCTCTCTCTCTCCCTCTCTCTATATCTCCTTATATCTCTATCTTGCCATCTCTCTCTCTCCTCTCTCTCTCTCTCTCTCTCTCTCTCTCTCTCTCTCTATATATATATATATCCCCCTCTATCTCCCTATCTCTCTATATATTTATTTCTCCCTCTATATCTCTCTATATCTCTATCTATTTTTATCCCTTTTCCTCTCTCATTCTATATTCATCTCTACCTCTATCTATAGGGAGAGATACAAAGGTAAAGCATTGGACCTTCCCAAAGATCCACCAATCTCAACACTATTCCCAACTATTTTGAGCATTTAAGTAAATATTGTATGCTAGATTAGGAGGCATGTGTCAAAGCTCATATTTATTGATGCAAAATAAGTCCAAAGTCACAAATTTGATGTAGAGTTAGTTATAGTTTTGTAAAAAAATTCAAGTGCCACATAGAGCAAAGATATTCCAGTTTTTTATATCATGTCATCAAATTTGGCACTTCATCAAGATTTGTATCTTCATTAACATTAACAAAAGAAAAGGTATGTACTTGAATCCCTTGCATTTAAATTTTTCTATATATAAAAATATTTTAATATTTTCCCTCAAATCCATAATATATATATTAATGTGTATTTATTTATTGCAATAAAGAATTAACCTAGGTAACACATTAAGAATTCTAAGGATTTGTGCTTGGAAAAAATGCATAACAATATTTTTTGTTGGATGTCGTGTTGTATTGTTTAGATAAGCTCAAAATATGAATAGGATTTTAAGGCCATATTTTATGGTAGCTTACAATGCAAAAGAAGGAAATCTATTATCAATTTTAATCTACAATTTAATACCATATGAAAAATCACATGTAGTATTATTTAAAATTAATTCTTGACATATTAATTTTATAAAATACACTTACCATTCAATAAACTTCTGCCAAGAAAGAAACCCTAAGTGAACATTATGCCACAGGTTATATTTATTAATGTCTTAATATTAGTTTATAAATTGAACATTAATTATAAATATTTTAAAATCAATTAAGTATTTCAATCTAAATTTTTAATATTTGACATTACAAATAAAATTAAACTAAATTCTAATTTTTAAAATCCATAAAATATTTATTATCTATTTAGTTTTACTAATTATCTAATACAATTAAATTAAATTAAATTAAATTAAATATTCATTTTATATTAATTAGAATTTTAGAATAAATTAACAAATAAGATCTATATAAAATCAACTTTTCTATTTTTTTTTTTTGTGTCCAAATTATTTCATTTTCGAAAATTATACTAAATTCTAGATATCATAATTAAACACAAAACTTTATTCTATTCTAATCTTAACCCTAGTTAAACCCTAACCCTATTTGGACTCTAACCCTTACCCTAATTGAACACTAAATCTAATTGTAATTGACCACTAAGCATGATTGAATTCTAGCCCTAACCCTAACCCTAACTCTAACTAAACCCTAAACCTAACTCTAATCAAACCCTAACCCAAACCTACTTGATTCATAATCCCAACCCTAACCCAAACCCTAATTGAACTTTAAAACTAACCTTAATTAAGTATTAACCCTAATTGAACATTTATTGAACAGTAGTCCTAATTGTACCCTAATCCTAACCCTAACCTTAACCCCAACCCTAACCTTATCCTTGACACTAATTCTTATCCTAATTGAACCTTAACCCCAACCCTATTTGAAATCTTAGTGAATTCATAACCTTAATTAAACCCCAACCTCATCCTCAATCCTAACCCAAATTGAACATTAATTGAACCCTAAACCTAACCCTAAGTGAACACTAATCCTAATTGAACTCTAACTTTTTAGTTGAAACTATTAAAGTGCCTTACATTTTCCCATTCATGGGTCATTTTATCATTCCAATTCTAATAGAACTCCAAAAATTTATACTTTTATAATGTTTTGTACACCTAATATTAGGGTTTAGAGTTTAAGGGTTAGGGTTTGGGGTTTTGAGTTAAGGGAAGAGATAGAGGAGGAGTAGGTGGTGACCCATTTACATATTATTCTTTTATCCTTCATGGTTAAATATTTAGTTAACCATTTACGTTAGCAAAAATGACCCAAGAATTTAATAGAATGGACTACTCACATAATACCTTGCATTATAGAGCTCCAATTCTTTGATATATTACTACTTATCAAATCCTTATAAATAATTGTAAACTTATGACTCCCATTTAAGCATTTGAGTGATTTTCTTGAATCAAAACAAAAGTATAGACACACAATTGAACAAATTCTCAAAGAAAATGACATCATTAACATTTCATTCAAAATTCACTAAAAATCCACATAAGGAGAAAATATATTAGAATTATACGTTTATTCATGCTTATAAGTCATATCTGCATACAATTTAAGATAATTTGCATATATTCATCCAAAACTCAAAATAGTCTATCTATTCTATTCCATCTGCTTGGGGTTTTAATAGCCAATGGCACCACAGATATCACTTCCTCATCAGAGGACAAATATCTTTCTACCCATATATTCAACTCAAAACCTAGCTAGAGCTTTCATTAGTTCTCTCCCTACAAATGAGCCTTGAATTCCCTTTTATATGACAAGAGAGCAACAAGCTTGGGGCTCAAATGTAATTTCACCACAAATTTTCATTTGAACAAAATCTCCATTGCATTTGAATTTCATTTCAAAACTTCCCACACGTTGAATCTGTGCCCAAAACATAGTGCATGAACTGGGGAAATCTAAAAGAAAAGGGAGCACAAATTGTCATCAAAATCCCCTTTGTCGCTATCCACGCAAAAATCCAGGCAACCAAATTTCCATGAAGGCACCACAACAAATTCTTATTTACCCGCCACCCTGCCCTTACCAACACTCAAACCCCAGTATATACGCCTGCTTCTAGTTGTTTCCCAATACGGTAGACCCTTAGCCTCCTCTTCTTTCTTGTCCTTGGCCAATACGGTTCTAGTCCGTCCACTTGGGGTTTTAACAACCAATGGCACCATAGATATCACTTCCTCATCAAAGGGAAGACCATGATTGAAGTGAGCTAAATAACGACAATAGTCGAATTCGGTCTCGGTTACATCACCAGAAGTGTTGCTCATAAGGTCAATGGGCGAGTGTTGGCATCCAAAGGAGCCATGCCCATACCTTATTTTCCTACCGACACTAGTAATAGAGCACACAGACTGCTTGCCTTTGTCATCTACCAATTGAGCAGCAACATCCTGGAATTGCAACCTTCTACTGCATCTAGTGGGCACAAGCCTGGGCTTGTCATCTAAAGCACCTTCCTAAATAGCAGGACCGAGCTTTTGTGAGCTCAAACGAACATACCTCCTTACTGACTTACTCATTTTCTCTTATCAGACAAGCACTCAAACTTGATTAGACTCAACCCAACAAGTGCTCTAACTACTACAAGAATGACACTATTAGCAGTTAATTCCTCTTGTATTTATTGTGTGAGGTAATGGAAACCTTCATCAATGCTTAGTAAAAATGCATGTGCAAATATGGCAATTTGGCGGCGTATGTACTGTCACCGCTTAACTAGAGCTGCATGAGAATCCGCAGATCACCCTTCATGATTGCCAACAACATCTTCACACAGATTGAGATTGATGTGACTAGACAAGCAAGGAATAATTCATTAATGTTTCACCAGTTGTACGATAAAACAACCACCATGTGTCGTTTTCCAACTTTGAATACTACCCACTAATCTCCTAAAGAGTTGGCAGATCAAATGGTTTATCTCGGGCTAACTCGGTTTGACATCCAATGAAGCATCGTTCACCTTCTTCATGACCAATAACATTAATCCATGTTGGTAGGTCCTATGCACTTTTCAACTGAACGGCTGGAGCTATGCATCGCAATCTCGTTGACCTTGTGGCTTTTAACCAACCTTCATCTTCCTCCTGCGAGCTAGCAGGGAAAAATAGAGATTTGCATTAGCTTTTGATCTTGGTTATCAATCTAAAACCACGGGTTATGAGCTTAATAGTGGAGATTGGGCCCCACATTCCATACAGGACACACATCTGCCTTTTGTTGACCTCGCGCCAAATAATAGGGCGACACCTTAGGTCTACGAGTTGGCAAGGTACGATCGAGATCTTCTCCCATATCTTCGAATCTAAAAAACCTACACATTGCATGGTTAGTATTTAATGAAAGGATTTGGCTAAGCCATCAGTGACATGACCACTGGGATTAATGGCTTAGGCTTATGTCACTGAATTAAAATTAAAACCCAACTTTGATTTTAATACTTTATTTCCTCCGCAGGGTTTTATTTCCTAAGTTTCGGTTGGCCCCGTGTTTCATCTTTTAAAAAACAACTTGTGTTGTTTTTCGTTCACCTTGTAATGCCCACTTCTCCTTTTAATGAATGTTTTATTTTTCAAGGGTTGATTTAGTGCTTCCATGGATCTATTTCCTGGAGATATCAATGGTGTCTGCCATCCCGTGATCGGGAATTGAAGGATCTTGAAATCATGGGTGGGTGCCACATTTCCTATCTGGGGGATCAAATTTTCGCTATCGCTGACCAATTGCCATTTGATCTAAGCCATTCCTCGCCATCCCACGATGGTTCTTGGGTTGATTGTGAAATCACGGGTAGGTGCCACATGTCTCATCCGATGAAGCCTAAAGAGTAAAGGAAACACTAGCCGGCTTTAAATGTATTAAGGGGCCGATTACTAAAGTGTTCTCGAGATGCACATGTTCTAAATTGACAGATATGTTATAATATCGCTAGAAAAGCTGCTCGAAGGTTAATGACATGGCTGGTAACTATGTTAAAGGAACAAGATCATTGATGCTCAAGATCAATGGTTGCCTGACATCGCGCGATTAGAAGTTTCAGGATTGTGATATTGTGGGCAACTGCCACATGGACTTCCTTCATAGTGTATGGTAAGGTGGGCCCCTTATCATCATGTTGGCAATTGTGTCAACTTGTTTTGAAGGTGGCCGTCAATGATTTGATCAAGCTGAAGAATCGACAACTTGAATTTAAATTTGCATCAACTATGGTTGGAGTCGTTCATGCAGCCTGAAATTGAGCTTTAATGTGGATGAGACACTTGCTGGCATAATTTGATCAACAATAAAATCAATTTTCCTACTTGGTCTGTATCACAAAGCATTCCACTATTTCGTGGAGCAGTTTCAAAGCCAAAGGTAGAATTGCAAGTTTTTGTAGCCAAAATTTGGGAGTTCTGCGAACAAAGCCGTCAGTTTATTTTCTGTGCCTCCCGGTCATTTTGCATTTGAATTTGGGAAAGGATTAGTTGGATGTGTTGTGAGCTTGTTGATGAATTTGTTAGGGCTATAGTTTAATTATAGTTATGAGAAATTACGGTGTTTTGTCTTGTAATTTTCTATCTCTGGTTAGTCCTAGCTATCTGAATTATAACATTGTAAAGAAGCCTTAGTTTGTCTAAGATGGTACCACCCAAGCAACATTCTGGCCAGACTGAATATTTGAAACAAAACCTATATGATGATTTCCTATATCAATTTCCCTTGTCAATGAATGATAGGAGGAAGGGATTGATCCTAATGCGAGGGAAAATCCTAGGGGAAGGGTTAGTGTATAATTGCTCCAACATTGTCGATGCTAGGGTTTCCCTCATTGGCTTGGAATTGTTCAGATAGTGGTACGGACAAAGGAATTTTCCTCACCCTTTTTCAAATGGATGGATGTATGATATGGGGAAGCTGGTGGTACCAAATGTATTCCCTGATGTAGACCTGCTTAGGACAGTGGCTGTAAGATATGACCCTGTTACACAGAAAATCAGGGACAATGATGGAAAGGTTCTATTAAGCATTAACAGAGAAGAGGTCCAATATATTTTTGACTTGAGTGAACCAAGCGAAGACTTGGTTCCTATCAACCTTGAGGAAATGAAGCAAGATTATGCAAAGCTAAAATCTCTTTTTAGAGCAAGGTTGCTTCCACCTCATTGGGCTAGGGCAAGAGGTTCAAAATTTCATATCAGCCCCAGTGACCAAGAACCTTTCAAATTAAATTGTTTTTCAAACCATTTCCTGGCCACTTTCTATTCTTAATGTCAAATTTTGCATTTCAATCTTGGTACGGTAATGCCCATTGCTTATATGTTCATGGGGGTGCAAATACAACACCCTAACTTCTCTATGACCTATGACTTCACTTCTTTCTTGGCTGAGAGGATGCATGAAGGGTTGTCAAAGCTGCAAAACAATGATACCAACATTCAATTCTTTTGGTATTCTATTCTAATGCATATTTTTTTGTTTAAGAATGCTGAATTTTTCTCTGAGAGGATGAAATTAAGGAAATTAATTGATGGAGAAAGATTGCTAGTATAGATATGGGCTGCAGATTTATCTTGTAATAAGGAAAGCACTAGTTATATGCAATTTGATAATTATCTTACTTCCATATTAAGGGCTAGATTAATGGTGAATATACCTAGGATCCCTGAGGAATTACATGATTTCCTCAGGCCAAAGGAGAGGAAGCTAGAATTGAAGGTTTACTGTAACTAGGGTGACATTATCCCATACCTAGTCAGCACTGTTTTGAGAGTATATGGTTTTCAGGGAGCTCCTCATATACTACCATAGAATGTGCCACCAAGAGTGGTATTTGTAGAAGTTATCTGGCAGATAGGTTGTATTCATGAGGACAACCTCACTGGAAGGGGTAAGGGAACATTTTTCCCAAATTATACAGTGGTGTCTGATTTTGTATTTTCAAAGGAAGGCTGGATGCATTTTGATACTTTCTTTAATGATTACCATTTGAGGTGTGGACCAAAGTGGCAACATGATCTTGAGGGTTTCTTTGCTCTTTTCAGACAAAGAATAAAAGTTGGAAAATTTGTGAATGAGTTCAATTTCCCTGAAGACTTGATTAGAAATGAATTTGATTTGAATAGACAGGAGTTGAACAAGAAGAAATAGATAGCATATGGTAAGCTACTAGATGTTGTGCACAAAATGGATCCGAAATATGATCCACTGTTGGAGTTCAGTCCCCACCATAAGAAAATTTATTTTTTGATTGGAAACTTCAAGGAAATTATGGGCACATTGAGGACAAAAAAGATAAATTTAAAATTGAGTTTGGGTGTACAAGAGCAAGGTACCAGACCAATTGAAATAAGGCCAACATACCAGCCTATGGAAAGGTGGCCCATTTACAAGAGGAAAAAGGATAGCAGCGGTGATGAAGAAGAAGTGGACAAAAAAGGAAAACAGATTATGAAAGTTCATCCACAACCAAGTCCGAAATTCAAAGTCCTGGGGAAATCAAAATTATTGATTTAGAATCATCACCGGAAGACAATCCCTCATCACCACCATTCGAGCCAAGCCCTAAGAGGCAAAGAATTGATCAACCATAGGAGGATCTGATGGATGAGATTATTGTTACTGATCAAGACATGGAAGTTGGTATGCCTTCCCCTCCTAGGCCAGTTGAATTAGTTTTATCTGATTTAAATATGAAAGGTAAAAGTGTACAAGATGAAAGAATGGAGGCATGCAAGGAGTTTCTAGATGACAATACATTTGCAAAAACTCTTGTATTCTTACAATTGGTATGGAGGATGAAGTTTGAAGAGTATCAAGATAAATATAGGTAGAGAAGAGAACTAAGGCCTGACAAGTCAGACCAGGAGAATGATGAGGAGGTAAAAGCTGAATTAATGGAAGAATTCAAGAACATCACTCCTAAAGAAGGAAGAAAACTGGTGAGTCAGGCTGGTGTATTAATTCTGCCTGAATGGGACATTGCAGATGCAGTAGCCTTTAATGCTTTTATGAAGTCTAAGAATCCCTTTCAAGACTCTGAAGAAGAGGTCAAGGTAGCATTGCAAAACTCTGCTTTCAGTGAAGAATATGAAACTCTGGCAATTTGGGCATTGGCCCCACAAGGGAGAAAACCAGATGTTTTTGATATTAATCCAAATTTTAAGGGAGGATTGATAATAAAAAGAGCTTCAGAGACCTCAACCAGTAAGGCCACTAATTTTACTGTGAATGTGGCAAAATTGGCCCAAAAGACTGCTAAAAGGGAGGAAGTTGAAAGGAAGAACTTAATGGAAAAATATAACCTTTTGATTGAGGAGTACATCAAGATGCAGTAGAAAAATGTTGAGTTGCAAACTGAAGTGGAGAGGTTTAGGTATAAGCAGATTGGGGAGACATCAAGTTCTCTAGGAACCAGTACATTACCTTCCACAGCAAGGTCAGTGCCTCCTGCTTCTCCAATTGTTTCCACACCAGGATCTCCTAGTTATAATCTTGTCCTCACCCTTTCTTTAGATGAAGTTGAAGAAGAAATAGAGTGCTATGTTGATCCTACAAAGAAGCAGCTCTTGCAAAAAATTGATGAATTGCAAGCATCATTAAATAAAAGTGATGAGGGATCTCTCTTAAAGCAAAAATAAATTGTTACTACTGTTTTGAGACATCTAAATGAAAAGGTTGATAGCAAATTGCTATCTATACATTATTTATATTCTTTGTTGTTAGCAACAATAAAGAATATTGATAGGAATCAGGAACTAGCGATACCAATAATTGAAAATTGGATCCCTAGGGCTAGTGATCTAGATATCATGTATAAAGCCTCAAGGTTTGATATAAATAATAGGCCCCAATCATTAAAGCCTACTCATGTGTTAGTAAAATTATTGCAATATTTTCAGACCTTACCAAATGACTTGAGTAGGAAGATTAGAGAGCTGGTGAAGAATTTCAATGATTGGGGTAACACATTGTTATCTAATATAATTGATGAGTAGGGGAAAATCAAGTCATTTCAACAATGGCAGGCTCAAGCAAGTGAGGCCATCAATGATCAAATCAATTCAATTTGTGATCACTCAGACAATGATTTTTTGGTGAGCTATATGGATAAAATCATTAGTATCAGCTCATTTTTGGAATCTTTTGAAAAGGATGTGAATTAGGTAGCGGTAAAATACACACCTTAAAATACCAAGGTGGATGAGGTAATTAATTTTGACTGGTCGACTAATGATGATTACCAGAATTGGGTAACTAAATATTTGAATGAGGAGGAATAAAAGGAGTGAACTACTAACAGGTGGCAAAGTAGATGTTGTGGTTGCAACGGTTCCAGTTTTGTGTTGACGGCTTTCTCAGTGCGGTGGTTTTTTGCATCAATGTTCCTCAGCTGATATGATGAACAAGAATATTTTTCAAGGTGGTGGTTGTTGTAACAAATTTTGGAATATCACCAGGTGCTCCAATTGACTGATGACAGGTGTACTTTCTGGCCCGGTGCTTGTTTTCTCCTTCATTTTCTATAAGAAGGATTTCAAGGCCAAAAGTATGGGTTAGCAAGTTAGATAAAAAATTTTGAGTCTAGGTGAAGTTGCAGAGCGAATTGTAAAGTCCGATGGTTTTAGAGAAATGCAATTTAGGTTTTGAGTCATTTTGTAACAAGTTTTGAGTTCATAGAGATTTAATGTTGTATAACAGTACTAGCATTTGAGTTGAAATAAAAATTTGAGCTCATGTCTCTCCATTGTACATGCATATATGAACTTTGAATGAAATAACTAAGGGTTTTTTTATCCATCTCACTGTTGTGGTGTGTATGATTCTATTTAAGTTTTAATTCAAGGAATTAATCAAAATGCTTGAATGAGATTATAGGTGGATATGTGTTGTATAAGGATTTGATAAGTAGTCCTGGGTTAGAATGCATATTGATGAAATTGTAATACAATATTGTCAGGGATCTTATATGTGATGTATTAAATCTGTTATAAGCCTCTAGATGCTTATGAATTTGACTCCTGCAATGGATATATGGCATTGATCTAAGTTGTAATTATTAGTGTAGTTCAGTATTTGTTTGTCTTTGCCTAGAGCTTGCTACAAATTGCAAATCATTGACTATCTTATATAATGGATTGTGTTTAGTTATCTCACGCTCTAAATAGTTGATATTGTCTTTGAATAGCCAATTCTAGTTGATATTATCTTATTGTGTTGAGCTATTAAGTGAGATCATCTGGTATTGTTAATGTTGTTTATAATAATAGTGCAGAGGTTGTAAACACATTAAGGGATCACCCTCCTGGGTCTTGCAGAGCCCGAAGTGTGGGAGGCTTTTAAAGCCCTCGTCAATTGGTCTAGGTCTTTCGAGCTACCTTTGATTGGAATTGGCAATTCCATAGGTAGATTAGAAGACAAACCTAGTTACATTGTAAAATGAACCAACATACACGTCAACCACTGAACAACCACCTCTACAACTAACTTTTTAATCTTTTATGATCACATGAAATATAAAACACACTAATTTCAAGGTTGTTAGCATCACTATTGAATTTTTTTAATTTTTTGACCTTTCAAACATTAAAAGTGCATCATTAAATTAATTATGTAATGGCATAAAAATTAAAAGCATCATGAATTAATTATGTAACCACATAAGTCAAATATAATTCTATCAAGAAAATTAATATCAAATAGATAATATAATCATATAACTTATACATTTCAATGTCATTGATCTTCTTCTTCATTCAACTCTTGGTTTGTATCATCCGATCCAAATTTGACATTGTAAGGATTGTTTATATCATCATCATCATCGATATCAGTTTCAATAATGTCATCATCCACACAGATATCATCTTCATGAAC
>VDFB02000003.1:515254551-515271735 GCA_007258455.2 Sequoia sempervirens | reverse complement strand
AGCACTTGTGTAACTCAAGTTGAGGTTTACATGTATCATCATTAGCTACTTAGGTGAAAATAATTATCTTAATTATCCTAAGTTAACTTATTACATAATGTAATATCACACTCAAAATATAGTATATTGAAGTTGAACAAATATTACCCCAACATCAATGAGAAGTGCAACTTAGGAGAAATGAGAAATGGGTCCCAACAAATAGACCTAATTAGCTATCCATGTACATTGATAGAAAGCCCCCAAAAGAAGAGAAAGTTAAAAATCATAGGAAAATACTTAAATGCTAAGGAGATAATGATGAATGAATTTGGAAGTTTCTTTTGCACCTTGATGCTAATGCTAAAATGTAACTAAAATTAATTCATAGGATAAATAACCATGAAGATTTAGGAACATTGGCTATCAATATGAGATAGCAAGATTTGGTAAGTCATAACCAAGATGTGGTGAAGAGATAACTAGATGATCTATATGTAACTCAATATAAGATTTCATCAAGATGGAGGTAGAATCATAATGTGTTTCATTTGACAACACTTTCATCCCTTACTATGTTCTACTATGTAGAAACACTAGAAGCCTATATATGAATACCCCTAGGATATAAATTTATTGTAGTTCATGGTTACAAAATTTCCATGTGTATGCCCCTAAAAAACAAGAACATGAAATGATGACACTTTATAAGTTAAGTGCATTTGCATAGAAACTTTGCAAATAGCTCAAGTTAAACACCCATAGCATGTTACAATAATTGACACTTTATAAGTAAGAATGACTAGAAAGTGTAGTTGATTTTCTATAGTTTTACATTGTCTAATATGGACTAGAAAGTTGAAAGTATAATTAATTAGCATTATAAGAGGAAATAACTAGCACCATGATACAGTGTTAAAAAAGTCTACTTAAAAAGGACTCAAATTTGAGCTCATTTGTGAAATTTATGAGGCTTGAAAATCTAAAAAATTATGTATGTAGCAATGTTTGTGAGAAAACTATTTTTTTAACAATACAAGAGTTGTGAATATAAATCAATCACATCATTGTAAAGAGCATGAATATATATATATATATATATATTCCTTTGTATTGCTAAGATATGACCTCTCAAAGTTTGACATTAATTTTAAAAATTTCTCAAATTGTCTTGGTGTAGAGTGGATGACTGTTAGATTTGGTTGTGAAACCACCCAAGATCAAAGTGACTGAAGGAAAGCAAGATAAAAAACCCAGAGATGAACAAAACTCAACACTCTCCTAGCATTGAACTAGACTCACAATTTGAGCTAGTGTTCTGATTAGCATAGGGACAGGTGAGGGCTTGTTTATATAGAAAAATATAGGCATATAAAACCAAGAGGAATAATAACTCCTCTTTACCGATAATAGGTGGGAAGTTTAACCTACTTGGTAAATGCCAAATACATAGTTATGCCAACTCAGGTAAAGACAAAAAATGGTTATGGGGAGGTGGAAAATAAGTCCAAAAGAGGGTGTGACATTGAACTACCCAAAGGTGGGTGTGAATGACACATGTGATTGTAGGATTATGCCACATGTGCTCCTCCTAACCATTAAAATATAACCTAAGCAAGCTTAATAATGTGTGTAGGAAAAATAAATATTCCCTAACATAAGGAAAATAAAAAACCTACACCAACACCCCCCCTTAAGCATAGCTTAGGTAGGCGAGAAGACACAAAGATGCAAATATGGGTCCCAACTGCTAGGCCATGTTAGGTACCCATGTACAAAATACTCTCTCACAAATGGAGTAAAGGAGAAAACCCAGTGGGACAAAACTCCTCCCTAAAAGAGAGAAAAGAAGACAAGTTTCCCAACACAAGAAGAATCCCATGCAAGGAAGAAGTCCCCTCCAAAATAGAAAGGATAGGAAAGACCATGTAGCCTCTCCTGTGCAGTCAATCAAGCAATGGTTGGAAGCTCTCGTAAACCGAATGTAGAACATGGTCCATCAGATTGTCGAATGTTCCTCCCCTTAGGAAGAAACACAAAACCAGGCAGGATATGCGGATATTTCTCCCCATTCGTGGAAGCGGAAGCCACAGGGTTGGAAGAATAAATGATGAAAAAATGTATGAAGTCTCTTAAACTCTTATCGTAAGTTCCCATGTCGAGCAAGTGCCAAAAGATGTCACCCATCAAATCAGGTGTCGTAAGCCACACCTGGGCGTAAGATGACAATCTAAACCATGGAGATGGATGTAGAACAAAAATTCAAGACAAAAAATATTTCCTTTAAAGACAAAGGCTTCCTCCAAATGTGAAAGCCTAAAAGTATCCACACTTCATGTCAAATTGTGGGATGTGAAATGATCATGTGGAGAATGAACAAAAGGAACCAAAGGTTCCTCCATATTAACCTAAGAAGAACTAAATCCTACTACCAAATAGAAGATGGATGTCATGAATAGTGTCTCCCAAGTCTGAAATATGAGACTCCATAAATAAACCTGCAATGTCTATCAAGTAGTCATCCCAAGCAACTATATCTGGAAGACGATGTCGATCCTGTTGCACTGAATCACAAGTATCCATGAATGTAACACAAGTATCCTCAAAAGCAATAGTCGATGGAGGAGAATAAATGCAAGGCTCAATAACTAGATCTGATGTGAGAATACCAAGATTCAAATAGCCAGAATTCTCCTCAAAATCAAATGTCACACAAGGAGTGTGATCAACAACCAAAGGATCAGAACCATCATTAGGTGCAAAGTCTGAAAAGGCATACAACCGAGATTCATGATCAACTACCCAGTAGCAATTATCTCTCTGCTCTCCAAGTCTCTGATGATAACAAAATCAGGTATGAATTCCACAGTCTTCCCTGCTCCACCATGAGTGATCTGGTAGATGGAAAGAAGATTATTTGTCAAGTGAGGTACACACAAAACATCATTGAAGGTTCCATCCCCAATATCAATAGAACCCTTCCCAATTACACTCATGTAAGTGTTGTTGCCCATCAAAATAGGTGGCATAGCACAAGGCTCAAAAGAAGAGAACATAGACTGTGAAGAAGCCATATGATGAGAAGCTCCAGAATCTAGGAGCCATTTCCCTGATTCATTACTTGTAGAAGCACAAAGAGCTTTACCTTTATTTTTCTTAGACTCAGAAGCAAATCCTATGCTCATCCAATGTTGTACATATAAATAGGTCACTTTCAAAGAGATGACAAATCCAATGCTTATGAGTTTAGTTGTCAATCAATGAACCAATTAGCTTAGTCAAGAGTTAAATTGCCAATTAGCGGATTGTTTCACTCAACTTGACTAAAAGTGAGATGGTCTTGACTAAATAGAGGTAACACATAACTATCAAAGATTGATGAGGAAGTGGTGATACTTTTGTACCTCAAGTCAGAATGTACACATTCCGTTATTAACTATTTAGGTGAGAATAAATAATTATCCTAAATAAACTTATTAAATATGTGCAATATCACAATTAAGATGTTATAGATCTAAGATGAATAAAATATTACACCGACAAACATATAATAAAAGTAGACAAAATTTTAAAAATTTATATTTTTATAAATGAATACTCTCACTAACACCAATTAAGTCAATAAAATGTAGTGTAGAATAGACTAAGTCTAGGAAAGTGTATGCTTCACAAGTCAATACACTAGATGGCATCCATTGGCTCATAATGTCAACCTATTTTAGGTTAAGGTGAGCTTTGGGAACGACAAAACTGATGCCATAATCTAGCCGATCTGCGTGTGATAAATTGTTAAAATTGTTGCCAACAATAAAGATCTTTTTAGGCATAGACATTTACTCAATCAGACACATTCTTCACATCAAGCAATCACCCAACCTTCATGTTTGCTGCCCATGGAGGCTCCTTGCTTTTTATTCCATTATCAAAGCTTAAACAGAGCCTTGCATTGGATTATGTTGATGCACATAATCCTCAGCTCAGGAAAAAAGGAAGTGGAGATGAAATCCCACAATAGAAAGTGGAGGGGTGCACACAAATAAGATAGAAATACACACTGTTTCGTTGTCATTGTGGGCAAAGCAGATCGAATAACAATATGCATTTCCCAGGATTCAATCATATCCATACAATGCCAATGCCTTTCACTGCCCATCTCAATTTCAATGTCACAGCATTACGTACAGAGGGTTTGTTGAGGCAGGCGCTACGCATTCTGTTTACTACACACAACCCACCTGGATATTCTTTTACATTACTGCAGATCTGCTGTACCAAGACTGCGCTTTCAGAAGGTAAACAAATTCATTTTCTTATCACTGACAAGGGATTTCTATTTGCTAGACATACGCCTTTTCAAAATAACCTGATCAATATGTATGTCAAGTGTGGGAATTTGGGAGATGCGCGTAAAATGTTCGATGACATGGCAGAAAGAGACGTCTCGTCATGGAACACCATAATTGCAGCTTACAGAAAACATGGCTATCCTCAAGAGACGTTGACACTGTTTCACCAAATGCAACGAACAGGGATCAAACCCGATCGGTTTACCTTTGCCACTATACTGCCAGTCTGTGCCAAAATAAGAGCTTTGGAACAGGGTATGAACATTCATCTAAGCATAATTGAAAGGGGATTTTTATCAGATGTTGTAGTCGCAAGTGCCCTGCTAGACATGTATGCGAAATGTGGAAGCTTATACAAGGCACGTGAACTGTTTGATAAATTGTCTCAAAGAAATGTGGTCTCATGGAATGCAATGATTGCAGGATATGCACAGTATGGTGTTTTGGAAGAGGCTTTAGGGCTTTTCAAAAAAATGCCTCAACCAGATGTCATTTCATGGACTGCAATGGTTGCAGGTTATGCACAACATGGTGTTCTCGACGAGGCTTTAAGGCTTTTTAAAGAAATGCCTCAAAGAAATGTGGTTTCGTGGAATGCGATGATTGCAGGATATGCACAAAATGGATTTCTTGAAGAGGCCCTCAGTATTTTCAAAGAAATGCCTCAAAGAAATGTGGTCTCGTGGACTGCAATGGTTGCAGGATATTCACAAAATGGGTTTGTTGAAAAGGCCTTGGAAACTTTCAAGGAAATGCAACTGGCAGGAGTAAAGCCAGATTCTACAACCTATGCGAGCGTTCTCCCAGCCTGTGCTCAAATGGGAACTTTAGAACAGGGTATGGAAATCCATCTAAGCATAATTGAAAGCGGATCTTTGTCAGGTGTCTTAGTTGTCAATACCCTTACAGACATGTATGCAAAATGTGGAAGCATATACAAGACACGTAAACTGTTTGACAAGATGACTCAGAGAGATGTGGCTTCGTGGAATTCGATGATTGCAGGATATGCACAAAGTGGGTTTTCTGAAATGGCCTTGGAGACATTTAAGCAAATGCAATTAGCGGGTTTAAAGGCAAACTCCATAACCTTTATCAGCATTCTCCCAGCCTGTGCCAAAATGGGAGCTTTAGAACAGGGTATGGACATCCATGAAAGTATAATTGAAAGCGGATTTTTGTCAGATGTCGCAGTTTCAAGTGCCCTGGTTGACATGTATTCGAAATGCGGAAGCATACAGAAAGCACGTGAACTTTTTGACAAAATGCCCAAAAAAAATGTGATCTCATGGAATGCTATGATTGCAGGATATGCACAAAATGGCTTTTGCATGGATGCTCTCAAACTCTTTCAACTAATGAAGTACTCTGGATTATACCCTGACTATATAAGCCTCACTTCTGTTTTATTTGCATGCAGCCATGCAGGTTTAGTGGATGAGGGCTGCAAATACTTCAATGACATGAGTTTCTCTCATTGCATTACACCTACAATTGATCATTATGTGTGCATGGTTGACCTTCTTGGCCGTGCTAGCTATTTTGAGGAAACACTAAACTTTATCATTAAAATGCCAATTAAACCTGTGGTGACTGTGTGGACGTGTTTTCTTGTTGTCTGCAGATCGTATAAAAATATAGGGTTAGGAGAATTTACTGCAACTCTCCTTTTTGAGCTGGATCCTAAAAGTACCACAACTTATGTTCTTCTGTCGAACATCTACGCAGAAGTGGGGAGGTGGAGTGAGGTTCAAAAAGTAAGAAAATTGATGAAAGATATTGGAATGAAAAAGATACCTGGATGTAGTTGGATTGAAGACCATAAAATGGTGCATACCTTTTGTGCAGGAGACAGATCACATCCGCAGACACAGGAGATCTATGCAAAGTTGGAGGAATTGTCTTGGGGGATGAAGGCATCAGGGTATCTTCCAGATTTAAGACATGTACTGAATGATGTAGAGGAAGAGGAAAAAGAGTTATTCCTCTGTCACCATAGTGAAAAGTTGGCAATTGCATTTGGATTGCTAAACTCGTCCCCTGGAACAACTATTAGAGTTGTTAAGAACCTTCGAATATGTGTTGACTGCCACACAGTAACCAAGCTCATCTCCAATATTGTTGCAAGACAAATTGTTGTGAGAGATGCAATACGGTTCCATCACTTTAAACAAGGAAAATGTTCTTGTGGGGATTACTGGTAAAGCTAAGTGAACAAGCCTGTAAGCACAGGATTGCATGACAAAATCTTGCACCCTGTTGGACCATGCTACACCAACGTGCTATCGAGATAATAAAGGGGCGAGGTTTTATTTTCAAGAGTTTTTTCTATGTTTTGATGTATAGACAATGCTGTTGAGTTCATTAAATCAGCTGTATGTTATGGCAGCATCATAGCCTAAATATATATTGATGGGGTATTTTTTAAATCCCTATTTTATGATATCATGGAGCTGCCAATGACATTGAACTGTTTTACAGGAATCCTGTACATTTCTGGAACAAAAAGTTGGAGAAGAACCGTTATAAGCTAGCGTGGACATGTGTCGGCTGGAGTGGTACCCGGTACATTTAATGTAAACTGCGGAAATGTGTGAGGGAAGGGGTCTCCGCAACTCCAATCCAGTTTCTAGAAATGTAGGTTAAAATCGTTTCTCCTGAGCAGACCCGCAATCTCCAACCTTTGGCTGGCCTTTGTATGGCGGCATTTCTTTGCCTCGGAATTGAATTGTCTCTTTCCCACATGTCGTATTTTTCCAATTACTTCGTGACCGTTTATGTATATCTCGATTCCGTGCAAATTTAGATGTCTTCACATGGATGTTCTGTATTTATGCAGGTGAGATCTTTAATGTTGATTCACAGTCGTTTTCCGGGAATAATAGTTCGAACTTAAATACCCCTTGAGACAGCACCGGTACCCTTTATGCCCTGACACTAACCAGGTAAAAATTTCTTAAGATGTGCAATAGTAATTCTTTGAGTAATTTTATTATATTATAATTTTGTGCAATTTTAATACCCATAATCTCCATAAGCATCCGTACCAGTGCGAGGCTCTATACATTGGTACTGGGTTGTTGTTACCGAAAGATGATGAACCACACCTGAGCGATGATGACGCATCACTTAATTCCACTCCACCTAATAAATGAGGATGATGACAAATGCCCATTTGATCCGACGATGATGCATGATGGTGATGACCTAATGATGAGAGATGATGATGATGATGATGATGATGATAAGAACAAAAGCTAAAAAATTCATCCATGGACTGTAAACATAAATCTAAAGCTAACTAAGAACGTAAGTATACAACAAATGGGCCAAATAATAATAACACCTTGGAACTCTTTAAAACAAAGTCAAAAGCAATCTCAAACAAACAAAACAAAAAATAGAACGTGACAGGCTGCAAAAACGTTCAAACTCATACCCCATATTATATCCAAAGCAATTGAAACCCCTAACTTTAACTATGTTTTACTTGTTACTTTTGAATTAATTAGTAGATGATTACGCACAATTCAATGATTTGATGTTTAGTAAAAATGTCTGGAAAAATCAATGTTTTCCTGAATTATGTTTATTTGACTCAAAATTGACATGTGTTTAAAAGTCGTCAAGATGTGATGATTTCATAAGGATTATGAAATGATTAATGATGCATTAACCTCGAGTTGGTGTTTGTGAGTTGCATTCAATAGGTTTCTGCCCTCCGAGAAAGGGAGGGAGAGCATCATTGGAGAGAAGGGTATAGATACAAGGAAAAGAACAGGTTGTTGCCATCTTAGGTCTAATATTGATGCAAAATGGTGAACCTAGTTGAGTGGGGTAAGTGAGACTCAACCCTTTTGGTTTAAGTTTATTTCTTGACTCGACAAGTTGTCGATGTCGTTTAAGTCTAGTTCATGTTGTTTAACGTGTTTAGAAGCTTGTCGATAGTAATCGATTTGTCGACCTTTGTGTTGATATGATTCTCTTAAGGGTTATTAACTCTCTTTTTATTATATAAACAAATGAATATATGAATGTAGTTTTACGTGGATAAAATAAGCATATGTACTCATATAGATGGGTGCATGGATATGTTTATGCGTACAAAGACAGATATTGTCAACGTACGAACATCTACGTTCAAGTATGTATGGATACATACGCACATGCATAAGTTATTACAATGAAAATGACTCATGTATAAATATGTTCATATATGTATGATGTGTCACCTTTATATGCTTTTAATTATTGGTACTCATCATGATATTGCATGAGGATGTTGATCGTTTAGATCAACGTCGAGTTCATTTTGTTTTGGCGAGTACATTGATTGGACGACATAACGAACTATATCATCAACTATTGCTCATGAAACTTTTAGTTTCTTAAAAGGTTATTATGTTAAAATATATGATTAAAATATATAATGGCTAGATAAGCCAAGAGCCAACCAATGAGACTCAATTCTTAATAAAGAGGATCTTTTGAGTCACATTGTTCAATTCTTTTAATCTATTTTAGATTAGACTAAGATACCTCCAACCACATAGTTTTTAATCTTTAAACAATTTGCATAACCCTTGGGTCACGACAAGCTTTTCTTGGCGTCGCTATATCCTTTGTACCATATTTAATATCCTCATAAGATTATAAGAGCCATGAATGGATAAGGTGGGGTCAGGTGCATAGATATGCCGATATATAAATATAAATATGTATCTTTGCTAAAATAACAATTGGTTCTTTTGTAT
Organism: Sequoia sempervirens; assembly: GCA_007258455.2. Classification (NCBI taxonomy): domain Eukaryota; kingdom Viridiplantae; phylum Streptophyta; class Pinopsida; order Cupressales; family Cupressaceae; genus Sequoia; species Sequoia sempervirens. Next base: position 515,262,656 of record VDFB02000003.1, on the reverse strand, counting down.
GTCGCATCAATAATGTTTTGGTGACAAAATTGTATAATGTTAAAATACTATTGTATGTCATAATTGGTTGCGGGCATCTTTTTCAAGCTAGCACGGATAATAATGGAACGTGATACCGTGTTCCACATTTTTCTCTGGGAGTTATTTAGTTATTGTAACTGTTTTGTGTTGGGAGAGATAGCGAGTATTCAGAGGAGTCTAAAAGATCACCCTCTAACTCTAGGCGGTTACGGGGAGACAATTACTCAATTGCTTTTGGTGATGGACGTGGGTTTTGGAACAGAGGGAGTGTGGTCATTTCAGGGGGATCTCCCTACCAGCATCTGGGGGAAAAAGGGGTCTCTTTGCCAGTGTATGGAGGAAGCGGGTCTCTTGGCCAACATATGGGATAAAAAAGAGAAGTTGGTTAGCTCTACGCGGGGGAAAGACATTTTGAGTTGGCCAAAGGGAATGCCTAAGTGGGAGTCTTGCTCAAACAGTTGGTTCCAAAGGAGGGCCAGTTGGGGTTGTTATGGTGTAGTGCGTTGCACATGTAGCGATGCCCCTCGTATATTCCCCTCCTCTTTGGGGACGTAGGTGAATCCTCCTTGGACTGTGTTTTGTGTCTTTGGTTTGCATAAAGATGAGTGTTTATGGGGAGAGAGGGAAAGATGGCCACTTTGGAGTGTTGAGTAAGTCATCTTATTTTCTCATGGGCCGACGGGGCAAGGGAGGAGTACATCTTGCTCTGTGGAAGATGACATCGAGGGAAAGGAAGAAGTACTTCAACAGAAACTATCGACATCGACAAACTCCTTTCAGGTAGAAAGAGAACCCTTGACACTGTCATTTTTTCTTTCATATGATAAGATAGCTATTTTTGTGTCGAAGCATATGTTCAATTTTCCGTGGCTCCAGACTGCTCAGGTCAAGCATATACTCCAAGGAAGGGATTAAGGCCGAGTCGCCGAACCTGTTTTACTTGTAGTAGTCTTTTCGTTTTCTTTAAAAGCTCAAGCCTTTATGAATGAAGCACCTTTCCTTAATGTAATGCTGCCAACTAAGTATATGGCTTAAGACTGGAAGGTGGCCAAGACTTGTGAAAGTGATGAGTCGTATGTGCTCATGGCACTAGCATGCAGAATACTACATTCTATATCTACTCATTAGCCGACATGTATATCACTCTTGCAGTCACCTCGGAAGGTGGGAGAGGTAATTATGATCTTAGTTGATGGATTTCTCAATGTATTCTCTTTATGAAACCGATGTTGGCAGTATGGTTAATGATATAACCGAGGCCATGTATAATCAACCTCGAGATATAAGGTAGTATATAAGGTCAAAAACACACTTATTATTACAAGTCTAAATTAATATGTATCTTTCTTATGAATGAACATTCTAAGATAGTACTTAGTTCACTAAATATTCACATGGGTAAATATGAGTTGTCACCCATTATTAACTAATCTTTCTGTCTAAGGAAAGGTATGTATAGTAAGTCAAGATTATGACTCTTACTTTCAAGGTTGATACAATCGAACTTGTGAACCATAAGGGATCTTGGGTAGTGATTATGGTAGTTTTTGTAATAAGTTAAAAAGTGGAATAAGGTGGCGAGGATTCACGATTTCCCATTACTACAATAACCCAATGGTCGAAACAAACCCAAGATTAGGCATCATTGGAATGATTTTCCTCAAGGTGAGACATAAGGAGAGACTCGTAACTCAATTCTATATGATGGTAGTAATCTATTATGATTGATAAGGGTTTATGTGATAAGGAAGTTGTTTATGAGATCATAACTTAACCTCTGTTGAAAGTCAGTAGACTCAAGTAGACCAAATGGTCAAAAGCAGATTATTATATTTTATAAATCAAACCTTTTTAAGGGATGAAAGATTGACTTAGATCAAGACAATTGATATGAAAAGATAGTATTCTTTGAGATAGTATAATGGTAAGGAAATACCTCGAATACTATGTTTATTCATGTTACATAAAATGTGAAATCAAACAATGTCAAGTGGTCTAGGAATGACTAGAAGCATTTTGTTCTTATGAATAGTTACACTTATGTTATTACCCTTGGAAAAACAAGGATGTTTGATATTTCCATGTATTGGGTTAGAGAAGTTGAACCCTAGTATTGAAACAAGGAGGTTATAGGAAATCTATAACTCTTACGTCAGATATGACATTGCACACATTTATATTGATTGACAGTGAAAGGTCGAGAAAACCTTAGAACAAGACAGGAAGTCTTTATAACACCTTAAGAGATTCTATGACAATGTTGAAACTTGATTTAACACATCAAAGATGTTGGTTATTGAATCTTGAGAGTAAATGACAGGAAGTCATAAACTCTAGATATTGCAAGAATGCAATAAGGGAATTTTAAAAGGTTGAAATACCTAAATCTTTACATTACATGTATATGCTAGAATAAGGATTAGCTGTAAGTCAGATTGGCTAGAATGGTTTTTCTATACAGACTAGTTTGTGTCTAATGTACTAGTAGAGTAAGTAAAACTACAAAATGTGATAGTTCTAAGTTGAGTCAGAGGTGTGTGTCTACATGGCATGACCAATCAGAATGATCATACTTAGCTAGAAGGGATCTAGAGTTGTATGGTCAATTGAGTTTTGTAGGGCACATCACTAGGACTCAGATGGAGAAACTAAATAGTTCCTTATATCTATACTCTTTGAGAAGGGCCCGGTCACTTCCAATTAGGAAGTGCACGGGGGACGACTTGAGTTCGTGGTTGGAGGAAAAGCACTCAGATGATTCTCTCCCTTTGTAGTAGTAGACTCTTTTAGGCTAGTGAAGATAGAGATCAACATTCCAGATGTAGTGAACCCCAAGTTCTGGCCTACGACAGTCAAAACCTATGAGGTAAAACTATTCTTTATGCTAAGTGTATCTCATGTGATATAAATGAATATTGTAAAGATTTAGCTTGATTCTAGTTATGATTACATGTGAATTCCAGTTTGAATTTTATCTGGAAAAGTTATACTATATTTTTGTGCTTATGCAAATGATTTTAAAAAAAATTCTCTCTCATGTTTACTAAGTTTATTTACCTTCTAGTAAATTCTTGAGATTACTTGAGTATTAAGAGGATGGATGTTGCAACACGTCTAGCATAGGAAAACTCTTAACCTTTCACATTTATTGTGGGATTTTTTAGGTTGCACCTTATATGGTTTCAAACTATATCAACCCAAAAAAAAATTTTGGTGTCGATGGTTTGGCAACTCTAGATAGTGGCTCCACCGAACATGCAATGCTTGAAGTTTGTGCCCAAGGTCATCCATGAGGTAAGAATTTTGATCTTCCTATGGATATTGTTTTACCCATCCCTAAGTTTGCTAATTTTGGTAAATGGTTAGAACACTTCACTTTGATATATTATTTTGTTGGGAGAGCTCCCCCAAAAAACATGCTTAGAGAGTGGGTCACCAAGAATTGGGCCTCACATGGGATTTGACTTGATGTAGTCCAAAACCTTACTAAGGGTTTTTCTGTCTTTTATTTTGTTGAAGGTGGTCATTTAAATGCTATCCTTACACATGAGCCATGGTATGTCCATGCGTCCCTCTTAGTTTTTCAACCTTGGACTTCAAACTTATCGGTATTAGATGAGGTACCCTTAATGTTCCTTTCTAGCTAGAATTCCCAAGGTTTCCTTTACCTTATTGTAATTTCTTTACTATTGTTTCCTTGCTTGGAAAGGTCATTTGTGATGAGCCTAATAGATTCTATTTGACTGATTTACAAAAGTGTATGTAGAAATTTATCTCTCTAAGGATTAAAAAGATTTTGTGGCTATAGAAATTGCTCATTTGTGCCACACTCAATGTTTTCTTTACCTCAACCTCTAAATATTTATTTTCAATGTCAACCCTCCAATCATAAGATTAAGGATTTCCCTCTAGTCTCTTTTCACAATAAATCCTCTCCTTATATTTTTAAGCCCCCCCCTCCCCCTTTGAACAATGATGAAGGGTGGAATATAGTTGAAAGCTATAAAAATTGAAATCCCAATATTGGAAAAACTCAAGCTAGACCTCCAACTATTAAGTCATGAACAAGGGTGTCTTCAAACCCTCAAGAAAAGAGAAAGAGGCAGCCCCCTCTAATGGCGAGCTTTCTACTTGGCCTTTGAATTTTTGAGAATGTTGCAACCAATCTCTTTGTTATCTTAATAGACAAAGAATAATGTTCATTCTCCTTCCTCTCCTATGTGCCTACTTTATTCTTGCAATCTATTAGGCATCTAGAGGAAGGAGAATTTGTTGTAGAAAAAAGGACATTTAAATTCTCAACATTAAGTTGGATATTTTTCTCAAGATGAGTTTTTACATAATTGTTATTCCTCTCTTGAAGAGTTGAATATTGATGAGTTTTTACACATCATCAATATTGAGGAGTTGAATATTGATGATATGCCTCTTCATTCCCACAAAAAAAATGTCTCATGGGGAAAATTGATGGGTTGATTATTGTTTTCTTTCTTTTTGTAGTTTGTCATGTTATTTAGCTAGTTTTTTTTTTCTTTGTATCAATCACAACATAGATCATGGGGAATTCCTTGCCTTTCTCTCTCCTAAGTGGCTCCTACATTTGGTAAATCATGGATGTGACCCCACCAATTGAGTGATTTGTACTTTCTTAAATTTTGAAAACCATTCCTTTGGTATTATCAATATTTATGCTTTCAATGATGTTGTTGAGAGATCTTTTTTGTGGTAGTGAATCATTGATTTAATGTCTTCCACAAATTGGGTTCTATGTAGAGACTTTAATATGGTTGAGATGGCATATGATAAATTTGGGTCTTTTCCTATGTGTTGGACACCTAGCCAAAGGGATGTCTAGTACTACAAAAGTAATAAATTAGGCCTTTTTTTATCTCAATATGGGATGCTGCCACAATCATATGGATTTGTTTACATTGAGAAATTTTTAGGCTAGACCAAATAGAGTGTTCAAACCCCGTGATTGTGTCATAATTTGTTTTCAATGTTTCTCCTTTTTTGCTAGTTATTTTCCTCTTATATTTAAACCTTTATTGAAATTCACTATTTTTAATCATTTTTCTATTAGGTTCAACATTGAGTGGAAAATTTCTCTTCGTAAGGATACCAATTCATAATTATATTTTAATACATCTTTGCTAACTCATCAACCCACAATGACCCACATCTGTTGAGTGTGGAATTTGTAGGCTAGGACCCTCTCAACTGACTAGGTGGATCTCCTAGTACAAAGGGGTCATCAAGTGCACTTCTTGTATCCTTCATATCTATGGCCTCCAACTAGCTAAATTTCATCATTGAGTATACAAGGCTACACCTGAGACTTTTGCAAAGCCACTACAATGATTGAAGTTGATCCCTTTGTTCCTACTTTCTAGTTATAGGTGGTTGAGCTCTATCATCAAAAGAAAATTATTGATAATCATATTGCTAGGTGCACATAGATTAAATTCAAGTGACATTGGTTGAAAGTGGGAGACTGAGGATCTAAAGATTTTTTCAATCTCTTTGTGCTCATCATACTTCTTAAGTTATCAGATAGATTAAAGATGGCCAAAAGCTACTCAAGGAATTTATGAATATCCTTCAGTACTTTGTTAGGCTTTATAAGTATTTTCAAGGCTTAAGAGAATTATCCTAAGCGTGATGTTGCCTTACAAAAATTCCTTAGGGTTGTTCCTTGTTGGATTTCTTTTTCTTAATGGATATTATGTGGTCAATTGCTCTCTATTGCTAATCTCTATGAAGCAGTGTTTACTATGGCTAATGATAAAGCCCTTAGCTATGATGGTTTTCCATGTGAACTCTACAAAACCCTCTGGGATTGTGTAGGGAAGGATCTTCATAAAGTCTATATATCTTGAATCCTTCCATTCCAATTTCTTAGGAAATTTTATTAATAAAGGAAATATAAAATCCATACATACTTCTAGCTATTCCAAAGATATAGGTAATTAGAAACCAACGAATTTGCTCAATGTCTCCAACAAAATCATTACCACATCCCTTGTTCTTAAGTAATGTCATCTACTTCCTTAGATTGTGTAACTTGAGAAAACTAGTTTTTATCAAATCAAGATAATTTATTCTAGATAATATTATTATCATTTGGGAAGGAATGTAATGGGCTTGGTGATCTTGTCAACATGCCATTTTCATCAAAATTGATTTTTCTAAAGCTGGTAACCATATTAAGTGGACTTTTATCCTTGCAATTCTCTATAGATTGTAATTTTATCCTTAGTTTATTCAATTGATTCATATTCTCTTTGTAGATGCTTCATCTTGTCTCGCTATCAATAACCAACAATATAATGCTTTTAGCCATTTTAGGTCTATTCACTAGAGATGTCCTTTATGTTGGCAACATGAGAATGATGATATATGGTGATTTCTTTGATGACAACCCATTGTAAAAGTGTTGGTGCATTTGTATGTACATATTTTGGAGAAGACCAAGTGTTTTGGTGAAGATTGCCTGAGTCCCATACTAGAAGAGTGTGTATCAAAGCTACAGTTTTGTGGTTCACATTGCTCCACTTTGCAGAATTTTATCATGTGGTTCTGAGGTAATAATGGTATGTATTGAAGGTATCTATATCCAAATTTTTAGGGTTGCATGTCTTCCGTGATTGAAGATATCGATGATAGAGTATCAGGCTTAGTAGAAGCAGAGTTACAAGTGTAGAGTGAATATTGGAATGCTCTGCATTCCACCACAAATGATTATTATGTTGTGTGCTATTGAGGAAGTGTTTGAGGATGTTAGAAGTGCATACACTCCAAGTGGCAAGTGATTTGTTGGTCCATGTGTCGAGTTGTGGATGAACAGTTGGTTCATTCAGTCGTTGCTTCACTAGTTTTGTTACATACAGTGTTGACCTAAGAGTTTTGGGTTCGTATGAAGTTGAATTATGAAAGGAGTAGAATCATGGGAGTAATTATAGATCATGCCGACCTATTTTGGTGAAGAAAACATTTTGGTTTCTTCCACAAGGTATGTGGGTTGGGGTTTTGAGCCGACAGGTTATGGTATTACATGTTTCATCCAATTAGGTTGGCCTAATTGATGATATGTTTGTTTACGGGAGATTTATGTATATATAGAAGGTCGATTCAATGTGAGTTGTATCAATAAATTCAAGAGATGGTTATGTAGAGATTGTGTGTGAGATGTGATGTAGAGTGAAGTGTGAAAGGTGATAGTGGTAGTATGAAGTGTATAAAGTCAATTTTTTGAGATTAATTGGAACTGTCTTCAGCATGTTGCAAATGCATTGTTAATAGTTCAAAATATGGCAGTGAGCCATTCTTCTATTGTATTTTCTATTTTGGACAAGGATTCCTTTGGGATGTGAGCCTTTCTTTCTGGATAGTGAGTCCTCCAATCTATAATCCATTCTAATCAGTTATAATATATTGTGAGATAATCCTCACCATGGTTTTTCCCTTCCAAGGGTTTTCCATGTAAGCCTGGTGTTTTTGTCTTTGTTGTTGTAGTGCATGCTTTAATTGTTCTTTTCCATTTTGGAAAGTTTGATGAGATGCTTTGAATACATGATTAAGATGATGAAACTAATGAATTTCAATGAATATTTATTCACCCCCCTCTCAATATTCTGTGTTCAACAATTGGTATCAGAGCTTGGTTCCTTCAATTGGCTTAATCGTTGAGGTAGATCTTGGAGGTTGAATACATGACAACTAGGAGTTATCCTATCCCTCCAGAAGAGATCATAATGGAAGGGTTTAATGAAGAAGACTATGAAGTTGACATGGAAGGAGAACTCAAATCTACTCTTGATGATCTAGATAAAGCAGAATGTGAGAATAAAGATCTGAAAGAAAATATTAAGGAAGTAGATGAGTGCATCAAGAAGTTAAGGGATTGATGCAAGGGCATCTATCAACAACAACAATTCATCAAGGAAATTCTATCCCAAACACAATTGGAGAAGATAAAATTGAACAAGCATCTTTGATTCACTAAACTTTTCATCAAAACTCCACACAATTTCACTTGATTCTTCATTTCAAAAAGCCATAAATCATCACAACTTGGCTCTACA
>VDFB02000003.1:515050324-515254451 GCA_007258455.2 Sequoia sempervirens | reverse complement strand
ACATATTCCTTTTGTTGACCTCGCACCAAATAACAGGGCGACACCTTAGGTCTACGAGTTGGCGGGGTACGATCGAGATCTTCTCCCATATCTTCGAATCTGAAAAACCTACACATTGCATGGTTAGTATTTAATGAAAGGTTCTGGCTAAGCCGTCGGTGACATGACCACTGGGGTTAATGGCTTAGGCTTACGTCACCGAATTAAAATTAAAACCCAACTTTGATTTTAATACTTTATTTCCTCCATAGGGTTTTATTTCCTAAGTCTCGATTGGCCCCGTGTTTCATCTTTTAAAAAACAACTTATGTTGTTTTTTGTTCGCCTAGTAATGCCCACTTCTCCTTTTAATGAATGTTTTATTTTTCAAGGGTTGATTTAGTGCTTCCGTTGATCTATTTCCTGCAGTTATCAACGGTGCCTGCCATCCCGTGATCAGGAATTGAAGGATCTTGAAATCACGGGTGGGTACCACATGTCCTATCTGGGGGATCAAATTTTTGTTATCGCTGACCAACTGCCATTTGATCTGAGTTGTTCCCCGCCATCCCACGATGGTTCTTGGGTTGATTTCAAAATCACGGGCGGGTGCCACGTGTCTCATTCAATGAAGCCTAAAGAGTAAAGGAAACACTAGTCGGCTTTAAATGTATTAAGGGGCCGATTACTAAAGTGTTCTCAAGACGCACATGTTCTAAATTGATGGATATGTTATAATCTCACTGGAAAAGCTGCTCGAAGGTTAACGACATGGCTGGCGACTATGTTAAAGGAACAAGATCATTGATGCTCAGGATCAACGGTTGCCCACCATCGTGCGATCATAAGTTTTAGGATTGTGATATCACGAGCAACTGCTACGTGGAATTCCTTCATAGTGTATGGTAAGGTGGGCCCCTTATCACCGTGTTGGAAATTGTGTCAGCTTATTTTGAAGGTGGTCATCAATGATTTAATCAAGCTGAAGAATCGACGGCTCGAATTTAAATCTGCATCAACTATGGTTGGAGTCGTTCGTGCAACCCGAAATTGAGTTTTAATGGTGGATGAGACACTTGCTGGCGTAATTTGATCGACAATAAAATCAATTTTCCTACTTGGTCTATATCACAAAGCATTCAACTATTTTGTGGAGTAGTTTCAAAGTCGAAGGTAGAATTGTGAATTTCTGTAGCCAAAATTTGGGAGTTCTGCGAACAAAGCTGTGAGTTTATTTTTTGTGCCTCTAGGTCATTTTGCATTTGAATTTGGGAAAGGATTAGTTGGATGTGTTGTGAGCTTGTTGATGAATGTGTTAAGGCTATAGTTTAATTATAGTTGTGAGAAATTGCAGTGTTTTGTCCTGTAATTTTCTATCTCTGGTTAGTCCTAGCTATTTGAATTATAACGTTGTAAAGAAGCCCTAGTTTGTCCGAGATGGCACCACCCAAGCAACATTCTGGCCAGACTGAATATTTAAAACAAAACATGTATGATGATTTCCTATATCAATTGCCCTTGTCAATGAATGATAGGAGGAAGGGATTGGTCCTAATGTGAGGGAAAATCCTGGGGGAAGGGTTAGTGTATAATTGCTCCAACATTGTCGATGCTAGGGTTCCCCTCATTGGCTTGGAATTGTTTAGATTATGGTACGGACAGAGGAATTTGCCTCACCCTTTTTCAAATGGATGGATGTATGATATGGGGAAGCTGGTGGTACCAAATGTATTCCCTGATGTAGACCTACTTAGGATAGTGGCTGCAAGATATGACCCTGTTACACAGAAAATCAGGGACAATGATGGAAAGGTTCTATTGAGCATTAACAGAGAAGAGGTCCAACATATTTTTGACTTGAGTGAACTGAGCGAAGACTTGGTTCCTATCAACCTTGAGGAGATGAATCAGGAGTATGCAAAGCTGAAATCTCTTTTTAGTGCAAGGTTGCTTCCACCTCATCTGGCTAGGGCAGGAGGTTCAAAATTTCATATCAGCCCCAGTGACCAAGAACCTTTCAAATTAAATTGTTTTGCAAACCATTTCCTAGCCACTTTCTATTCTTTATGTCAAATTTTGGGTTTCAGTCTTGGTACAGTAATGCCCATTGCTTATATGTTCATGGGGTGCAAATACAACACCCTAACTTCTCTGTGACCTATGACTTCGCTTCTTTCTTGGCTGAGAGGATGCATGAAGGGTTGTCAGAGCTACAAAATAATGATACCAGCACTCAATTCTTTTGGTATTCTATGCTAATTCATATGTTTTTCTTTAAGAATGCTGAATTTTTCTCTGAGAGGATGAAATTAAGGCAATCAATTGATAGAGAAAGATTACCAATACAGATATGGGCTGCATATTTATCTTGTAATAAGGAAAGCACTAGTTATGTGTAATTTGAAATTGTTTTGCTTCCATATTAAGGGCTAGATTAATGGTGAATATACCTAGGATCCCTGAGGAATTACATGATTTCCTTAGGCCAAAGGAGAGGGAAGCTAGAATTGAAGGTTTACCGTAACTAGGGTGACATTATCCCATACCCAGTTAGCACTGCCTTGAGAGTATATGGTTTTCAGGGAGCCCCTCATATACTGCCATACAATGTGCCACCAAGAGTGGGATTTCCAGAAGTTATGTGGCAGATAGGTTGTATTCATGAGGACAACCTTACTGGAAGGGGTAAGGGAACATTTTTCCTAGATTATATAGTGGTGTCTGATTTTTTATTTTCAAAGGAAGGCTGGATGCATTTTGATACTTTCTTTAATGATTACCATTTGAGGTGTGGACCAAAGTGGCAACATGATCTTGAGGGTTTCTTTGCTCTTTTCAGACAGAATAAAAGCTGGAAAATTTGTGCATGAGTTCAATTTCCCTGAAGACTTGATTAGAAATGAATTTGATTTGAATAGACAGGAGTTGAACAAGGAGAAATGGATAGCTTCTGGTAAGCTACTAGATGTTGTGCACAAAATGGATCCAAAATATGATCCACTGTTGGAGTTTAGTCCCCACCATAAGAAAATTGATTTTTTGATGGGAAACTTCAAGGAAATTATGGGCACATTGAGGACAAAAAAGATAAATTTAAAATTGAGTTTGGGTGTACAAGAGCAAGGTGCCAAACCAATTGAAACAAGGCCAACATACCAACCTACAAAAAGGTGGCCCATTTACATGAGGAAAAAGGATAGTAGCAGTGATGAAGAACTGGAGAGAAAAGGAAAACAGATTATGAAAGTTCATCCACAACCAAGTCCAAAATTCAAAGTCCTAGGGAAATCAAAATTATTGATTTAGAATCATCACCGAAAGACAATCCCTCATCACCACCATCCAAGCCAAGCCCTAAGAGGCAAAGAATTGATCAACCACAGGAGGATCTGATGGATGAGATTATTGTTACTGATCAAGACATGGAAGTTGGTATGCCTTCCCCTCCTAGGCCAGCTGAATTAGTTTTATCTGATTTAGATATGAAAGGTAAAAGTGTACAAGATGAAAGAATGGAGGCATGCAAGGAGTTTCTAGATGACAATACATTTGTAAAAACTCCTGTATTCTTGCAATTGGTATGGAGGATGAAGTTTGAAGAGTATCAAGATAAATGTAGGTAGAGAAGAGAACTAAGGCCTGACAAGTCAGACCAGGAGAATGATGAGGAGGTAAAAGCTGAATTAATGGAAGAATTCAAGAACATCACTCCTGAAGAAGGAAGAAAACTAGTGAGTCAGGTTGGTGTATTAATTCTGCCTGAATGGGACATTGCAGATGCAATAGCCTTTAATTTTATTATGAAGTCTAAGAATCCCTTTCAAGACTCTGAAGAAGAGGTCAAGGCAGCATTGCAAACCTCTACTTTCAAGGAGGAATATGAAACTCTGGCAATTTGGGCATTGGCCCCACAAGGGAGAAAACCAGATGTTTCTGATATTAATCCAAATTTCAAGGGAGGATTGATAATAAAAAGAGCTTCAGAGACCTCAACCATTGAGGCCACTAATTTGACTGTGAATGTGGCCAAATTGGCCCAAAAGACTACTGAAAGGGAGTAAGTTGAAAGGAAGAGCTTAATGGAAAAATATAACCTTTTGATTGAGGAGTACAACAAGATGTAGTAGAAAAATGTTGAGTTGCAAACTAAAGTGGAGAGGTTTAGGTATAAGCAGATTGGGGAGACATCAAGTGCTCTAGGAACTAGTAAATTACCTTCCACAACAGGGTCAGTGCCTCCTGCTTCTCCAATTATTTCCACACTAGGATCTCCCAGTCAAAATCTTGTCCTCACCCTTTCTTTAGATAAAGTTGAAGAAGAAACAGAGTGCTATGTCGATCCTACAAAGAAGCAGCTCTTGCAAAAAATTGATGAATTGTAGGCATCATTAAATAAAAGTGATGAGGGATCTCTCTTAAAGCAAAAGGAAATTGTTACTACTGTTTTGAGGCATTTAAATGAAAAGGTTGATAGAAAATTGCTATCTATACATTCTTTATATTCTTTGTTGTTAGCAACAATAAAGAATATTGATAGGAATCAGGAAGTAGCGATACCAATAATTGAAAATTGGATCCCTAGGGCAAGTGATCTAGATATCATGTATAAGGCCTCAAGGTTTGATATAAATAATAGGCCCCAATCATTAAAGCCTACTCATGTGTTAGTAAAATCATTGCAAGGTTTTCAGACCTTACCAAATGACTTGAGTAGGAATATTAGGGAGCTGGTGAAGAATTTCAATGATTGGGGTAATACATTGTTACCTGATATAATTGATGAGCAGGGGAAAATCAAGTCATTTCAACAATGGAAGGCTCAAGCAAGTGAGGCCATCAATGATCAAATCAATTTAATTTGTGATCACTCAGACGATGATTTTTTGGTGAGCTGTATGGACAAAATCATTAGTATCAACTCATTTTTGGAATCTTTTGAAAGGGATGTGAATCAGGTAGCGGTAAAATACACACCTTATAATACCAAGGTGGATGAGGTAATTAATTTTGACTGGTCGAATGATGATGAGTACTAGAATTGGGTAACTAAATATTTGAATGAGGAGGAGTAAAAGGAGCGAACTACTAACAGGTGGCAAATCAGATGTTGCGGTTGCAATGGTTCCAGTTTTGTGTTGACGAATTTCACGGTGCAAATTTCTTGTGGTTTTTTGCATCAACATTCCTCAGCTAATATGATGAACAATAATATTTTTCAAGGTGGTGGTTGTTGTAACAAATTTTGGAATATCACCAAGTGCTCCAATTGACTGATGACAGGTGTACTTTCTGGCCCGGTGCTTGTTTTCTCCTTCATTTTCTATAAGAAGGATTTCAAGGCCATAAGTACGGGTTAGCAAGTTAGATAATTTTTTTCGAGTCTAGGTGAAGTTGCAGAGTGAATTGTAAAGTATGATGGTTTTAGAGAAATGCAATTTAGGTTTTGAGTCATTCTGTAACAGGTTTTGAGTTCATAGAGATTTAATGTTGTATAACAGTACTAGCATTTGAGTTGAAATGAAAATTTGAGCTCATGTCTATCCATTGTACATGCATATCTGAACTTTGAATGAAATAACTAAGGGTTGTTTTATCCATCTCACTGTTGTGGTGTGTATGATTCTATTTAAGTTTTAATTCAAGGAATTAATCAAAATGCTTGAATGGGATTATAGGTGGATATGTGTTGTATAAGGATTTGATAAGTAGTCATGGGTTAGAATGCATACTGATGAAATTGTAATGCAATATTGTTAGGGATCTTATATGTGATGTATTAAATCTGTTATAAGCCTCTAGATGCTTATGAATTTGACTCCTGCAATGGATATATGGCACTGATCTAAGTTGTAATTATTAATGTAGTTCAGTATTTGTTTGTCTTTTCCTAGAGCTTGCTACAAATTGCAAATCATTGACTATCCCGAGTCGGATTGTGTTTTTCTTAGTTATCTCACGCCTAGGATAGTTGATATTGTCTATGAACAACCAATTTAGTTGGATATTATCTTATCATGTTGAGCTATTAAGGAGATCATCTCTGCTATTGTTAATGTTGTTTATAATAACAGTGCAAAGGTTGTAAACACATTAAGGGATCACCCTCCCAGGTCTTGCAGAGCCTGAAGTGTAGGAGGCTTTTAAAGCCCTTGTCAGTTGGTCCAGGTCCTTCGAGCTGCCTTCTATTGGAATTGGCAATCTCCATAGGTAGATTAGAAGATGTCCTGGTTACACATTGTAAAAAGAACCAACATACACGTCAACCATTGAACAACTACCTCTACAACTGAATTTTTAATCTTTATGATCACATGAAATATAAAACACATTAATTTCAAGGTTGTTAACATCACTATTGAAATGTTTTAATTTTTGACCTTTCAAACATTAAAAAATACATCATTAAATTAATTATGTAATGGCATAAACATTAAAAACATCATGAATTAATTATGTAACCACGTAAGTCAAATATAATTCTATCAAGAAATTAATATCAGCCAGATAATATAATCACATAACTTATACATTTCAATGTCATTGATCTTCTTTCATTCAACTCTTGGTCTCAGGACATCCGATCCAGATTCGACATTGTAATGATTGGTCATATCATCATCATCATCATTGATATCATTTTTGATAATGTCATCATCCACATAGATATCATCTTCATGAACATTAACTCCTATATCATCATGATCTAATTCCTCCTCTTTGACATCTTCATCAAGGACATCATCAACTAACTGTGATTTTGATCATCATCTACATCATCTTCTAGTTCTTCGGTATCTTCTTCCACCACATTATAATTTACTGGCCTTCTTCTTTGATCATGTCTAACAACAAATGACCAACCTGGTTTACCTAGAACCTCTAAGTAAAATACCTACTCACATTGGCTTGGAAGAACATAGGGCTCATTTCCAGCTCGCTCCATCAACCTTGTATTAACCATGGTAAATCCATTATCATGTTCAATAACAGCTCTCTCAAGATCATTTTTATTCAATCATAGCCTATACCATAGGATGACGAATAGAATTAATCTGAAGGACTTAAAGTCACATTCAAGTATATCATCCAAAATCTCATAGTATCAATTTTGGTGACTCTAGATGTATAAGGTCGCTTTTAGATGAAACATTAGTCACCTGAAAGACTGCAGTTATCCTAGAATCACAAGTTTTCTTCGTGTCATCCAACTTTTTGATTAAAAATTTATGACCATTGCACCACATATCCTTGTGGTGTTTCACCTGCAATATGTCAAACGTGTAAAAATTATTGCATCATCAGTTGATAAGCATATTTATTCTTGGTTGAATGTATGCAAAGAAAAAAAAATAAACATATATATACATCAATATAATGGAGAATAATTAAATAATATGGGGGATTAATATATTTATATGTATCTATTTATTTCTTAAAACCATATGCTAAATCAATTTCCCTTTGTGTAACATTGAATCTCCATTACGATGAGCTTCTTTAACCAATGAAGCCACACCTTCCCATGTAAATGCGTGACCAGATTGTTGAAATCGTTCAATCCATACCGTTATCCAATCAAGATTGTTGGTGATGTACAAATGTAGTGCATCCCACTCTCAACCAACTGTACCAAAATAAATTGAAATACACAAACGACGTATAATTAGTTAAATACCACAGTATACGACCTTAATTTATAATTGATGTATATTGAAGATTAAAAATTAAATAAGTACAATATACATAAAAACCATATGTAAAATGTATTCCAATTAATCTCCATGACCATCTTATAATTACCTCCCACTTTCCTCAATCTACCTTTTCCCATCAGGGTACCCCTCTCGAATTTGTTAATGGAGTTTTGGATTTCTTTAAATGTGATCTACATGGATCTCTTTGCTGCAAACTTAGGAAGATATTCACTCAATGTACACCATGGTTCCATACCCAGATATCCTCCAAATTCATAGAACCCTCGTGGATGCTCTGTCCAACCAAAGCCTCTCAAAATTTCAAGTGCTCCCTCAACCATCCATTACTGACCTTTGTGTGTACATGTCCACACAATTCAATCTCCTCAACTTGGTGTATGAGGTACTGTTTTTGTGGATTGAAAAATGTTGAAGGTAGACACTTTTGCATTTCACACATTAGACGAGGAATTTTCTCTTCCAATAATTTATATCTTCTTTATGGATTCCTTTAGATTATAGCCATCTATAAGTGATTCAAGGCACAAATATATTAACGATATTTAACAAAAATATATAGTATATTACATAACAAGTAAAACAAATGGTAATTATAAGATGTATACAACGAATTGAACAAATATCGCTACTTACCTCATGTATTTTCCAAAATCATATATAACTTTCTTGACATTGTGGTCAAAGTTGTATGGGAGAGATAGAGGTAGAACGTATTGCAACAATTATAAAATGATCTTTTAATTATTTTTCTAAAAGTAGTAAACACAATACATTGAAAAGTACATGCATTATACAAGTGTATATAATATACCAGAATAATTACCTTAATGAAGATATGCCAATCATGCGTTTTCATCCCTGACCCAAATTCACATTTCTTTGTTATTATATTGTTTATGTTTGCAGCAAATCTTGTGGGAAATCGAATTTTTCATATCACTTCTTTTATATCATTGCTTTGCTACTTTGTTAATAACCAAGGAAGGGCACTTATATTAATTTGGTCTTCATCGCTATTTAATTGAATGACATTTTTCATTGCATGATTGGCTTCCTGAATGTCACTACAAATTTTAACAATTTTTTCTTTGTCATGCCTTCCATCCAATATTTTCCATAACGTTTCTGTTATATTCTTTCTGATATGCATTGTATCAAACAAATGCACAATTTGTAGCTGCTCATAGTAGGGCAACCTGCTAAATTGTCTGGGATAACTTTTCAGTCCCTGTGGAAGTCAACCATTAATGCCTTGACGACCTTCAAGAAGCATATAAGTTAAACAAATTAACAATGACAATCATTGTCAATTACAACATGAGTAAACACAACACAATATAATTAAAAATATAAATTCAAAACATAACATATATGATAGATAAACAATTTGATATGATGTATAACCTTGATGATTAATTCTATTATATTCCAACTTCCATAGGTGAGGTGTCATTCTTTGTGGTTTTGATGTAGTCTCCTCTTTCCCATTGAAAAGATGTTTTTTCAGTAGTTTGATACTTATGATTTGTATGGAGGAAGTGCCTATACTCATCAAACACCTGCTTTCCTAAACTTGTTGAATGATGAGATTTCATCTTTGGACCACAAATTGGACATGCAAATTTTCCCTTTGTTTGAAGACCTGTAAGATCATATATAATTGGATTAAATATGTCAATTTTTTTAATTATATATAATGAATAGATTATTTAAAAACATGCATGATATCTACTTCATCAAATTAAATATTGTTAAAGTGCAGTCGAACGTTATAACATACCACAAAAATGTGTTAGCCCTAGGGCATCATGAATTGTCCATGCAAGCATTGCATGGAATTGAAATTATCTTTGTCTTATTGGTTTAGAGACATCATACATAGTGACACCATTCCATAACTTTAGTAACTCGTCGACAAGAGGTTCGATATGTACATTCATATCTTTAACTTGGTACTTACCTAGTTGAATGAACATAAACATTACATAATTATTATAACCATTTTACTGCAATATATATAAATTAATGTACATGACTATTGAATGAAAAAAATATAGGTCATTATGCAACAAATAAGACAAATGAGATGCTACTATGTTAAAGAAAATTGATGTAAACAAATACCTAGAACAATCATTGACAACATTATATGCTCCCTCTTTATTGACATCCATGGAGGAATGCTATTGTTGATAACAAAAACAAGCCACACTGAGTAAATAGATCCCAGCTCTCCAAATGGATTGACACCATCTGCTCCCAATGAAAGCCTGAGATTACGAGGTTCTTCTTTAAAGTGTGGCCATTTTTCCTCCATGTCCCTAAATGCAGAACCATCCGCAGGAATTCAAAGAATGTTATCTCCACTTCTATTCCGTGCATGGTCATCCATAAATTGCGCTAAGCTTTCGCACCTAAATAATCATTGCATACATGGAATAATGAGAATATAACGAAGAACCTTGCGAGGCACCTTTTTTTTTAGTTAATCTGTTCGATATCTACTGATATGACATTCTCGGGCATTCTGTTGCAAATTCCTGTTGTTTATGATATATAATATGATCATTGGGACATGCATCTATTGCTTGATACTCCATTCTGATATCTTTCATAATGGCACATAAATCTCGGTATGAGCGAGGTAAAATATTTGATGGTGGTAACAAAAATTCACCAATCAATCTACAACAAAAAATAATTTGTTCATATAAAGAATATTAATGGTACATATTTCATCCTTTATTTATTAGTGATGAACTAACAATAATTAAAATAGATAAAAAAAGATGACATATATGACATACCTTAACATCCGTGAGATTGCTATGTTTGATAAACTATTCATAACCTTCAAGTTCAACATCAACAATACAGCAGAGAGAAGAGTTTTTTGGGAGCCTTCATAAAGGGGCTCGTATACCTTCTCAAGTACAGATAAATCATGAACATCATCAAAGTCATCCTAATCATCATGATCAGCTCTGCCACTAAATGTGTCATGGATCAATGTATTCGTACCATCATCTTCAACTGTGTGTTTTAGTGCATGATCATCTTCTTCCATAGGATCATTAACTTCATCTTTGATATTCATAGCTCCATGTTCGTCCGCTTGCAAAACCACATTCTCCGGGCCATGATAATCTATATCATCTGCCCTAGGGTGCCCCACCTTTATAATAATGATAGACACAAATAAACCATGATCATGATCAAGTGATTATATATATATAAAATGTTAAAACGATATAAACATTTACAAATTCAATCAATATAAACACATATAATGAACAACTTACCAATGAACGATAATCATGCCCCCTTTCAACATGACCATGATGCCTACAATGTTTCTTAGATGTTGTGATTAAAAGTCATCTCGTCTTTAAGCCCTTACAATTATTGCAAGGACAATAACATTTCCCATCACCCTTTCTTTTCAATCTAGCCCACAATCTATCAATTGTCTCTTCATTTTGTTCTAGACTAATATTATCTGACATGATTTTTCTTTACCAAGCTTGACTATTTAGATCTTCAAAAAATATCAAACTCACACTTCAATAATTTTTATTCATAGACAGATAACAAAATCTAATCATTTTGATATTTTACACCAAAAAAAATTGGCATGCAACCACCCCTAAAAAAGAGAAGATAGTCTGAAGTTAATGACCCCAAAAAACACTTTAAAATGCTAATTCCAAAACTTATTAAATTCTAATTTTACTATGATTTCCAACCATTAAGACTCCTAAAATCAATATTGAACTTGATCAAACTCTGCAACGATGGAGGTAGCGAGCTAGTAAGAGCAAGTGCCCCATTCCTAAGGAGCAACAAGTCAAATCATCATTGCTAATGTCAATAAGATTTATCCTTTTAGTTAAAGATGCAATGTGTCACTTCTTATGACGAGCTTATCCCTAGGGCCCCCAACATTGAGAGAGCCCTAATAAAAAAAACAGAAGCATTGGTAAGAGCATGATTAGGGTACAAACCCTAGGCCTCCGTAGAAACATAAACAATAACTATAGCAGATTAGTGAGATTGCAATACTAGAAAGATTGAGACTCAGGTAATAAAAAATTTTGCAATCTAAAGATTGTAGCCAATAACAAGCACACTATGTAGCTTAGTGACATTGTAAATGCAATCTACGGTAAGAAGAATGACAGTCACTTGAGATGTGACAGTCAAAAAGAGGCTGAGCAAAAAGATAATAAAGCTCAAACCTTGCATAGTAAAGTGGAGATTTTAACAGTGAGTTTCCTTACCCCCTTGCTGACCTTAAGGGTTTTTCAAATGCTTTTGGTAGTGTTAGACAAGGCAAATGCAATCAGGGAATGACTGTCCAAATGAAGTAACAGTGGTAATCATAGGTTCAATGTTTCTTCTTAGCCATTAATGTATAATGGAGGTAGTGGATTACATGTTTGAGCAGTGTTTTGAGACTCATCAAAGATGGGAGAATAGTGAATAATACCTTGTGGACTGTGAAGTAGTGTCAATAAGGTTGAAGGATCTTAAGAACTACAATACCATGAAACAATGAGTCCCCATAGTAAGTAGGCAGTCCATAGGGCATAGTTTGATTTTATAGAAGGATGCTCATGAAAGGAATCTTCAAGTGATAGTGAGTGAGCTGTTTGAGATTGCAGCTGAGGGTGCAATACCCAGTCTTAAAGGAAGTTAGCAAAGCAGTAAATGTGCAAGAAAATCAAATCGTACACAACAAACAATTCACAATGTTATCTTGCATAATGCCTTGAGTTTGAAGACAAAAATCTCATTGTATCTTCATGATGAAAGTGGTGACCTTAATGGTCAATCACTGAAACCATGATTTTAAAACATGCTATTGTGCTTATGGAGGCAACATTTTAAGCAAGGCACATGAAGATATTAAAGATGTCACATGCAAAAACCCTAGTAGCTAGAGTAATGAATACAAAGACCAAAGAGGATAGTGTGGGCAGATTTAGGAGATCTCCACATTATCTAATTATAGGAAAATGTCATTTATTTATTTTTTTAATTAAAAGAAATCATTCTAAACCCTATATAAGATACATTGATACTTCAAAAGCCTTGAAGGAATTTGAGATTATGCAAATATATGTCAAGTAACATTCATAAGGTTTAGAAAATATTGATCACTCTCTAGAATAGCCCATTAAACATGGGTTGTGTTTGAATGCACTACATAATTGATATAACACAACCACTCTGCATATCAACCAGAGTTATAGGCTCTTTATTGCAGCAAGAGGTAATCACTCTTTGATCATGCTACAATTACATCCTAACCTATTAAACTTGAGACAACCTGAATGCACCCAATGATGATTGACACCTACATTATACAACCTAAATTAACTACATTATATGAGTGCCTCCATTTCTATCACAACATAGCCACATTAAACTTGGGTAACACATGAATGCATCCTGTATTTGTTATAGCACAACTGTGCCACATGACCAATAGAGTTATGGATCACATAATTACAGTCACAAGAATCTGTTCCTTGGTTGTGATCTTATGGTGATTCCACACAACAAAATCTAGAAATGAAATTCTCGAAACCCTAAACCTCTAAAAATGAAATATGATGAGATGTTGCTTTAAAACATGATTTTCAAACCTGGAACTACAAATCTGACTTCACAACTGAATTCTGCAAAAAGTCAATGACTACCCTCAACCTGGCGATATCTTCTTGAATTTTTTATGATTTTTCCCAAGAAAATCGTCCTTAGTTCTCCACAAACTCTCTAAAGTAGAGTAAAACACTGTCGCAATAAATCAGGCACAAACTCACTTTTCTTTATGTCGGTCACAATTTGATTTTTTTCTATTTTTCATGTTTTTCGAAAATTCGACGAAAATGATAGCCGACATTTCGACAAACGTCAAGGATAAACTTTCAAAAAATTGAAAATTACACATCAAATTTTACAAGCACCCGACGATACATCAAATTATACATATTTCGTTGGATAGTTTCGTCGGATTTTGCAGTGAAATGAGTTAGTGATTGTAATCGAAATTTCTATTAATGAGAATGTTTGATCCTGCATTTTCCTCCATATTATGTGTTACTTATGTTGTGTAACTCTTGTTGCACAGTCTGGATTGTTCTCTTTGAGGACCCTCCTACTATGGCTACACTAGATTGGTATCAAAGCAAGATTCAATCCATGAGAGATCGTTGGAATTTGCAGAGTCTTGTTGAAGATTTGTTGTGGGGTTGCGGACTGAGGATCCAACCTGCAGTTGCAGAGGACTTATGTAAATATGGCAGGAAGAAGAAATGTTAGAGGAAATGGAGTGCGTGGAAATGTAGACCCAACTTTAATGGAAATGTTGAGCAGAATTATTGCTAGATTAGATGTAGTTGAAATGGCCCAGAGAAGAGGTCGACCAATTGATGATGTGATTGATGAAGAGGTAGATGTACAACAAGAAAGAGGAAGAGAAGAAAATCCTAGCCTGGATCAAGGAGAGGAGAGGTTCATAAGATTCCTAACTAGAGTGAATACAAAACCACATTTCAATCCACCAAATTATAGAGGTATGTTGGATTCAAAAGAATTGCTAGATTGGATAACAGAGATGGAGAAGTATTTTGATTTTGTAGGCACCACTGAAGACAAGAAGGTGAAATTTTCTTGTATAAATTTGAAAGGACATGCATCCCTTTGGTGGGAACATTTGCAGACAGATAGGAAAAGAAGAGGAAAGGAGAAGATAAGATCATGGGAACAGATGGTGAATAAGTTAAAGACAAAGTTTATGCCTGCAGATTATCAGATCAATTTGTTTTGGAAGTTACAAAATTTGAAGCAGGAGTCAAGTGTGATGGAGTATACTATGGAGTTCTACAAGTTGAACATCAAATCTGAAACATTAGAGGATGAGATCGAACAAGTAGCCAAATATGTGAATGTCTTGAGGTCGTCTATACAAAATGAGATTAGTTTGATTAAGTTACAAAGTGTGGAGGAGGCATATCAATGTGCCCTAAAAGTAGAAGAGAAGTTGAATAAAAGACATGAGCAGAGATAGAGAGGAAGAGGTGGAATATTTCAAAGAGGAAGAACCTTTACAAGAGGAGGAAGAGGATCATTTGTAGATCATAATAAAGGCAAGGAAGTTAGTAAGAATGATAATTCGTACCATAGAGGTGATGAAAACTCTTATAGGAGAGGAGGATATGGTGGTTACTGGAATGAAGGTTATAGAAAAGATGATAAGGAGAAAAGAGTATTCAAAGGAACTTGTTTTAAATGTGGTGGAGAAGGACATAGAGCAAATGAATGCAATCAGGGAGAGACAAGTAGAAAGAAAAAAAACAATAGAAGAACAACCTTTGTTGAGGAGGATCATGATGGATCACCTAACAAACTAGAAGATGGAGAAATGTCGGTGAATAGAAGAGTATTGTGTCAAAGTGAGGTGGAGTAGGAACCGTTGCAGAGAAAGAATTTGTTTCGGACCAGATGCAAGGTAGCTGGAAAATGTTGCAAAGTGATTGTTGACAGTGGAAGCTTAGAGAACCTAGTTTATGAAGAAATGATGACTAAACTAAAGTTGGAAAGATTGAAACACCTAAAGCCCTATCAGATAGCATGGATCCAAGATGAGCATAAAATACTGGTGAGTGAACAATGTTTGGTGAAATTAAAGATAGGAAATTATCATGATGAAGTTTTGTGTGATATCATGCCTATGGATGTATGTCGTGTTTTGTTGGGAAGGCCTTGGTAGTATGATAGATAGGCTATTCATGATGGAAATAAAAATACATATACTATTGTTGCTAATGGGATGAAGTAGACTTTGTTACCGTTGGAGGATGTTCCTAGAATTGAGGTTTGTATGAGTGCTAGAATTTGTTTGGTTAATGGAAGAAGATTTCAGGATGGGTTGAGACATGAGAACATGTATTATGCCTTGGTTCGTAAGAAGGCTAAAGACTTGAAGCATGAAGAAGAAGAACCAGGAGAGATAAAGGAGTTGTTGATAGAGTATGAGGAGATCATTTCAGATAATGTACTTGATGGATTACCACCTGTGAGGAATATTAGTCATTGTATGGATCTTATCCCTAGAGCTAGTTTGCTTAATAAAGCAACACACCAGATGACACCTCCAGAGAATGAGGAGTTGAATAGACAAGTGCAAGAATTATTGAGGAAGGGTTTGATCAGAGAAAGCTTAAGTCATTGTGCAGTACCCACTATATTAGCACCTAAGAAGGATGGAGAATGGAGGATGTGTACAGACTCTAGAGCCATAAACAAAATCGTGGTGAAGTATAGATTTCCTTTGCCTTGAATGGATGACATTATGGATTGTTTGAGTGGAGCTAGATACTTTACAAAGATAGATTTGAAGAGTGGATATCATCATATCAGAATTAGAGAAGGGGATGATTGGAAGACAACATTCAAGACAAATGAAGGATTGTATGAGTGGTTGGTGATTCCTTTTGGACTAACAAATGCACTAAGTAATTTCATGAGGATGATGAATGAGGTATTGAAGAAGTCCTTGGGTAAGTTTGTGATTGTTTACTTGGATGACATCCTGATTTTCAGTAAGAGTAGAGAAGAAATTTTTTTGCACACAAAACAAGTTTTGCAGAGGTTGAGGGAAGAGTAGTTGCTAATAAACATTAAGAAGTGTAGTTTCATGAAGGAAGAATTAGTATATTTGGTATTTGTGATATATGTGGATGGATTGAAGATGGATCATGAGAAGGTAAGATAAATTGTTGAATGGCCTACACCATATATCATTGGAGAGGTAAGATCATTTCATGGATTGGCTAGTTTCTACCAAAATTTCATTAGGAATTTCAATTCTATTTGCAATCCTATGACAAAAGCAATAAGAGGAGATAAGAAGGATTTTAGGTGGACATCTAGAGCAGATTGGATTTTTGAGTTGTTGAAACAGAAGGTGACTGGGTAGCCTATGTTGGCTTTACCAGAATCTAGTAAGGTATTTCAGGTAGACTGTGATGCAAGTGGAAATGCAATTGGAGCAGTATTGAGTCAATAAGGAAGACCTGTAGCTTATTTCAGTGAGAAATTAAATGATGCTAGGAGAAGATATTCATTGTATGATCGGGAGTTCTATGCCATAGTTCAAGCCTTGAAGAAGTGGAGACATTACTTGTTGCCTAAGGAGTTTGTGTTGTATACGAATCATCAAGCTTTGCAATATTTGAACAATCAAGGTAAGTTGAATCAAAGACATATGAGATGGGTAGAATTCTTGTAGAGTTATAATTTTTTTTTGAAGCATAGGAGTGGAAAGTCAAATAGAGTTTTCAATGCCTTGAGTAGGAGAAGGAATTTACTGGCAGAGATGAGAGTGGAGTTATTAGGCTTTGATGAATTAAAGAACTTGTATGAGGAAGACCCAAATTTTGTAGAACCTTGGAGAGCTTGTAAAGAACCAATCTTGGAGGATAGAAGTCAGTGGTTGGATTATTTCATTCAAGAGGATATGTTGTTTAGAGGTAATCAGCTGTGTATATCCTGGAGTTCAATGAGGGATAACTTGGTGAAAGAGAGACATAGTGGAGGATTGGCAGGACATTTTGGAATTGATAAGACAATAGCATTGGTAAGTGAGAATTACTTTTGGCCACATATTCATAAGGATGTTAGGAGATTTGTACAGAGTTGCAGAGTTTGTCAAGTTGCAAAAGGAAGTACTCAAAATGTTGGATTGTATAAACCTTTGACAGTTTTGGAGAAACCTTGGGAGGATATCAACATGGACTTCATACTTGGTTTTCCAAAGACACAAAGAGGTAATGATTCTATATTTGTGGTAGTGGAACAAATTTCTAAGATGACACATTTCATACCCTGTAAGAAGACAACAGATGTAGTACATGTAGCAGATTTGTTTTTTAAAGAAGTTGTCAGATTGCATGGATTACCTTGGAGTATTGTTTCAAACAGAGATACAAAGTTTGTTGGTTACTTTTGGAGGACATTTTGGAAGAAGTTAAAGATAGATTTGAAGTTCAGTTCTACTTGTCACCCACAAACTGATGGACAGACATAGGTAGTAAACAAAAGTTTGGGGAATTTGTTGAGATGCTTGGTTGGAGAGAAGACCAGAAGTTGGGATTTAGTCCTTGCACAAGCAGAGTTTGCTTACAATAATTTAGTGAACAGGAGTACCAGAAATACAGTTTTTGAGATTATTACTGGAGTTCATCCTAGAGGTATATTAGAGTTGAGATATATCAGCATGGAAGATAAAAGGAGTGTAGAAGTAGAGGAATTTGCAGAGCATATGAAGAAAGTGCATACTCAAGTGAAGGAGAAATTGGAAGATATGACCGAAAGTATAAGGAGAAAGAAGATGAAAAGAGGAGACATAAGGAGTTCGAAGTTGGTGATGAAGTGATGGTATATTTGAGGAAGGAAATATTTCCAGTTAGCACATACAATAAGCTGAAGATGAGGAAGTTTGGACCTTGTAGGATTTTGAAGAAATTTGATTCAGGAAATGCATATGAAGTGGAGTTACTAGATGGCATGGGCATATCACCTATATTCAACATTGCAAATCTACATCAGTATCATGAAGCAAAATTCAATGAAGACAGTAAAGAAAAATTAGAGAATCAGTTTCCTAAACAACAACCAGATGAGATTGAAGAGATTCTGGATATCTGAGATGGGAGGAAAACTCGTGGAAGATAGTACAAAGAATATCTTGTGAAGTGGAAAGACAGACCAGTGGAGGATTCTTCTTGGATTTCTTAGGTTGAGGTGGACCGTCTTGGTTTTCCTTTAGCCCCAACAAAGTGAGCGACTCACTTTTCAATAACCCCAGATGTCTGATGTAGGAGTATCCTTATTTTTTGGCAATCTTGCATCAACCAAAAATATTTCCTTTCAGTTTTGTTCTTGTTCAGTTCTTTGTTCAGTTCAAGTTGGTGGATTCGTCATATTTGCTCAGCAGACCCTATAGATCTATGTTTACATCGTGGACATGTTCATTTTCCTTATCCCAAAATTTGAGCGCTATTGAACTTTTTTCTGGCAAGTTATCGTTTTCAGATTTGATGGCAGTTTCTTGAACCGACACTGGAATAATTTTCAAGCCTATCAGCTAGTTTGATCGCTCGTGGATCTTTCCTGTAGCTTGTGGATCTTAACAGTGTGATTCTAATTGTTCCATGGAGTGTCCCCAACCTTAATTATAGGTCCACACTTCATCCTATGCATTCACCAAGGAGTAATTCAAATTTGAAGCCGACTTATTCATGCGCACATTACATTTGCTTTTATTGGAGATTGTAATGATCTTTGGTTGACGTGGACAATTCTAGATCTCTGGATGTGATATAAATCATTGTAATAGATTATTAGGAAGGTAGATTGGAGAAAGATAGGTTCGTTCTATAAGATCTTTGCTCGCATTAAGGATCATATAGGAATGTTGTAAGTTTGAACATGTTATATCAGGCCTGTGAGCCGAATATGTAAACCCAGATGTTGCTAGCCAATTGTAATTGAAATTTTTGTTAATGAGAATGTTTGATTCTGCATTTGCCTCCATTTTCTGTGTTGCTTCTATTTTGTAACTCTTGTTGCATGGTCCAGATTGTTCTCTTTGAGGACCCTCCTACCGTGGCTGCACCACCCACCCTCCAAAAGCACAATACTACTATTTTAAATCAAATAGAGGTTATAATGCAACTCCAAGTACAACGTTTCTTCAACAAGTTCTTCGAAACAAACACCTATTATGGAGTGAATCTGGTAGCACTTCGTTACTTGCAAACAAACTATGCATTCTACAATGCAAGGCATATAATATATGCATAATACAAGCCAAGATAAGTATCTAGAAGAGGATGGGCATCGAAATACACATGGCACAATATCCCACAACATAGACATGCATTTGGAATCATGTATGATATTCCCTTACACCCCTTACAACTGTCATAACATGCAATATTCTCTCTCTAGACTTGGGTACCCAAAATGTGCTCATAGTAGCATATGAGAGATGCCTTAGAACTACCATAAAATCTGACATATTTCTGCCATAAAATTTGCCACAGCATCCATCATAGAATCCATAAGAGAAGTCGTCATAACTAACCAAAATATCTGATTCTCTTACAACCTGTCATAACCCAACTTGGGCGTCAACTTTCTACATGCATAAAGATGTCTTATGACGCGTCATAGAATCTGTCATAAGTCAAAGATTCCAAAGTGGGACGCCTATGTCCACTTGGGATGATGATGTGTCATCTAGTCACTTCCAACGGAGATGCCACCCAACCGGTGGGTCCTAATTTATGGCATGACACCACAGGCAATTAAATAATACAAATAAATAAAATAATACATTAAATTAATCAATATTAGAACTCTAATGTTGAGACACCTTAATCCAACATCAATACACCACCATAATAACACAATCAACTTGAAATGGGTCATCATAAGTAAGGGGTACATTGCAAAGATGAAGGTGCACCATCACAAGATGAAACAAGACAACCACATCGATCACAAAGTGTAACAACCGAAAAGAGAGCTACAACTCATTGTGGGTCCACAAAAAACATGCATAACAATACATGCAACCACCATGAACCAAGAGTACCTACTGCAAAAAGTTTAGCCATTGGAAAGGGTCCAAGGCTAACCATAGAGCATCAACCCTTGTAGTGATAATAACATGGAAAGAGCATACCATTCCAATATATATACAAGACAAGTGATTGGCAACACAAGGCAATGGGGAGGCATTGCAACACAAAAGGAGGTACCACAACACAGAGGCAAGAGGAAAGATACCACAATGGAGCAACACATTAAAGGTCGCTACAAGTGAAAAATAAAGTTGGTTTATTATTTACGATGCAAAAATACATCAAATAAGACATATCAAAGTAATTTGAGTAATTTGGGTGACTCAAATGATATCACATTGATGACAAACATAGTTAAAATTTTAATTGTTGCCCAATAGACTTAATATAGTTAACTTCCTATATATCAAAAAAGACATTCATCCTACTATCAATTTATGCCACAATGTGTCAATATTGACACCGAGATACTCCTATTATTCGAGAATTTAAATGGAAATTAGTTGTGACTTGCCATCTAGTAATGTATATCTCTTAATTACTCTTGTTCTTCCTAATATTACCCAATGCTAAAAAATTCTTATGTGCTTTGTGTCCTTCGGACTTCTCAACAGCGACTCCTACGCCCTTGAAGGTCCCCTTCTTATAACCTGGGGACTTATGGCAGGGGAGCGCCTGGTGTAAACTTTGAAGCAAATGTAAGTGTAGCTTTGCAACCAGCTTAGTAAATGGAGAATGGAGTTGAAATTTAATACTGAAATGTGAAATGAATCCACTAGCATTGACAGCATCCTTCACAGAAACAAATAAATGGCCATACTACCACTTCTGAGGAGGAAGACGGTGATACTGATGGTGTTTCATTGTCACTGTGGTGGTACTAGATTTTATAACAATGCAGATTTCACGCGCTTCATTATAATCATAGCATGTCAATCCCAATCTCAAAGGAAGCGCCACACATTCTGCTTAAAACCCAAAATCCACCATTACAGTGCTCGATATATCTTCGACTATTGCAGACCAGCATTGCCAAGAATGCGGTTTCGAAAGGTAAAGAAATCCCCTCTCTCATCACTTACAGGGGGCTTGCTTTTGCTACATTCCCACAATTCCAAAATAACCTAATCAAAATGTATGATAAGTGCGGTAGTTTGATAGATGCTCGTAAAGTGTTTGAAGAAATCACAGAAAGAGACATATCCTCATGGAATACCCTAATTGCAGCTTACAGAAGACATGGGTGTCCTCACGAGGCATTGATACTGTTTAACCAAATGCAAAGAACAGGCGTACAACCTGATAAATTTACCTTTGCCAGTATACTTCCAGCCTGTGCCAAAACAAGAGCTTTGGATCAGGGTATGAACATCCATCAAAGCATAGTGGAAAAGGGCTTTTTATCAAATGTTGTAGTTGCAACAGCCCTTGTAGACATGTATGCAAAATGTGGAAGCATACACAAGGCACGTGAATTGTTTGATAGAATGCCAGAAAGAAATGCGGTTTCGTGGAATTCGATGATTGCTGGATATGCACAAAATGGTACTCTCGATGAAGCTTTAAGGCTTTTCAAAGAAATGCCTCAACCAGATGTCATTTCATGGACTGCAATTGTTGCAGGATATGCACAAAATGGTGTTCTTGATGAGGCTTTAAGGTTTTTCAATACAATGCCTCAAAGAAATGTGGTCTCATGGAATGCGATGATTGCAGGATTTGCAAAAAATGGTTATCTTGATGAGGCTTTAAAGCTTTTCAAAGAAGCGCCTCTAAGGAACGTAGTTTCGTGGACTGCAATGGTTGCAGGATATGCTCAAAGTGGTGTTCTTGATGAGGCTTTAAGACTTTTCGAAGAAATGCCTCAAAAAAATGTTATCTCGTGGACTGCAATGATTGCAGGATATGCACAAAATGGCTTTGCTGAGAAGGCCTTAGAAACTTTCAAGCAAATGCAATTGGCAGGTGTGGAGCCAAACTTCACAACCTTTGCAAGCGTCCTCCCAGCCTGTGCCAAAATGGGAGATTTGCAACAGGGTATAGACATCCATCAAAGCATAACAGAAAGGGGATTCTTGTCGGATGTTATAGTTGCAAGTGCCCTGGTAGACATGTATGCAAAATGTGGAAGCATAGACAAGGCACGTGAACTGTTTGACAACATGCCTCAAAGAAATGTAATCTCATGGAATGCAATGATTACAGGATACGCACAAAATGGGTTTGTTGAAAAGGCATTGGAAGCTTTTAAGCAAATGCAATTGGCAGATGTAAAGCCAAACTCTACAACCTTTGCCAGCGTCCTCCCAGTCTGTGCCAAAATGGGAGCTTTGGAACAGGGTATGGACATACATCAAAGCCTTATTGAAAAAGGGTTTTCGTCAGATGTTGTAGTTGTGAATGCCCTGATAGACATGTATGCAAAATGTGGAAACATTCACAAGGCGCATGAACTGTTTTGCAAAATGTCCCAAAGAAATGTCATCTCATGGAATGCCATGATTGCAGGATACTCACAAAATGGGCTTGTTGAAAAGGCACTGGAAACTTTTAAGCAAATGCCATCGGCGGATGTAAAGCCAGACTCCACAACCTTTGCCAGCATCCTGCCAGCCTGTGCCAAAATGGGAGCTTTGGAACAGGGTATAGACATCCATCAAAGCATACTCGAAAGTGGATTTACGTCCGATGTTGTAGTTGCAAGCGCCCTAGTAGACATGTATGCAAAATGTGGAAGCATACAGAAGGCACGCGAACTGTTTGACAAAATGCCTCAAAGAAATGTGATCTCATGGAATGCCATGATTGCAGGATATGCACATAATGGATTTTGCATGGACGCTCTCAATCTCTTTGAACTAATGAAGCACTCTCCAACATATCCTGACATTGTAAGCTTTGCTTGTGTCCTATTTGCATGCAGCCATGCAGGTTTAGTGGACAGGGGCTGTACATACTTCAATTTCATGAGTAACCATTACTGCATTACACCTACAGTTGATCATTATGTGTGCATGGTTGATCTTCTTGCCCGTGCTGGCTATCTTGAGGACACTATAAACTTTATCATTAAGATGCCAGTGAAGCCTGTGGTGGTTGTGTGGACATGTTTTCTTGGTGCCTGTAGATCACATATGAATATAGGGTTGGGAGTATTTACAGCAACTCTACTTTTTGATATGGATCCTAAAAATGCTGCAACTTATGTTCTTCTCTCAAACATGTATGCAGAAGTGGGCAGCTGGGGTCAGGTTCAAATGGTAAGGAGATTGATGAAAGAAAGAGCAATCAGAAAGATGCCTGGATGTAGTTGGATTGAATGTCATAAAATGGTACATGCTTTCTGTGTAGGTGATAGATCTCACCCACAGACACAGGAGATCTATGCAAAGTTGGAGCAATTGTCTTGGGAGATGAAGCTAGCAGGGTACTTTCCAGATTCAAGCCATTCACTTAATGACGTGGAGGTGGAGGAGAAAGAATTATTTCTCTGCCACCATAGTGAGATGTTGGCAATTGCATTTGGTTTGTTAAACATGCCCCCTGGAACAACTATTAGAGTTGTCAAGAACCTTCGTGTATGTGCTAATTGCCACACTGCAACAAAATTTATCTCCAAGATTGTTGGAAGACAAATTGTTGTGAGAGATGCAAACCGGTTCCATCATTTTAAACAAGGACAATGTTCTTGTGGAGATTATTGGTGATGCTAAATAAAGCAATCTGTTAAAATAGGCTTGTGGAGATTATTGGTGATGCTAAATAAAGCAATCTGTTAAAATAGGCTTGTGCTGTAATAATGTGCATCGTATCAGGCCTGCAGTTATAAAGAAGGGACAAGGTTTTATTCTGAGTGTCCAGAAAATTTTATTTTATTTTATTTCTTTTGAGTATTCTGCAATATATGCCATGCTATTGGCTTCATAAAATTTAGATGCATAGTATGGCTATGCATGCATATAGCTGCTTGTATACACTTGGTATTAATTAGGGACCCATTTTAATGATACCATGGATGTTTCATTGAATTGTTTTCAGGAAGCTTGCATGTCTGGAATGAAAAGCTGGAGGAGGAGGTGGGGGAATGGGAAAAAATAAAAGGAGAGGACCACATCAAGTAAATGGAAAGATGCTTGACCAGCAGGAAATGTGAGAGGAGGGCTTACAATCAACCCAACCTTGGGAGATGGTCAGGGAAAACGTTTCTTAGTAGTTCTTTACTCATCCCTTGTCATTTTGTTTGTTCCTTTTGTCTGGGTAAGTTGTATTACTGTGTGCTATGTTAGGTTGACTATTTGAGATTAAATTATCTAGATTTATAATGTTCATGTATATTTCATCTCATTTATGATTAGATATTTTTAATGTTGCTCCACAAACCTTTGTGATAGAGCTAATAGATTTCTGTCTTAGATAGATTTTATTTTGATTTGATTTCAATTTCATTGGTTTTAGTTATAAATAAATTATTATAATTTATATATGTAGAAGTAAAAAATTATAATTGTGTTTATATTGTAATTTGTATATATTCATGGCACTTGAAAAACTTGCATTATCCAATTTATAGATTGATGTTAAAGAGAAGGGAATCGAATTTTTATTTGTAAAAATAAATCACAATTTATATTGCATTGTAATTGCACATACATGGTATTACAAATTTGTGCATGATGAGATTTATAAATTTATACTAATGAGAGGAGGGGTTCAAGGTGGCGAGAAGAGAGTTAAATAGGATATATCATAAACATTTGTAATGACAATAGGTTTAAAACAAGAGATACTCAAAAGGATTAGGACCACAAGAACTTTAGAGAAACACAATGGGAAACATCTATTGGATTGTGAATAACATTGCAATTACATTCATAATATAGTCAAACTAGATACATGTAAGTATTTGTAATGAGGATAGATTTACAACAAGAGGAATTCAAAAGGATTAGGACCACAAGAACTTTAAAGAAACACAATGGGAGGCATCTATAGGATTGAGAATAACACTACAATTACATTCATAATATGGTCAAATTGGATACTTTATAAATGTGATGCAAACTTAACTTATACCAATACAAATTCAATTCCATTTGATAATATATAAATTGAATATTTTGCATTGGTTACATACCTAGCATTGGCCAGTGAAGATCAAATTTCATATGCCCCAACTAAAGTTTGTTTATAGTCCTTAACTACAACTACATGAACACTTTTGACTTTTTGTACTTATTTAATATCATTTTATGTAATAGGGATTCAATTCATAATGTTCAAACAATTACAATTTTTGTTTAATTGATTTAAAAATGTTGAAACGTTATCATAAGCATACATGTTTATATACAATGAAGCAAGATAAGATAATTTAAAAAAGAATTTAGAATGATGATCTTTAATTCATCTCATCCAAATGTATTTCATAACTTTATGCTTAGAAGAAAACATAAATTTCTAAGTCATTATAAGTCTTTATAATGAATGTATTCAATTTTTGCAATACAAGAAGAGAATTTGTTGTGAAATTACCTTATATCCTTATAGGATGTAAATCATTTTGCAACTAACATTGATAGTATCACTTTGTACCTTATATTTTCTATATAACTTATAATTATCGACATTTTAAAGGAAACAAATTCATTACTATTAATAAAATAGTTAATGTCAAGAGGCATTCTACAATGGCAACAAGTGGTGAAGTGCAGTGGCATGAATGTGTTAACAAAAACTTTTACCTTTTATCTTAAATCTAATAGCCATTTGCATATTGAAATATTAATAGTTAATTAACCAATCTAAAAATATAGAAGAACAAACACAGATAAAATTTTAAATTAGCATACCCTCCCAATAATGGGAAGCATAGTTGGCAAAGCATTAAGTTACAATCATTGTTGTGGTGATACATGTGGCATTATGAGGCCAAAGGGCGGTGGCCCATTCATTTATTTGGCAAGTGTCTTAGGTTTTTTCTCCTATTCTTGTTTGAGTTGTGTTGCTACGAAACATTTTTTGTGATGGTGCCTATAGAAAAGGTGAGAGGTGCAAGCAATAAGAAGGGGGTGGCTAATTCCAAGGGGAAGGGTGTAATGGTGGATTTGGCTCCTAAGAAGTAGAAGAGGTAAGTTTTTGGGGAGGTGGTGGCTGGTTTTATGGTTATGTTGGATGAATAAATTGAAAACCTTGGTCTCAAACTTTGGATGGAAAGAATGTAGGTGTTAGCAAAGGAGATGGATGGGTCCTTAAGGATTTGTATTCACCTACAATGAAGAAGCTTATGTTGGATCTTGATTACACTTATGGGCATTGGAATATGTTGGATGTTGCTTTGTTCCTTGTGTGTGCTTTGATGTTGTCAATGGTAGTGAGTTTTTACTTGATTCATGATGAGATAGGGGATGTTTTACACCAAGTGGAGGTTTAGTTTGATTGTTTTTTGGGCCATTTGCATGATAAAATGGTGTCAACTATGCCTATAGTGCATTGTTGAGGAAATTGCTAAATGTTTGAAGATTTTTCTTCAAATGGATGCTATACTTGTGGTTTCAAACTATTGTGTTGATGAAGAGGACATGGATGTAGAGACTAAGGGGAGGGATATGGGGTTGGTAGAGGTGGTGGGTGATGCAAAGTCTTAGGAACAGGGGTCTATGAAAAATGTAAGTGTATGTCTGGGGGGTTGTGAGGCCTGTGTAATTTGCCTTGACCCCCATAGTCTAGCGATGTAGTTTTTTGGACAACTAGTTGATAGTTATTAAAGTGTTAGGTATAGGTTGTCGATCGAGGTAGTTGAAGATAGTGGCCTTTTAGTCCAATTGCTTGTCAAACCTTTTTGTGTTGGATATGTGAACAATTTATTAGAGTTTCATGGTTCCTAGATCCTAAACCAGGGTTTATATAAAAAATGAAATAGCATATCAAATTCAGGATAAATTTTTAAAATTAAATAAATATATTTAAAAAATTACTTTGCAAGGGGTTAGATATATGTATGAATATTATTTACTATTCAAAAATTAAATAATCAAAATAAATAAAAATAAAAATTTAAAAAATTAATGAACTATTAACAACATTCTGTTTCCACGGTCCATAATGATATTAGTGTAAGATTTATGCATAAACTATGTGTAGTTTTTTCATCATCCACATTTTGGATCATACTCCATGATCCATCATCATCTGATGACAAGCATAAGCGAAAAGTATGAACAAAGAGTTAGTAGAGTAGAATATAGAGAAGAAAGGAGGGTGGAAAGGATGGAAGACACAAATCCCAAAAAGATCTTAATATCTTTTTTATTTATAATTTTCCCTTTAAAATTTATCATGGTATTATAGCTAAGGTTCAATCTCAGAACTTTGTTGATGAAATTGTAAATACTAGTTTTCATGTTCACCTTGTTGTGATTCCTACGCCACTTGTGGAAGGATTACCAAAGGGATGAGAGAGCATTGACACTAGGAGTCACACAAAGGACTTCCTATGTCGCATTCTTTCACCCCCTTGCCAAGATAAAATTTGTGATAGAATACTACACGATGAAAAAGAGTCTTATTAGATCCAATCCACATTGTTGTGGAGCATCATTGCTTATATTGTTGTGATCAGGCAAGGTGGTTTTAAGGATGTTTATAAAGACATTCTCACTGACGGGCAATAGATTGTGATGAAGAGAATCACAATGAACATTGTCATCCATCTTGGTGAAAGATGAAGAGTTTGTTGGCAAGGTTGCAAGTGATTTAACCAAAGATATAATTGATGGCATTGCTGGTGAGAAAAATCTTTGCTAGACTTTGATTAGTTGCAAATTGATTTTATAAAATATATCCTGGGGATCTTGGATCTGTATATTATGGATCAAAGTTTAGTGTTAACTGTGTGAGTAAAATGTGAGTAAATGATAATCAACACAATCAATAAAACATTATATCAATAGATCTAAACAAAGATTAATCTAATTTAAGCAAGAAATCTATTGAAAGCGTCATATTGCTCTCTATCTCCAAAGATTTATTAAATCACGGGGCTCTCAGATTTTGTAAGCATTGTGATTGTTAAAATGTCAATCTAGAGAATGGGAATAATAAGCTATATGATCGTTAAATGATATGCAAGCTATATGATGTAAAAAGCTATGATATTGATTGTCGATAATGAAAGCTATATGCTGTGATATGATAATGGAAACTATATTAAGATGCAATATGTGATGAAAGACATGATTATAAACTAAATGATATGCTATTTGCTAAAATGCTCGATTGCTCAATTGATATTTCTGCAGAGTAAGTTTGCACAAAGTTGGGATCTTTTCCCTGTAAACATAGGTTGTATTTATAGATTCCCGACAACATATTTGTGAAGGGGCAACAACGCAAAGGTATGGATTTGATCTAACGGATTGAATGGTGAAGGACAAAGAAGCCTAAGATGATTAGGGAGATTGTTCCTCCCCACAAAAACACTCAGCCAGAAAATAGGAAGAATCAATGAAAGAAGATGAAGAAGTTTGCCTGCAAATTTGTCTCCAATTTGTCTCCAAATTTTCCCGTGAAGGTTGAGTTGAATTAAATTAAATATTTCATATCTAATTTGGTAGGTAGATATGATTAGATGTAAAAATATGTTTTCATTGAATATTTAGATTTATTCAATTTAGGAAAAGAAGATATTTAATTTAATAAAACAAGCTATAAAAGTCTATGTTTATTAAATAAATATGGAAGAAATATGATAATTAAATAAAACAAAGTATGAAACTTGTTTATTTAATTTAGATGAAATGATGTGATTAAGATGGAAGATAATTATAGAAGAATTCGATAATAATAATTAAATAAAACAAAACATTAAATTTGTTTAATTAATTAAGAGGAAATAATATAATAAAGATAGAAGAATTAAAAGTGAACTATATAAATAAATATTTCTATTTATTTAATGGTAGAGGAATTAAAGGTTAATTAATCAAATAAATCATATTTAATTAATTAGATTATCTAGACCATTTTTAGGTGTATACATTAACAACTGAGGATTTGTCACATGCACCTACTAGTTTAGAGGTATTTTCCAAATTTTATTGAGTGTTGAAGTCTGTACATTGATAACCTACCTTCAAACAGTAAATAGCCAAGCTCATTATTCAATGACACGACATCTCAAGTAGCAAGAGCTTCAACACACCATAATCATGCATAAATTAAATCTTATTGAGAAATTTGAAGGTCGAGACTTACACCTAATAAAAAAAGATCTGTGAGATGTTGTCAAACTTAACTTACTCTCTCCAATTGATGCGAATGAACTTGCCAAATGAATTGTTAAAAATAAAAAAGTGTTGGGGACTATTGGCCTCGGCTTGTCAAAGTATACTTACACCATGTGGATTTCACAAAGTCTATAAAAGAGATTTGAGAGTCATTAAAAAATTTGTTTACATCTAAAGCATAAAGTGCCAAGAGGACATTGAATCAAATATTGTATGGATTGAAGATGGATAAAGGTGCAAAAATGGAAGATCATAAAAATAAGTTTCTCCCTCTCCTAAATCAACTAGCTAGCATTAACAAGAAAGTAAAGGATGATGATGCCAAAACAATAATTTTGAATAACTTTCCTAAGAATATGTCTAGTATGACATTTACAGTAAGCAAGGTAAACATTAATCTTAAAGGAGTAATCTCTACTCTACAAGACCATAATGGACACTGATAATCCAAAGAAGTTTTATATGTACATAATAAAGCAAGTTCATTATCAAGAAAGGGAAAGTACAAATCCAATAATGTTCCTTCGAAAGGAAAAATAAAATTATTTTATTGTAATGAAATAGGACATGCAATTTTCAATTGTAAGAAGAGGGCACATGATCTACTATATGATAAACTAGATCAACATTCTTCCCTAGTTGAAGAAACGTACTGGGAAGAGTGATAATGATGAAGAACTATCTTGTCCTTGTGAGGCAGGGGCGAAGGAGGAAGGAGGACACTTAGTGTCCTGTCATCAATCACCAACAACAAGGCCTCTTATCTAGTATTATAGTTTTTTTTATTTTATTTTGTAGTGTGTGCTTCTATTTTCTATCTGTTTTTAATAACTGGAAATTTCACATTATGATCGAGGGGATATAACAATAATATTTCATTTCAATGGTAGTGAAAATTTCCTATGCTATTAGAGATCAAGTGGCAATGATCAACAACAATGGTTATTTCTATAGATTCATGTGTGTGTTATTTCCTTATGTAAAATCTTGGTGTTAAATATTGTAGTGAAAAAAAGCACCAGTGTAATATAGTTCAAGGATTTTGAAATGATTAGAGATAATCCATTAAACCATATATGAGGTGAAAAAATGAGTGTTCTTATTTGTATCTAGGTTTGTGGTAAACTTGTGTGAAAACCATGAAAGGCTGATGAAAGACAACTTTTGTTTGAATCAAGATCATTAGCCACAAGAGTTGGGTATACTACAATTCAAAGTGTGAATTTTTTTACCATATTTGTATGGGGAATTTTAGGAAATATATATTTAATGATCATGTAATTGTGTATTGGTTACGAGTTGTTTTAACAAATCATTAATTTCAAAATTAGGTAGAATCATATGATGAATTTAAGGAAGGATTTCCTTAATATATAGTGGTTGGAATGGTTTGATACTATGAATACAAGAAAAAATATTTTGTGTGCTACTCTAAAGTTATCATATGAGTCACATAAACATAAAAATATTAATTAGAGTTGTTTAATAAGTTCATAATAGGAGATTATGATCTCAACCTTTTCCTTGACACCTAATAGGAAGAGTATTTGAGGGTTGATCCATTTAGTGTCATGTGTTCCTATTGCCTCTACTTTAATCTACCCATGCTTTATAAAGTAAGTGTCTTGCTATGAAGCTTTACCAATGAAAATAGAAATTTGGTGTTGATGATTGTCCTTGGGTAAAATGTCACTTTGGTTATTGGAACAAGGAGGACCATTTGAAAGGAAACCACCCTACATAATGGAGGTGGCTCACAAACCTATTGTTTTTGTTTCTATTACCATATATTTTGTATGGAGAAGTAATGCCATAAGGAGGCATCTTTGTCATATTACATATTCCTACCCCAATATTTGATGAGGTCTATATATCTTGCAAGTGTTAATACTCTAAGGCCATCTTTGATGGTTGATGTTGAATTTACAACTAAGCATATCATATCACATAAGAATCTTCAACCCAAAACTAAAACATACCATTGGAAATATAGTAAAATGATAATAGTTTTTCTTTCCCCTAATAGATTTAAAAAAATTCATGTCAAAACATATGTAAATGTTAATAAGTTGTTTTCAAAACATGGAGAAGTCCAACTTATAAATTTAAGATGAAATGAAATAGAATAAATAATTAATATCCCCGTTAATGTATTTTGTAATACTTTATATTCTAACCTATAGCTTATAAGGGGTCCATGTTGGAAAATGGATTATTTATGACTCATAAGAATTGTCTTATAATAATGTGTTAGAATAGTTTTATACATTAACATTAATATTAGACAGATTTGAAAATTATGATTGTGGT
Source organism: Sequoia sempervirens (assembly GCA_007258455.2). Lineage (NCBI taxonomy): Eukaryota > Viridiplantae > Streptophyta > Pinopsida > Cupressales > Cupressaceae > Sequoia > Sequoia sempervirens. The sequence goes on along the minus strand of VDFB02000003.1, from coordinate 515,222,504 downwards.
AACTGCTACAGGGAAGCAAATAAGTTGACTAATCTTCTAGCCAACTTAGCAATCGATCAAGTCAAAGGAAAATATTTTTACTCCTACTTCTGCACCTAAGAATCATCTATTATTGAAAGCGCTTCAAGGACATGGTGATGAGTTAACCTTAGTCCCTTCCCCATTCAATTGAGGACATTTTTAATTCCACCCGTTTGTTAGATGAATGGAAGCTCACTACGTGAAGGGTCTTGCAGATGAGACGTTCCCATATTTTCAATAGTTGTCTCTTTAATGTCACTCATTTATTCTTTTGATTGGGACCATGTGACTATCAAAATTTTGCATGTCTTTTCCTTTGACTACCCTAGTATTAAATATGCTATTTGTTTGATTGTGGGTGAAGATTTACTATGGGACTCTTCAAGAAGATTGTTTTCAGAGATATTCTATGTGTTTTTTATTGCTCCAAGGGAATTTTTTTTTGAGGGGGGCACGAAACCATTTACACAACCAAACTACAATCAAGCTCTAACTAAACACAATAAAGAAATTTTTGAATGGACCTCAAAACCCTTTACAACAAAAGACATCCATCACATAGCTATAAATAGCTAAAAAACCATAGTAAAAAAAGATAAGCTTCTAGAAAACAACAATCATGATATAAAAAACTAGAAGTAACCAAAAACACATATAATTGCAACCAAGATACCAACAAAACAAACAAGGGTGGCCAACTACGCCACCTCTATACTCTTTCTAATTCTTTGAGAACCCAAAAATTGGGTGTGGAAAGCACAAGCATGTTTAGGACAACCTCTTTTCCTTCTTTGGATGATCTTCCATGGAATATCATCCTCCAAAGACTCAAATCGAGGGAAGAGTGGAGAGAAATCATCCGCTACCCCCACAGGTGATGAAATAGAGGATTTTATTATTGCCCACATAATCTAATAAAGAATGATATGTATATTTGAACCTTGAAATCAAAGGGTCCAAATATGGATTAGTTTAAACATGTCCATAGAAGACAACCTGTAAAGAGTCTAAAAGTCATTTTTACCCTCAAGGACAAGCTCTCATCTGATGCCTCATCCCTAGAATTAGTAAAATCACCAATCCTCAAATGCTCAAAGTGGGAAGTCTTCCACCAAGTTGCCTCACCTTTCTTGTGGTGAGAGATAGGGAATATGAAGATAGGTGTCCAATATCAAAGGATCTTCTACAATGAAAGGGGAGACCCTCATAATCGAGCATCTAAATCTACAATCTATCCCTAATGAGCAAGACAATATCCCAAAGTAGATCCTTAAAGATGTCAATTCCATAAGGATGCTTACATAAGTAGTATGACCATAGTTTACCATTATAGCATGTTCTTGTAAAAATGACCAAGAACATTTCCAATAGATTAAAAATAAGACACTTCCAAAAATTTAAGAGGAAGATTAGAAAGCCTAACTCAAACATGAAAAATCCTTAGGGATTTTGTAAGAGGGTTGAAGGAAGGAACCCAAGGTTTGAGAGAGATGGAGTATTTTCCCCACATCCAAATCCTACCATCCAACACTCATGTCCTATCATCATCATATTGAAAGGATACCACCAAAAAAACCCTATCATAGAGATAAAGTTTAATCTTTCCCTTAGAGAGGGGCCTCCAAGACTCTAAAGCCCATTTGTTCAAATCTAGAAGGGAAGCCAAAAACCATTGAATCTGTAGATGAGAGTGTGGACAATGGAAATGGAGTGCACAACTTCCTTTATCCACACCAAAAGTGGAATGAAGGAAGAGGAATCTGATTTCACTATGCTCACACTCAAGAACAAATCCTTGAGATTTCAATGCAAAGGAGATTGAAACTTGTCAAAGGAGATTGTCCTTAAGGCTAGAAATTGATAAAAGGGTTTGCCACTAATGCAAAGCTTAGAAAATGCAATATGTTTGAAAACACACTGTGAAATGCAAAAAGACCTATAAAGATGAATAGAAATGCAAGTAAAACAAAACAAAAAGCTATAAAACAAAAAGTGTGCACCTGGAAATGTGTTGAAAACTGGAAATGTTGGTGATCATAAAATTTTGACCTATTGGGACTCATATGCCATTCTAGGCGAATCAATCCCAGATCTGGAAAACTGCACTAAAGCTTGTTTCAACCAAATGGGTATCTGAATCTACAAAAATATCTAAAAAATAGGTATAGTGGGACTCATACTCCACTAATGGTGTATGAGTCCACTTTGACTTTTCTGAAAACCCGAAAGTGGAATCTGAAGCTCTCGGTCTACTCTCTCTACTCCTCCAAGTGTCTAGATCTAAAACCCTAATTTCCGACACTGTAAGTGACTTTTTGTGGATATTTTGACCTTGCTAATAGGGAGATGACTTCAACAAGTTTGCAAACTATCCTTCAATTATCTCAAAGTCTTCAAAGTACTTAGATTTGCAATCACACAATGAAAGAGAGAAATGTTGAATGTTAGGGAATAGGGGTTTGCCTTGGTCAAACCCCCTTTAGGTAATTAAACCAAAATGGTGAAATAAGATAATGAAATGTGAAATATGAAACAATGCAATTAGAAAATTTCTATGATGATAGATCTTGAATTGTTGCAGCAATGGATGAAGAATTTGCCCTTGAATGCCTTAGAAAACTAGTTTGATGACTTAAAATACTAAAACCTTAGTTTACTTGACTTGAGATGGATAATTAATGATTGAGAGATTGATTGGGGGAGATTGGGGGTGAAATGAGAGGAAAAACCCTATATTTATACACAATTATGCAATAATTCCCAAAAATACCACATCACAGGCTGACCTTAGATCTTAGAAAATAATATCCTACTAGGAATTTGAAATTATTTTGATTTTTGTGCCAAAGGGGACTCATTCGCCCCTAGTGGTGAGTGGGTCCCACTTAGGAATTTTAAGTGGGTGTTGGAAATTAAGATGTTTCAAATGATGTTTATTGGGATTATTTTCAAAAATACACTTAAGTGAGGCCTATAAGTGTAAAATGGGGCCAATTAAAGCATAAGGTCAAATTATTGATGACAAGCCTAGAAAAGCATGAAAGTTTGTTACAACACTTTGAAATAAGGCTTGGTAAGTCATAAAAAGAGGTTATTTAGGTGAAATATATTAATAAGACCCTAGGAAAGTGTGAAAGTGTGTTACAACACTTAAGTAAGGTACCACTTGAATTCTTTTAGTACATTAGGGCCCAAGACCTAATGTGAATTTGTTATCCACATTACAACATTAAATCAAGGCACAATTAAGTCAAAATCACAAGTAGGGCCCAAACAAGATAGAAAAAGTAGAAGGGTTACTTTTTTGGTGTCCACATTAAGCCTCCACTTTAGTGAAGGATGAACTTGCTTCAAACCCACACTAAAGTAGGCATTCAAGAGGCATCCAATCGAACCAATACGGATGGTATAAGATAACAAAGATGAAGGAGGAATTCAAGCCCCTAGGATCAAGATCCTAAGTCCAACCGACATAAGTGCAAAAGGACACACACAAGGTGAATGATTTACAACAAAACAAGATACGCGATCATGCAATGGAAATAACTAGAAGGAAGAGAAGTAAAAATGAGCAAAAATAAGAAGGTGGATCAAGCTTCAACCGTTTGTACAACATGTTGTGAATCAAATCTAGGCAGTTTGTCCAAAAATGCATACTCACTCTGAGGCGATGAAACTCTTGGCTTTTCGTCAGGTGAGAAGTCCTAAAAGGTGAGAAGCATATACTCATGGCCGATATGCACTCACACACGCAAGTGGCTATGAGGAAAGTCATGCCTCAGATCGGGCTTCTTGCTCAAACCATAGCAAAGTTATACCTCATGACAACTTTAATAAGGCACCACACAAAAAGGATTTTTCGAGCTCCATGGGGCAAGCAAAACTTCGTATACTTGAATCTCATAGACATTGTAAATGCAAAATGGTCTAAGGAATGTTCAAAGGTATTTTTCTTAGTTTGTGCAAGGTATCATCTTAGGGAACATTGTGCCTAATGTCTCCAAGAGAGGATGTGTGAAAGAAGTATCACACTCTTGGAGGGGATCAAGCCTAATGACACCACCAAGAAAAGGACACATCGCAAGAAGAAAGAAATCACACAATGAAATATGAGTGTCGATGTATACCCCACTTTAAAGCCCTATACCAAGTCATATATCTTTGTAAAGCTATGTCATGAATAAGGTAGTATGTCACGTGCGAGCCAATTGAAGGCATGTCATCCACATCCCAAGCTTGCTCTTATATGTTCATGAAAGGTGATCAACTAGCTGAAAGAAGCAATGACAAGTGACATATGAGGACAAGACTAACTAACCCCTTTCCCCCACTTAGTGTAGTCTAAGGGTGAGACGAAATGATGGATAAGATGCATGGTAGAGTGAAAATTAGTATCATTTAGAGGAATTAGGTGCCCCCACATAAGGGAGAGCACCAAACTCTTTAAGATGTTGGATTTTACTACTCAAAGCCTTACATTCATTAGTGGAATGTCTGTGAACTCTGTGATAGGCACAAAATGAAGTGGAATGTAATATAATTTATTTTGAGTTCTTGAAGGGAGAGATATCAAGTGATCTTGGAGGAGTCTCGACAAGATATCCTCTTGATCAATGGTAGCAGGTGCTCCTGTAGTTTTTGGAAAATATATTTCTTGCTTAGTATTAGTTGTCATACCTACACAAGACTCTTTAGATTGTGAGATTTTGTTCTCCCCTTTATATGAGGGTGTAAAATCTATTGAATTTAAATCCTTAGTGTTTTGCGAGATGACATTGACATTAAGCAAAGATTTCTTTGTTTGTTTCATTTCTTGCAAAGAAAAACAATCAAGACCGCTAGTGTCTATCAATTCAAGATGCACTACTATTAAGGGTGGCTTAGAGGAATCTTTTGTACAAGAGTGTTGATATTGAGTGAAGGTTTGTTTATTTCCATCAAAGGACAATAACCAAGACCATGAGTCATTGTGTGTTAGGCTCTATAGGATTACAAATACCTTGTTCTCTAGCACCACATCCTTTTCCACTATAGCCAAGTTGTTTCATAAGTTCATAACCTTTTCCATAAAGCTTTTTCATTGCTTGTGGATCAGGTGGTTGCTCATGATTAAGTTCATCAAAGTTTGTTGTGTAATTTGTTGTCTTTTGTTCTAAAGTGGTTGAGGTGGATGCTTTCAAAGGGTCTTCCAAATTTTTTGTTGACATTATCGCTTTCTCTTTTCCCTTTTTAGAGTCTTTTTTTATGATCTTGTATTCTCCCATGAATGTATGTTTGAAATATAAGGAACCCCAATCATCTTCTAATAGCTTTGTGATGTGTTCAATATGTTGTGCTTTGTCGTTGTGTTGGACGGGTTCCACTTGTGAAGTTGGTGTTAATGTTGCCAAAGGATTTTCCTTATTTTTCTCAATGTTTAAGCAATTGTTTGGGTTAGGGTTAGCTTCGAGTGTGTACACTTTTTGTTGTAGATGTATTTCATTACATGATGAAGAGTAGAAGGCACCCCATTCATTTCATGAATCCATTGTCTACCTAAAAGGAGGTTATATGAAAGATCATGAGGCATAACATGGATTGTTGTTTGTAATGTGGCCTTCCCAACTATAATAGGTAAAGTGATCACACCAAGCGATTGTTTTCCTACATTGTCAAATCCCTTGATGGATAAAGAATCAAGTTGAATTGTTGATTTATTCACTCTAAGCTTTTCTAGAAGGTTTAAATTACACACATTAAGAGCAGAGCCATTGTCAACAAGGGTTCACTTTATCCCTATTCTTTTATATTGAGATATTATTATGAAAGCTTCATTTTGTTTTTGCACTTCCAAAGGAGGGAGCTCACTTTGGTGGAAAACAATGTCAACATTTATTCCTTAGATCATGGCGGTTATGTCATTTGGTTGCACATTGGAAGGGATAGGAACTTGTTGTAAGGTTATTTGAATCATGTTGTGGTAGTGAGGGGAGGCTTGAATAAGGTCCCATAATGATATCTTAGCAGGAGTATTCTTTAGTTGTTCAACAAGATTGTACTCCTTTCCACTTTGTGGAGATAAACAAGGAGAGCCTGGTAAGATTGGGTTAGGCAAAGGTAGGGGTGTTGGAGTTGGTTGTTGTGGTTGTGTATTATTTCTAGTGTTATATGTATGAGCAACGGTATTATGACTCAACTGTTGCACGACACATTATTCTTAGATGGGTAGAGGATGAATTTGGTTTTTTTTTGAGTTTTAGGTTTGTGCGATGGTGGGTAAAGGATGAGTTGAGGTTGAATAATATTAACATCCCTTAGCAAGTGAGAATCTAATGTTGCCTCTTCATCTTCTTCTAAGGATACTATATCATTATTGTCAATGTTATCCTTGTCTTGTATCATGATATCCTCCCTAGGAGGGTTTTTAGGAGGACCACAAACCCAATGTTCTTGACAATCAAAGGTTGGTTCTTCTAAAATGACTTCATTGCAAGTAGGGGAATGATCAAGGGTTGAATTTTCTTGCTTAATAAAGGTTTCTCTAGGTGAAGGGGGAAAACTAATATTATCATGACCTTCATTGATTGTGTTTTCTAACATCAAAGTACCTTCTTCACAACTATGAGAGACACTAGGAGAAGGACAAATGTTATTGTCATGATTATCTATGGTTATGTTGTCTTGATCATTAATGTCTTGTCCACTAAGAGAGGTAAGAGGAGAGAAACAAATAGGATTTTCAAAATGCTCATTGATTGGTTCTTCTATCAAAATATCTTCATCACTAATAGGAGAGATATTAGGGGAAGAACAAATATGATCGTTAGGAATGTCCAAGGTTGTATTCTCTTGCACTAAAACACTCTCATAGGGAGGGGATAGGAAATTTTTATTAGCATGTCTAGATATGTAAGACACTAACATTGATTGAACAAAAATGAAAAGCACTTGTAACCATTTCATGCAATGTTTCAATAATGTAAACAATATATATCCAAAGATGAAAAACATTTTTATCCAATATATGCAATTTTTGAAGAATGCAAATAATGTATATCGAAGAATGAAAAACACTTTTAACAAACTTATGCCAAGTTTTATGAATAGAAACATTGTGTATGCAAAATTGAAAAGTAATTTTATCCATGTTATGCAAAATTCCAGAAATGTGAGCATTTTCAGATTTAATGATGCTTGGAATTGAAATGATTTTAAAAATGACTACCCTAAATTGATGTTTTTGACCTAGATGCATTAAAAAAATGTTCCCGAAAATTTTCAGACTTATAGTATATGGTACTAGGATGCTTAGGAAGCACATAAATGAGGTTTTTGATGCTGTAATAGGCAAGTAAAAATATGGACTGGGACTCATTCGCCTAGAATGGCGAATGAGTCCCAATAGATATTTTTTTAATTTTTTGGTTGGTTTTTATGTTTTGCATGTTGTATGATGTAGACCTAAGATGAAAATGCATAATTTTAAAAAATTTCAATGAAATTATATGCAATAATGCAAGCTAAATGAGCTTTTCACTAATGCAAGTTTTGAAACCCTAGAATGCAAAATGCAATGCAATGTTAATGTAAGCTAAATCTAGGATGATAATGGACTCCAAATCAGAAAAGAAGGTATTCTAAGTGCAAGTTCACCAAAATGTGGACAATGGAAATGGAGTGCACAACTTCCTTTATCCACACCAAAATGGGAATGAAGGAAGAGGAATTTGATTTCACAATGCTCACACTCAAGAACAAATCCTTGATATTTCAATGCAAAAGAGATTGAAATCTATCAAAGGAGATTGTCCTTAAGGTTGGAAATTGATAAAAGGTTTTACCACTAATGCAAAGCTTATAAAATGCAATATGTTTGAAAACACACTATGAAATGCAAAAAGACCTATAAAGATGAATAGAAACGCAAGTAGAAAAGAACATAAAGGTATAAAATAGAAAGTGTACACCTGGAAATGTGTTGAAGACTGGAAATTTTACTGATCCTAAAATTTTGACCTACTAGGACTCATATGCCATTCTAGGTGAATCAGTCCCATATTTGGAAAACTACACCGGATCCTATTTCAACCAAATAGGTATCTGAATATGCAAAAATCTCTAAAAAATAGGTACAGTGGGACTCATATGCCACTAATGGCGTATGAATCCACTTTGATTTTTTTGAAAACCCGAAAGTGGAATCTGAAGCTCTCGGTTTGCTCTTTCTGCTCCTCTAGGTGTCTGGATCTGAAACACTGATTTCCAACACTGTAAGTGACTTTTTGTGGATATTTTGACCTTGCTAATAGGGAGATGACTTCAACAAGTTTGCAACCTATCCTTCAATCATCTCCAAGTCTTAAAATTACTCATATCTACAATCACACAATGAAAGAGAAAGAAATGTTAAATGTTAGGGAATAGGGGTTTGTCTTGGTCAAACCCCTTTTAGGTAATTAAACCAAAATGGTGAAATAAGATAATGAAATATGAAATATGAAACAATGCAATTAGAAACTTTCCATGATGATAGATCTTGAATTGTTGTAGCAATGGATGAAGAATCTACCCTTGGCTGCCTTAGAAAACTAGCTTGATGACTTAAAATGCTAAAACCCTAGCTTGCTTGACTTGAGATGGATAATGAATGATTGAGAGATTGATTGGGGAGATTGGGGGTGAAATGAGAGGAAAATCCTATATTTATACACAATTATGCAATAATTCCCCAAAACACCACATCATAAGCTGACCTTAGATCTTAGAAAATAATATCCCACTAAGAATTTGAAATTATTTTGATTTTTGTGCCAAAGGGGACTCATTCGGCCCTAATGGTGAATGGGTCCCACTTAAGAATTTTAAGTGGGTGTCAAAAATTAAGATGTTTTAAATAATGTTTATTGGGATTATTTTCAAAAATACACTTAAGTGAGGCCTATAAGTGTAAAATGGGGCCAATTAAAGCATAAGAAAGGTCAAATTATTGATGAAAAGCCTAGAAAAGCATAAAAGTTTGTTACAACACTTTACAACACTTTGAAATAAGGCTTGGTAAGTGATAAAAAAAGGTTATTTAGGTGAAATATATTAATAAGACCCTAGGAAAGTGTAAAAGTTTGTTACAACACTTTACAACACTAAAGTAAGGTACCACTTGAATTATTTTAGTACATTAGGGCCCAAGACCTAATGTGAATGTTTTATCCACATTACAACATTAAATCAAGGCATAATTAAGGAAAAATCACAAGGAGGGCCCAAACGAGACAAAAAAAGTAGAAGGGTTACTTTTTTGGTGTCCATAGAGAGATTTATGTTTAAAATATTATTTATTTTCTAAAACCTCTTGGCCACGTATAACAACTAAGGAGGAAGAAGAACAAGATAGGGGTTTACCCCATTGGGAGGGGTGAGCATATGCTAAATAAAGGTGACAACAACCATTAGGAACATGTCACACAACATTAGCATACTATTTTCTCCCACCAACATCAATTCTATAGCAAGGCATCACATGAGCCACGAGACCTAAAGAAAGGGCCACATCAGGAGTGGAATCCTTAGGAAAAGATGAGGCCACAAGAAGGGTGATGCTAGAATCTAGTTTTGGGAATTCCTTAGTCATAAGGGCACCCAAACTAGCATGCCACCACTTGATAAAGAAAGAAATAAAGTGATAAAAACACACACGTTCCATTTGAATAATAGACGAGAATTTTAATATGAGCACAAGAGATAGTCTATTGTTCCTCTCAAATGTTATGGATATTGTTTAGAATGATGGATTTCTTGAAGTGATAGGATATGGGTACATGTAGGAGTACCTACTTCTAGAGGAAAAATTCTACTTGGATCTTAACAACTATGATGTGTGTTGGTTCCCCAACATGTATTTAGTAGTTTATAAAGATTTGTCAGATTTTATGTTCAAAATTTCTAAAGGGTTGGCCAATGAACTAGAGTGATCTTAAGATCAACATATCCTACACTTTAGGCTCTAAAAAACCAAGGTGGTCTCTCCTATTACAACAATGAATGTAAGCACATGCAATAATTAGACAACAATGTTAAGTAGATACAAATTCTCACAAATTACGACAAGGATTTTCAACATTTTGAAGATATATTTGATACATTCCTTGTAGCTTTAATTCCTATGCATGAGAGAAAATAATTAGAAATAAATTATAGGCTATTGGTATTTGTCATGTAAATTATATTTTTGGGTTGGAAGGACACGTCAAGATGGATTAGTGCCTATTTTGGGATTGTGGAGTCATAACATATGTACCACTTGGCTTTAACATTAGATTTTTTTTTATGGTCACTAGTTCTTAATTGAATATTATTGTCATACAATAGTATGACTTGTGAAAGGATTTTACATGTACAATTCTACTTGATTATTCATTTATGGCATATATGTTTTCATTATTTTCCATGAAACAATTACACTATTCCTTGAATATAAACTTAACAAAAAGTTAACTCGATAAAACAAATGTACATGAAGAAATTCAAAATCATTTATTATATTTTCTAAATAAATATTACATCATATAATGGAGACAATAGCACAATACAATATGTAATGATATAATCATTTTTTTGTACCAATAATAATAACACCTAATACAACTATGACAAGGAAATCATAAATATAGTAAAAAATAAACTAGATATCTAAAAAATATGTATGTTTTAATAAGCCAATACACTTGATGACATCCATTGAATAATTACAATTATAAGATTTGATTAGAGTCCAATTATAGAAGCCTAGATCTAGCTGCACAAAGGAAGTTACAATAGTTGCAAACACAAAATAAATAAAGAAAAATTCAATAATACAACTTATTCCAAAATAGAGGAAGTCAATAATGAGATCAATCAACCATTAAATGAACTAATGAAGTACATATAAATAGTCCACCTAAATGCACGACTCAAGAAGATGACATGTCTAGTGGTCATGAGTTTAATTGCTGGTCAACAAATTAATTAAATCAGTCTAACTATAGATTTAAGAGTTTAATTGCCAATCTGTGGAACAATTCACTCAATCTACCTTAGACGTAGGTCTCACCTAACTACCAGTAATCAAGGATTGATGAGGCATTGATAGCACTTGTGTAACTCAAGTTGAGGTTTACATGTATCATCATTAGCTACTTAGGTGAAAATAATTATCTTAATTATCCTAAGTTAACTTATTACATAATGTAATATCACACTCAAAATATAGTATATTGAAGTTGAACAAATATTACCCCAACATCAATGAGAAGTGCAACTTAGGAGAAATGAGAAATGGGTCCCAACAAATAGACCTAATTAGCTATCCATGTACATTGATAGAAAGCCCCCAAAAGAAGAGAAAGTTAAAAATCATAGGAAAATACTTAAATGCTAAGGAGATAATGATGAATGAATTTGGAAGTTTCTTTTGCACCTTGATGCTAATGCTAAAATGTAACTAAAATTAATTCATAGGATAAATAACCATGAAGATTTAGGAACATTGGCTATCAATATGAGATAGCAAGATTTGGTAAGTCATAACCAAGATGTGGTGAAGAGATAACTAGATGATCTATATGTAACTCAATATAAGATTTCATCAAGATGGAGGTAGAATCATAATGTGTTTCATTTGACAACACTTTCATCCCTTACTATGTTCTACTATGTAGAAACACTAGAAGCCTATATATGAATACCCCTAGGATATAAATTTATTGTAGTTCATGGTTACAAAATTTCCATGTGTATGCCCCTAAAAAACAAGAACATGAAATGATGACACTTTATAAGTTAAGTGCATTTGCATAGAAACTTTGCAAATAGCTCAAGTTAAACACCCATAGCATGTTACAATAATTGACACTTTATAAGTAAGAATGACTAGAAAGTGTAGTTGATTTTCTATAGTTTTACATTGTCTAATATGGACTAGAAAGTTGAAAGTATAATTAATTAGCATTATAAGAGGAAATAACTAGCACCATGATACAGTGTTAAAAAAGTCTACTTAAAAAGGACTCAAATTTGAGCTCATTTGTGAAATTTATGAGGCTTGAAAATCTAAAAAATTATGTATGTAGCAATGTTTGTGAGAAAACTATTTTTTTAACAATACAAGAGTTGTGAATATAAATCAATCACATCATTGTAAAGAGCATGAATATATATATATATATATATATTCCTTTGTATTGCTAAGATATGACCTCTCAAAGTTTGACATTAATTTTAAAAATTTCTCAAATTGTCTTGGTGTAGAGTGGATGACTGTTAGATTTGGTTGTGAAACCACCCAAGATCAAAGTGACTGAAGGAAAGCAAGATAAAAAACCCAGAGATGAACAAAACTCAACACTCTCCTAGCATTGAACTAGACTCACAATTTGAGCTAGTGTTCTGATTAGCATAGGGACAGGTGAGGGCTTGTTTATATAGAAAAATATAGGCATATAAAACCAAGAGGAATAATAACTCCTCTTTACCGATAATAGGTGGGAAGTTTAACCTACTTGGTAAATGCCAAATACATAGTTATGCCAACTCAGGTAAAGACAAAAAATGGTTATGGGGAGGTGGAAAATAAGTCCAAAAGAGGGTGTGACATTGAACTACCCAAAGGTGGGTGTGAATGACACATGTGATTGTAGGATTATGCCACATGTGCTCCTCCTAACCATTAAAATATAACCTAAGCAAGCTTAATAATGTGTGTAGGAAAAATAAATATTCCCTAACATAAGGAAAATAAAAAACCTACACCAACACCCCCCCTTAAGCATAGCTTAGGTAGGCGAGAAGACACAAAGATGCAAATATGGGTCCCAACTGCTAGGCCATGTTAGGTACCCATGTACAAAATACTCTCTCACAAATGGAGTAAAGGAGAAAACCCAGTGGGACAAAACTCCTCCCTAAAAGAGAGAAAAGAAGACAAGTTTCCCAACACAAGAAGAATCCCATGCAAGGAAGAAGTCCCCTCCAAAATAGAAAGGATAGGAAAGACCATGTAGCCTTCCCCAAAGTAGTCAACTGTGCCAATGGTTGAAGCTCGAAACCGAATGTAGAACATGGTCCACGATTGTCGAACAATGTTCCTCCCCTTAGGAAGAAACAAAACCAAAGGTGATGCGTGATATCTTCCCATTCGTGAAAGGAATATGAAGGAAGAATGATGAAAATGTATGAAGTCTCTAAACTCTACTCAGGTGTCTCCATGTCGATGTCAAAAGATGTCACCATCAAATCAGGTGTTCTAGGCCACACTACAGAAGATGACAATCTAGAACCTAGTGGAGATGGATGTAGAACAAAATTCGAAGACAAAAATATTTCCTTTGAAGACAAAGGCGCCTCCTCCAAATGGTGCTCAAAAGTATCCACACTCATGTCAAATTGTGATGAATGATCATGTGGAGAATGAACAAAAGGAACCAAAGGTTCCTCCATATTAACTGAAGAAGAATCAACTTCATCAAAGAGAAGATGGATGTCATGAATAGTGTCTCCCAAGTATGAAATATGAGACTCCATAAATAAACCTGCAATGTCTATCAAGTAGTCATCCCAAGCAACTATATCTGGAAGACGATGTCGATCCTGTTGCACTGAATCACAAGTATCCATGAATGTAACACAAGTATCCTCAAAAGCAATAGTTGATGGAGGAGAATAAATGCAAGGCTCAATAACTAGATATGATGTGAGAATACCAAGATTCAAATAGCCAGAATTCTCCTCAAAATCAAATGTCACACAAGGAGTGTGATCAACAACCAAAGGATCAGAACCATCATTAGGTGCAAAGTTTGAAAAGGCATACAACTGAGATTCATGATCAACTACCCAGTAGCAATTATCTCTCTGCTCTCCAAGTCTCTGATGATAACAAAATCAGGTATGAATTCCACAGTCTTCCCTGCTCCACCATGAGTGATCTGGTAGATGGAAAGAAGATTATTTGTCAAGTGAGGTACACACAAAACATCATTGAAGGTTCCATCCCCAATATCAATAGAACCCTTCCCAATTACACTCATGTAAGTGTTGTTGCCCATCAAAATAGGTGGCATAGCACAAGGCTCAAAAGAAGAGAACATAGACTGTGAAGAAGCCATATGATGAGAAGCTCCAGAATCTAGGAGCCATTTCCCTGATTCATTACTTGTAGAAGCACAAAGAGCTTTACCTTTATTTTTCTTAGACTCAGAAGCAAATCCTATGCTCATCCAATGTTGTACATATAAATAGGTCACTTTCAAAGAGATGACAAATCCAATGCTTATGAGTTTAGTTGTCAATCAATGAACCAATTAGCTTAGTCAAGAGTTAAATTGCCAATTAGCGGATTGTTTCACTCAACTTGACTAAAAGTGAGATGGTCTTGACTAAATAGAGGTAACACATAACTATCAAAGATTGATGAGGAAGTGGTGATACTTTTGTACCTCAAGTCAGAATGTACACATTCCGTTATTAACTATTTAGGTGAGAATAAATAATTATCCTAAATAAACTTATTAAATATGTGCAATATCACAATTAAGATGTTATAGATCTAAGATGAATAAAATATTACACCGACAAACATATAATAAAAGTAGACAAAATTTTAAAAATTTATATTTTTATAAATGAATACTCTCACTAACACCAATTAAGTCAATAAAATGTAGTGTAGAATAGACTAAGTCTAGGAAAGTGTATGCTTCACAAGTCAATACACTAGATGGCATCCATTGGCTCATAATGTCAACCTATTTTAGGTTAAGGTGAGCTTTGGGAACGACAAAACTGATGCCATAATCTAGCCGATCTGCGTGTGATAAATTGTTAAAATTGTTGCCAACAATAAAGATCTTTTTAGGCATAGACATTTACTCAATCAGACACATTCTTCACATCAAGCAATCACCCAACCTTCATGTTTGCTGCCCATGGAGGCTCCTTGCTTTTTATTCCATTATCAAAGCTTAAACAGAGCCTTGCATTGGATTATGTTGATGCACATAATCCTCAGCTCAGGAAAAAAGGAAGTGGAGATGAAATCCCACAATAGAAAGTGGAGGGGTGCACACAAATAAGATAGAAATACACACTGTTTCGTTGTCATTGTGGGCAAAGCAGATCGAATAACAATATGCATTTCCCAGGATTCAATCATATCCATACAATGCCAATGCCTTTCACTGCCCATCTCAATTTCAATGTCACAGCATTACGTACAGAGGGTTTGTTGAGGCAGGCGCTACGCATTCTGTTTACTACACACAACCCACCTGGATATTCTTTTACATTACTGCAGATCTGCTGTACCAAGACTGCGCTTTCAGAAGGTAAACAAATTCATTTTCTTATCACTGACAAGGGATTTCTATTTGCTAGACATACGCCTCTTCAAAATAACCTGATCAATATGTATGTCAAGTGTGGGAATTTGGGAGATGCGCGTAAAATGTTCGATGACATGGCAGAAAGAGACGTCTCGTCATGGAACACCATAATTGCAGCTTACAGAAAACATGGCTATCCTCAAGAGACGTTGACACTGTTTCACCAAATGCAACGAACAGGGATCAAACCCGATCGGTTTACCTTTGCCACTATACTGCCAGTCTGTGCCAAAATAAGAGCTTTGGAACAGGGTATGAACATTCATCTAAGCATAATTGAAAGGGGATTTTTATCAGATGTTGTAGTCGCAAGTGCCCTGCTAGACATGTATGCGAAATGTGGAAGCTTATACAAGGCACGTGAACTGTTTGATAAATTGTCTCAAAGAAATGTGGTCTCATGGAATGCAATGATTGCAGGATATGCACAGTATGGTGTTTTGGAAGAGGCTTTAGGGCTTTTCAAAGAAATGCCTCAACCAGATGTCATTTCATGGACTGCAATGGTTGCAGGTTATGCACAACATGGTGTTCTCGACGAGGCTTTAAGGCTTTTTAAAGAAATGCCTCAAAGAAATGTGGTTTCGTGGAATGCGATGATTGCAGGATATGCACAAAATGGATTTCTTGAAGAGGCCCTCAGTATTTTCAAAGAAATGCCTCAAAGAAATGTGGTCTCGTGGACTGCAATGGTTGCAGGATATTCACAAAATGGGTTTGTTGAAAAGGCCTTGGAAACTTTCAAGGAAATGCAACTGGCAGGAGTAAAGCCAGATTCTACAACCTATGCGAGCGTTCTCCCAGCCTGTGCTCAAATGGGAACTTTAGAACAGGGTATGGAAATCCATCTAAGCATAATTGAAAGCGGATCTTTGTCAGGTGTCTTAGTTGTCAATACCCTTACAGACATGTATGCAAAATGTGGAAGCATATACAAGACACGTAAACTGTTTGACAAGATGACTCAGAGAGATGTGGCTTCGTGGAATTCGATGATTGCAGGATATGCACAAAGTGGGTTTTCTGAAATGGCCTTGGAGACATTTAAGCAAATGCAATTAGCGGGTTTAAAGGCAAACTCCATAACCTTTATCAGCATTCTCCCAGCCTGTGCCAAAATGGGAGCTTTAGAACAGGGTATGGACATCCATGAAAGTATAATTGAAAGCGGATTTTTGTCAGATGTCGCAGTTTCAAGTGCCCTGGTTGACATGTATTCGAAATGCGGAAGCATACAGAAAGCACGTGAACTTTTTGACAAAATGCCCAAAAAAAATGTGATCTCATGGAATGCTATGATTGCAGGATATGCACAAAATGGCTTTTGCATGGATGCTCTCAAACTCTTTCAACTAATGAAGTACTCTGGATTATACCCTGACTATATAAGCCTCACTTCTGTTTTATTTGCATGCAGCCATGCAGGTTTAGTGGATGAGGGCTGCAAATACTTCAATGACATGAGTTTCTCTCATTGCATTACACCTACAATTGATCATTATGTGTGCATGGTTGACCTTCTTGGCCGTGCTAGCTATTTTGAGGAAACACTAAACTTTATCATTAAAATGCCAATTAAACCTGTGGTGATTGTGTGGACGTGTTTTCTTGTTGTCTGCAGATCGTATAAAAATATAGGGTTAGGAGAATTTACTGCAACTCTCCTTTTTGAGCTGGATCCTAAAAGTACCACAACTTATGTTCTTCTGTCAAACATCTACGCAGAAGTGGGGAGGTGGAGTGAGGTTCAAAAAGTAAGAAAATTGATGAAAGATATTGGAATGAAAAAGATACCTGGATGTAGTTGGATTGAAGACCATAAAATGGTGCATACCTTTAGTGCAGGAGACAGATCACATCCGCAGACACAGGAGATCTATGCAAAGTTGGAGGAATTGTCTTGGGGGATGAAGGCATCAGGGTATCTTCCAGATTTAAGACATGTACTGAATGATGTAGAGGAAGAGGAAAAAGAGTTATTCCTCTGTCACCATAGTGAAAAGTTGGCAATTGCATTTGGATTGCTAAACTCGTCCCCTGGAACAACTATTAGAGTTGTTAAGAACCTTCGAATATGTGTTGACTGCCACACAGTAACCAAGCTCATCTCCAATATTGTTGCAAGACAAATTGTTGTGAGAGATGCAATACGGTTCCATCACTTTAAACAAGGAAAATGTTCTTGTGGGGATTACTGGTAAAGCTAAGTGAACAAGCCTGTAAGCACAGGATTGCATGACAAAATCTTGCACCCTGTTAGACCATGCTACACCAACGTGCTATCGAGATAATAAAGGGGTGAGGTTTTATTTTCAAGAGTTTTTTCTATGTTTTGATGTATAGACAATGCTGCTGAGTTCATTAAATCAGCTGTATGTTATGGCAGCATCATAGCCTAAATATATATTGATGCGGTATTTTTTAAATCCCTATTTTATGATATCATGGAGCTGCCAATGACATTGAACTGTTTTACAGGAATCCTGTACATTTCTGGAACAAAAAGTTGGAGAAGAACAGGAGAAAGCAAGGGATACAAATGGTTGAGGAAATTCGGAAGATGACAACCAGGAAATGTGAGGGGAAGGGTTCATAATCAATCCAGTGCTTAGAAATGTGAGGGAAGAACAGCTCTTGATAGACCTGCACTTCAACCTTTGTCATTTTGTATGGTATTTTTGCCTGAATTGATTGAATTGTCTTTTTCCTATGTCAGGTTTACCATTTCAGATTGCATTATGCATATCTGACTGTATGTGCAAATTTAGACATGTTCACATGGATGTTCTGTATTTATGGTAGAGATCTTTAATGTTGATTCACAGTCGTTTTCTTTCCGGGGAATAATAGTCTGAACTAACAATTTTTTGAGACAAAAAATTTAAAATTTTTATGCCTTGACATCAACTATAAAAATTTATACATGCAATAGTAATTTTATAATTTTATTATATTATAATTTAAAGTAATTTTATAATTTGGTTATACTATAATTTATATATATCTGAAAAAATAAAATAGTGAGGTTTATACATTGGTATTAAGAAAGAAAATAAAGATGATAACCATAATTTGAGAGTGATGATGATGATGATGACGACGACGACAATGATGATGACAATGCCGATGATCTGATGATGATGATGATGGTGATGACGACGACAATGATGATGATGATGATGATGATGATGATGATAAGTACAAAAAGTTAAAATTGATTCATGGGATTGTAAAATATAATGAAAAAAAGAATTAAGAATGTAAGTATAACAAATACAATAATAATAATAATTTGAACTTTAAAAATAAAGTTGTGCACTAACAAATAAAATAAAAATAGAATGTGTATATGTAAAATTAAAATCATAATTTATATTATATTCAAGGCTACAAAAATTGGTAAAAGCTCATGTCTCTAGCTCTATTAGGGTCTGTGTCTTTCCTTGAGGTCTTTCACCATCTTTATGTTACCACACCTGTTACAACCCTAACTTTAATTATGTTTTACTTTTTACTTTTGAAGTAATTAGTAGATGATTACGCACGATTCAATGATTTGATGTTTAGTAAAAATGTCTAGAAAAATCAATGTTTTCATGAATTATGTTTATTTAACTCAAAATTGACATGTGCTTAAAAGTCGTCAAGATGTGATGATTTCATAAGGATTATGAAATGATTAATGATGCATTAACCTCGAGTTGGTGTTTGCGAGTTGCATTCAGGAATTAGGTTCTGCCAGGCTCCGAGAAAGGGAGGGAGAGCATCATTGGAGAGAAGGGTATAGATACAAGGAAAAGAACAGGTTGTTGCCATCTTAGGTCTAGTGTTGATGCAAAATGGTGAACCTATTTGAGTGGGGTAAGTGATACTCGACCCTTTTGGTTTAAGTTTATTTCTCGAATCGACAAGTTGCCGATGTCGTTTAAGTCTAGTTCATGTTGTTTAACGTGTTTAGAAGCTTGTCGATAGTAATCGATTTGTCGACCTTTGTGTTGATATGATTCTCTTAAGGGTTATTAACTCTCTTTTTATTATATAAACAAATGAATATATGAATGTAGTTTTACGTGGATAAAATAAGCATATGTACTCATATAGATGGGTGCATGGATATGTTTATGCGTACAAAGACAGATATTGTCAACGTACGAACATCTACGTTCAAGTATGTATGGATACATACGCACATGCATAAGTTATTACAATGAAAATGACTCATGTATAAATATGTTCATATATGTATGATGTGTCACCTTTATATGCTTTTAATTATTGGTACTCATCATGATATTGCATGAGGATGTTGATCGTTTAGATCAACGTCGAGTTCATTTTGTTTTGGCGAGTACATTGATTGGACGACATAACGAACTATATCATCAACTATTGCTCATGAAACTTTTAGTTTCTTAAAAGGTTATTATGTTAAAATATATGATTAAAATATATAATGGCTAGATAAGCCAAGAGCCAACCAATGAGACTCAATTCTTAATAAAGAGGATCTTTTGAGTCACATTGTTCAATTCTTTTAATCTATTTTAGATTAGACTAAGATACCTCCAACCACATAGTTTTTAATCTTTAAACAATTTGCACACCCCTTGGGTCACGACAAGCTTTTCTTGGCGTCGCTAGATCCTTTGTACCATATTTAATATCCTCATAAGATTATAAGAGCCATGAATGGATAAGGTGGAGTCAGGTGCATAGATATGCCGATATATAAATATAAATATGTATCTTTGCTAAAATAACAATTGGTTCTTTTGTATGTCACATCAATAATGTTTTGGCGACAAAATTGTATAATGTTAAAATACTATTGTATGCCATAATTGGTTGCGGGCATCTTTTTCAAGCTAGCACGGATAATAATGGAATGTGATACCGTGTTCCACATTTTTCTCTGGGAGTTATTTAGTTATTGTAACTGTTTTGTGTTGGGAGAGATAGCAAGTATTTAGAGGAGTCTAAAAGATCACCCTCTAACTCTAGGTGGTTACGGGGAGACAATTACTCAATTGCTTTTGGTGATGGGCGCGGGTTTTGGAACAGAGGGAGCATGGTCATTTCAGGGGGATCTCCCTACTAGCGTCTTGGGGAAAAACAGGTCTCTTGGCCAGCGTATGGAGGAAGCGGGTCTCTTGGCCAGCGTATGGGATAAAAACGAGAAGTTGGTTAGCTCTACGCGGGGGAAAGACATTTTGAGTTGGCCAAAGGGAATGCCTAAGGGGGAGTCTTGCTCAGACAGTTGGTTCCAGAGGAGGGCCAGTTGGGGTTGTTATGGTGTAGTGCGTTGCACATGTAGCGATGGCCCTCGTATATTCCCCTCCTCTTTGGGGACGTAGGTGAATCCTCCTTGCACTGTGTTTTGTGTCTTTGGTTTGCATAAAGATGAGTGTTTATGGGGAGAGAGGGAAAGATGGCCACTTTGGAGTGTTGAGTAAGTCATCTTATTTTCTCATGGGCCGACGGGGCAAGGGAGGAGTACATCTTGCTCTGTGGAAGATGACATCGAGGGAAAGGAAGAAGTACTTCAACAGAAACTATCGGCATCGACAAACTCCTTTCAGGTAGAAAGAGAACCCTTGACACTGTCATTTTTTCTTGCATATGATAAGATAGCTATTTTTGTGTCGAAGCATATGTTTAATTTTCCATGGCTCCAGACCGCTCAGGTCGAGCATATACTCCAAGGAAGGGATTAAGGCCGAGTAGCCGAACCTGTTTTACTTGTAGTAGTCTTTTCGTTTTCTTTAAAAGCTCGAGCCTTTATGAATGAAGCACCTTTCCTTAATGTAATGCTGCCAACTAAGTATATGGCTTAAGACTGGAAGGTGGCCAAGACTTGTGAAAGTGATGAGTCGTATGTGCTCATGGCACGAGCATGCAGAATACTACATTCTATATCTACTCATTAGCCGACATGTATATCATTCTTACAGTCACCTCAAAAGGTGGTAGAGGTCATTATGATCTTAGCCGATGGATTTCTCAATGTATTCTCTTTATGAAACCGATGTTGGCAGTATGGTTAATGATATAACCGAGGCCATGTATAATCAACCTCGAGATATAAGGTAGTATATAAGGTCAAGAACACACTTATTATTACAAGTCTAAATTAATATGTATCTTTCTTATGAATGAACATTCTAATATAGTACTTAGTTCACTAAATGTTCACACAGGTAAATATGAGTTGTCAGCCGTTATTAACTAATCTTTCTGTCTAAGGAAAGGTATGTCTAGTAAGTCAAGATTATGACTCTTACTTTCAAGGTCGATACAATCGAACTTGTGAACCATAAGGGATCTTGGGTGGTGATTATGGTAGTTTTTGTAATAAGTTAAAAAGTGGAATAAGGTGGCGAGGATTCGCGATTTCCCATTACTACAATAACCCAATGGTCGAAACAAACCCAAGATTAGGCATCATTGGAATGATTTTCCTCAAGGTGAGACATAAGGAGAGACTCGTAACTCAATTCTATATGATGGTAGTAATCTATTATGATTGATAAGGGTTTATGTGATAAGGAAGTTGTTTATGAGATCATAACTTAACCTCTGTTGAAAGTCAGTAGACTCAAGTAGACCAAATGGTCAAAAGCAGATTATTATATTTTATAAATCAAACCTTTTTAAGGGATGAAAGATTGACTTAGATCAAGACAATTGATATGAAAAGATAGTATTCTTTGAGATAGTATAATGGTAAGGAAATACCTCGAATACTATGTTTATTCATGTTACATAAAATGTGAAATCAAACAATGTCAAGTGGTCTAGGAATGACTAGAAGCATTTTGTTCTTATGAATAGTTACACTTACGTTATTACCCTTGGAAAAACAAGGATGTTTGATATTTCCATGTATTGGGTTAGAGAAGTTGAACCCTAGTATTGAACAAGGAGGTTATAGGAAATCTATAACTCTTACGTCAGATATGACATTACACACATTTATATTGATTGACAGTGAAAGGTCGAGAAAACCTTAGAACAAGACAGGAAGTCTTTATAACACCTTAAGAGATTCTATGACAATGTTGAAACTTGATTTAACACATCAAAGATGTTGGTTATTGAATCTTGAGAGTAAATGACAGGAAGTCATAAAATCTAGATATTGCAAGAATGCAATAAGGGAATTTTAAAAGGTTGAAATACCTAAATCTTTACATTACATGTATATGCTAGAATAAGGATTAGCTGTAAGTCAGATTGGCTAGAATGGTTTTTCTATACAGACTAGTTTGTGTCTAATGTACCAATAGAGTAAGTAAAACTACAAAATGTGATAGTTCTAAGTCGAGTCAGAGGTGTGTGTCTACATGGCATGACCAATCAGAATGATCATACTTAGCTAGAAGGGATCTAGAGTTGTATGGTCGATTGAGTTTTGTAGGGCACATCACTAGGACTCAGATGGAGAAACTAGACAGTTCCTTATATCTATACTCTTCGAGAAGGGTCAGGTCACTTCCAGTTAGGAAGTGCGTGGGGGACCACTTGAGTCCGTGGTTGGAGGAAAAGCACTCAGATGATTCTCTCCCTCTGTAGTAGTAGACTCTCTGAGGCTTGTGAAGATAGAGATCAACATTCCAGATGCAGTGAACCCCAAGTTCTGGCTTACGACAGTCAAAACCTATGAGGTAAAACTATTCTTTATGCTAAGTGTATCTCATGTGATATAAATGAATATTGTAAAGATTTATCTTGATTCTAGTTATGATTACATGTGAATTCCAGTTTGAATTTTATCTGGAAAAGTTATACTATATTCTTGTGCTTATGCAAATGATTTAAAAAAAAAATTCTCTCTCATGTTTACTAAGTTTATTTACCTTCTAGTAAATTCTTGAGATTACTTGAGTATTAAGAGGATGGATGTTACAACACCTCTAGCATAGGAAAACTCTTAACCTTTCAAATTTATTGTGGGCTTTTTTAGGTTGCAATTTATATGGTTTCAAACTATATCAACCCAACATTTTTTTTTGGTGTCGATGGTTTGGCAACTCTAGACAGTGGCTCCATCGAACATGCAACGCTTGAAGTTTGTGCCAAAGGTCATCCATGAGGTAAGAATTTTGATCTTCCTATGGATATTGTTTTACCCATCCCTAAGTTTGCTAATTTTGGTAAATGGTTAGAACACTTCACTTTGATATATTATTTTGTTGGGAGAGCTCCCCCAAAAAACATGCTTAGAGAGTGGGTCACCAAGCATTGGGCCTCACATGGGATTTGACTTGATGTAGTCCAAAACCTTACTAAGGGTTTTTCTCTCTTTTATTTTGTTGAAGGTGGTCATTTAAATGTTATCCTTACACATGAGCCATGGTATGTCCATGCGTCCCTCTTAGTTTTTCAACCTTGGACTTCAAACTTATCAGTATTAGATGACGTACCCTTAATGTTCCTTTCTAGCTAGAATTCCCAAGGTTTCCTTTACCTTATTGTAATTTATTTACTATTGTTGCCTTGCTTGGAAAGGTCATTTGTGATGAGCCTAATAGATTCTATTTGACTCATTTACAAAAGTGTATGTAGAAATTTATCTCTCTAAGGATTAAAAAGATTTTGTGGCTATAGAAATTGCTCATTTGTGCCACACTCAATGTTTTCTTTACCTCAACCTGGGTGTGTGCAAGAAGTTGAGTCCACTTTTTGGCCAAAAAGTGGAAGTGTTTTCCCTGATTTTCAGAATTTGACACATTTGACCTTAAAATTTGAAGCACTTAGAGATGGAATCTTAAAAAAAAGTCACTAATTATAAAATGTAGTACTCAGAGTCTAGTTTCCAAATATGTAATTTATTTCAATACCCAGATTGTAAAAATTGAGTTTCAATATGCGTTTCTAAACACCACTGTTTAAAAGTCACTTTTTTATACCATACCATGCACGTGTACGACATCCATATTTTGACCTAAATTATCATATTTTTCTAAATCCTTTTGGGAAAAGATTTGTGACTCACTAAAGCTTGCTTTTAATATTTTTTTATAATTTTTTATTGAATTTTTATTCTGCATCCTTATTAGGCATATTTGTCATTTGAAAAATAAATTAAATTGTCTACATTGCCTTGAATGACCTAAACTTATCATTTTTGATTTTTTTTTTAGCTGAAAAGAATTATTAAAGTTTATGAACAATCCATTAGATCAAAGGAAATGTTATGTTGATCAAAGTTATTAAAATTTTAAAAAACACGATAATTAAGTTTATGGATGAACATTAAGAAATTATTTAAATAGAAAAATAATCAAATTATTAAAAAATTACATATTTGGAATACACTTTGTCTCTGTCTATAATGGGTTTTAATTTTGTTAAAAATTCTACAAAATAGATGCTTTAAAACATATGTCAAAGTCATTATTTCACAGTGACATTAACCAGGACCTTCAACTTGTAGGTCAAACTAAGATTCAGCTTAAGGTTGGGTCCCCGAGCCATTTCGGAACAAAATCAACTCAAAAATTCATAATTGGCAAGGATCATTTCATAAAAAAACCATTTTTTATGGTTCTACAAAACGAGATCCTGTTTTGACATTCTTCCAGAAACGAAAATTTCCAAAAAACGAAAGTTTTCAAAACGGGATCCCGTTTTGAAAATTTTTCGGAAATGGAAATTTTTCAAAAATTGGAAGTTTCCATTTTCGGAAATTTTTCAAAGCGGGATCGTTTAGAAACTCCATTTTAGAAAATTTCGGTGAAGGAATTTTCAAAGAATCTTGCGTTTTGAAAATTTTCAAAATTCAAAAATGAAAGTTTGGCTCCGTTACAAAAGTCCAAAAGCAAAATTTCCGAAAACAGGATCCTGAAGCTAAACGGGATCCCGTTTTTTGCCAGCCGAATTCATTTTTTTGCCTAAGGCAAAAACTTCTACGTTTCGTGGACTCAACTTTGTGCACTTACCCACCTCTAAATATTTATTTTCAGTGTCAACCCTCCAATCATAAGATTAAGGATTTCCCTCTAGTCTCTTTTCACAATAAATCCTCTCCTTATATTGTTAAGCCCCCCCCTCCCCCTTTGAACAATGATGAAGAGTGGAATATAGTTGAAAGCTATAAAAATTAAAATCCCAATATTGGAAAAACTCAAGCTAGACCTCCAACTATTAAGTCATGAACAAGGGTGTCTTCAAACCCTCAAGAAAAGAGAAAGAGGCAGCCCCCTCTAATGGCAAGCTTTCTACTTGGCCTTTGAATTTTTGAGAATGATGCAACCAATCTCTTTGTTATCTTAATAGACAAAGAATAATGTTCATTCTCCTTCCTCTCCTATGTGCCTACTTTATTCTTGCAATCTATTAGGCATCTAGAGGAACGCGAATTTGTTGTAGAAAAAAGGACATTTAAATTCTCAACATTAAGTTGGATAGTTTTTCTCAAGATGAGTTTTTACATAATTGTTATTCCTCTCTTGAAGAGTTGAATATTGATGAGTTTTTACATATCATCAATATTGAGGAGTTGAATATTGATGATATGCCTCTTGATTCCCACACAAAAAAATGTCTCATGGGGAATATTGATGAGTTGATTATTGTTTTCTTTCTTTTTGTAGTTTGTCATGTTATTTAGCTAGTTATTTTTTTTTCTTTGTATCAATCACAACATAGATCATGGGGAATTCCTTGCCTTTCTCTCTCCTAAGTGGCTCCTACATTTGGTAAATCATGTATGTGACCCCACCAATTGAGTGATTTGTACCTTCTTAAATTTTGAAAATCATTCCTTTGGTATTATCAATATTATGCTTTCAATGATGTTGTTGAGAGATCTTTTTGTGGTAGTGAATCATTGATTTAATGTCTTCCACAAATTGGGTTCTATGTAGAGACTTTAATATGGTTGAGATGGCATATGATAAAGTTGGGTCTTTGCCTATGTGTTGGACACCTAGCCAAAGGGATGTCTAGTACTACAGAAGTAATAAATTAGGCCTTTTTTATCTCAATATGGGATGCTGCCACAATCATATGGATTTGTTTACATTGAGCAATTTTTAGGCTAGACCAAATAGAGTGTTCAAACTCCTTGATTGTGTCATAATTTGTTTTCAATGTTTCTCCTTTTTTGCTAGTTATTTTCCTCTTATATTTAAACCTTTATTGAAATTCACTCTTTTTAATCATTTTTCTATTTGGTTCAACATTGAGTGGAAAATTTCTCTTTGTAAGGATACCAATTCATAATTATATTTTAATACATCTTTGCTAACTCATCAACCCACAATGACCCACATCTGTTGAGTGTGGAATTTGTAGGCTAGGACCCTCTCAACTGACTAGGTGGATCTCCTAGTACAAAGGGGTCATCAAGTGCACTTCTTGTATCCTTCATATCTATGGCCTCCAACTAGCTAAATTTCATCATTGAGTATACAAGGCTACACCTGAGACTTTTGCAAAGCCACTACAATGATTGAAGTTGATCCCTTTGTTCCTACTTTCTAGTTATAGGTGGTTGAGCTCTATCATCAAAAGAAAATTATTGATAATCATATTGCTAGGTGCACATAGATTAAATTCAAGTGACATTGGTTGAAAGTGGGAGACTGAGGATCTAAAGATTTTTTCAATCTCTTTGTGCTCATCATACTTCTTAAGTTATCAGATAGATTAAAGATGGCCAAAAGCTACTCAAGGAATTTATGAATATCCTTCAGTACTTTGTTAGGCTTTATAAGTATTTTCAAGGCTTAAGAGAATTATCCTAAGCGTGATGTTGCCTTACAAAAATTCCTTAGGGTTGTTCCTTGTTGGATTTCTTTTTCTTAATGGATATTATGTGGTCAATTGCTCTCTATTGCTAATCTCTATGAAGCAGTGTTTACTATGGCTAATGATAAAGCCCTTAGCTATGATGGTTTTCCATGTGAACTCT
Source organism: Sequoia sempervirens (assembly GCA_007258455.2). Taxonomy (NCBI): domain Eukaryota; kingdom Viridiplantae; phylum Streptophyta; class Pinopsida; order Cupressales; family Cupressaceae; genus Sequoia; species Sequoia sempervirens. The sequence continues at coordinate 515,195,171 of VDFB02000003.1, read as the reverse complement.
ACAAAACCCTCTGGGATTGTGTAGGGAAGGATCTTCATAAAGTCTATATATCTTGAATCCTTCCATTCCAATTTCTTAGGAAATTTTATTAATAAAGGAAATATAAAATCCATACATACTTCTAGCTATTCCAAAGATATAGGTAATTAGAAACCAACGAATTTGCTCAATGTCTCCAACAAAATCATTACCACATCCCTTGTTCTTAAGTAATGTCATCTACTTCCTTAGATTGTGTAACTTGAGAAAACTAGTTTTTATCAAATCAAGATAATTTATTCTAGATAATATTATTATCATTTGGGAAGGAATGTAATGGGCTTGGTGATCTTGTCAACATGCCATTTTCATCAAAATTGATTTTTCTAAAGCTGGTAACCATATTAAGTGGACTTTTATCCTTGCAATTCTCTATAGATTGTAATTTTATCCTTAGTTTATTCAATTGATTCATATTCTCTTTGTAGATGCTTCATCTTGTCTCGCTATCAATAACCAACAATATAATGCTTTTAGCCATTTTAGGTCTATTCACTAGAGATGTCCTTTATGTTGGCAACATGAGAATGATGATATATGGTGATTTCTTTGATGACAACCCATTGTAAAAGTGTTGGTGCATTTGTATGTACATATTTTGGAGAAGACCAAGTGTTTTGGTGAAGATTGCCTGAGTCCCATACTAGAAGAGTGTGTATCAAAGCTACAGTTTTGTGGTTCACATTGCTCCACTTTGCAGAATTTTATCATGTGGTTCTGAGGTAATAATGGTATGTATTGAAGGTATCTATATCCAAATTTTTAGGGTTGCATGTCTTCCGTGATTGAAGATATCGATGATAGAGTATCAGGCTTAGTAGAAGCAGAGTTACAAGTGTAGAGTGAATATTGGAATGCTCTGCATTCCACCACAAATGATTATTATGTTGTGTGCTATTGAGGAAGTGTTTGAGGATGTTAGAAGTGCATACACTCCAAGTGGCAAGTGATTTGTTGGTCCATGTGTCGAGTTGTGGATGAACAGTTGGTTCATTCAGTCGTTGCTTCACTAGTTTTGTTACATACAGTGTTGACCTAAGAGTTTTGGGTTCGTATGAAGTTGAATTATGAAAGGAGTAGAATCATGGGAGTAATTATAGATCATGCCGACCTATTTTGGTGAAGAAAACATTTTGGTTTCTTCCACAAGGTATGTGGGTTGGGGTTTTGAGCCGACAGGTTATGGTATTACATGTTTCATCCAATTAGGTTGGCCTAATTGATGATATGTTTGTTTACGGGAGATTTATGTATATATAGAAGGTCGATTCAATGTGAGTTGTATCAATAAATTCAAGAGATGGTTATGTAGAGATTGTGTGTGAGATGTGATGTAGAGTGAAGTGTGAAAGGTGATAGTGGTAGTATGAAGTGTATAAAGTCAATTTTTTGAGATTAATTGGAACTGTCTTCAGCATGTTGTAAATGCATTGTTAATAGTTCAAAATATGGAAGTGATCCATTCTTCTATTGTATTTTCTATTTTGGACAAGGATTCCTTTGGGATGTGAGCCTTTCTTTCTAGATAGTGAGTCCTCCAATCTATAATCCATTCTAATCGGTTATCATATATTGTGAGATAATCCTCACCATGGTTTTTCCCTTCCAAGGGTTTTCCATGTAAGCCTGGTGTTTTTGTATTTGTTGTTGTAGTGCATGCTTTAATTGTTCTTTTCCATTTTGGAAAGTTTGATGAGATGCTTTGAATACATGATTAAGATGATGAAGCTAATGAATTTCAATGAATATTGATTCACCTCCCTCTCAATATTTTGTGTTCAACAATTGGTATCAGAGCTTGGTTCCTTCAATTGGCTTAATCGTTGAGGTAGATCTTGGAGGTTGAATACATGACAACTAGGAGTTATCCTATCCCTCCAGAAGAGATCATAATGGAAGGTTTTAATGAAGGAGACTATGAAGTTGACATGGAAGGAGAACTCAAATCTACTCTTGATGATCTAGATAAAGCAGAATGTGAGAATAAAGATGTGAAAGAAAATATTAAGGAATCAGATGAGTTCATCAAGAAGTTAAGGGATTGATGCAAGGGCATCTATCAACAACAACAATTCATCAAGGAACTTCTATCCCAAACACAATTGGAGAAGATAAAATTGAACAAGCATCTTTGATTCACTAAACTTTTCATCAAAACTCCACACAATTTCACTTGATTCTTCATTTCACAAAGCCATAAATCTTCACAAATTGGCTCTACATCTTTATCAGACTTAAACACATATTCACCTTCATCAAATTGACTGAAATAAAACAAAATCCTAATCAGAACCTTTGAAAACATTCCATTCACTCATCATGCACAATTTACTCCTTATTGCAACTTATTTCTCAAGGAAAATTACCACAAACCAACCCAAATTTCTTTCCAAACTATTACCAGACCTTTGTACACTATTCAACATCATTTTTTGACAAAAACAAACTACTAATGCTTCTACCTAACTCTGTCTTATTAGAACTTCAATTTCATGCATTCTAAACACTATTTTCCACCATGATTCCAATTTTTCCAAGCACCATAACATCATATTATGCCTTCAAAACTCTAACCAGAAACAAAGACATATTTAACTCCTTTAAAATCACCACTTTAAGCAGGCACAACACAAAATCAATCATCTATCCCTCTACTTGTACAAATTTACACTTTTTAGCAATCAAACACCTTTTTACTCTTCAGGTTCAAAAAGCTCAAAACATCAAATCCTCAAGGTTATCATCTAAAATTTTCCCTAAACACTTGGTCACCTTTGGCAACATCAATTAGACTATTTCAACACAAAATAAATCACTTTCATCTCAATATTTATAGAATTACGCATTCTTGCAATCTTAGTCCCAAAACTTGTGTAGCATAGCAAGACAAAAAAAATGGGTATACCAATCATTCCACACTAAAAATCCTTAGAACCAAGGCATAATCAGAAACCCATTTTGATCCACTCTAACATATCAAAAGCTTAGATTAGGCTATTTAAGAGAATTTACCATATTTTTGGCCTGAACGCTAGAAAAAGCCATTAATTAGGCTAGATTTACAAAGAAATTTCTTTTAGATCACCACCAAAACAACCAAGGACTTAAAACAGTCTTTCGTCATGCTTCAGAACTAAAGAATTAATCACTTTCAGGGCCTAAAAGGCTTCACAAAACACTGTACCTCAAAACCCTTAAATGTAGGCTTTACAATACAAAATGAATGAGGGTTTATTGGAAGTGAATGTTGCAAGCCTCCATATGTTATGCGACCTATTCAAGGGTGCTGTCATAATAGTGGTTTACAATTCCTGAGAGGAACAAATTTTAGTTGAAATCACATATTTTTAGAAAATATAATGATTTAAGCCTTAAAAAGTTCCATTTTAAGGATTCCAATTGAAGAGGGTTTGATCAAATCACCTTAGATCAAACCCCCTTGGACATAACCTCGCTAGTTTTAAACCATACCTATAAATGCGTCTCCTTTACATCTATCAAAATGCTGATAAAAAATCACTTTTGATTTAGATTTTGGGGCATCAAATGAATTCATTTAAAATTTATTTCAAATGATTATGGTATTCCTCAGAACAAGCTATCCAATGAATATAATTTTAATATGTTTTGGTTTTGTTATGTATTTGTTTCTAAGTTTTTATTAAACATAGGTTTTCATCGAAAATGAATTTATTTTTTCTTCACATGTGGAAAAATAGAAGATTATTAAAAAAATTGAAAAATATGAGTGCACCAGATATTGAAGTCCTTGATCCAACAAAAAATTAAATTAAATTTTGACATATACAAAAAGTTAAATTCTGATCCTAATTAATGCGGGTGTAATTTGTTTGACTTTGAAACTTGATTAAGGAAAAAATATTCAATAAAAACTATCCCAAGTGGAAGCACTAGATATCGAGTTAAAATCTAAATTTGAAAGAATTAATTATCCTTCATGGAAAAGTTATCTATCTTGTGTCACTTTTTTTAAATGTTGTTTTTCTGAAAAAATCTATTTCGTGGAGATGGAAAAAGAAGTGCAATTTTATTCCAAAATTTTGAAAAAAATATTTTTAGAATCTACAGACAAAGTTTGATGAGACTCTAGTTTGCACCATCTTCAAATTCCTCACAGTTTAGCCGCTATAGGTGCCCGAATGTGAAGATTTAGTTAAAAATAATAATTTTAGTGTCCAGTTTGGCCAAAAATTGTAAACCACTATTATGGGATCACCCTCAAACATGTCATATTAGGTTTGCTTATGCTTTAAGAATTATTTCCTAGCCTTCAAACATGTTTCTTCAACATATGCCAACCTGAAACCATCTTCTTTCAAGGAGAATTTCTATGTTTTCTTGCAAGGGAAACAACCACAATCCCATATTCTTGCCTCCCATGTTCTTGTACACACACACATTCAAAAAATTCTAACTACATTTAAATGAATCCATCCCACCATTCTAATAAGTCTACAATGGTGGGATGGGGTTATTCTTCTTACAAGACTCTCAAACCCTTGATTGGGTTCTCAGACAAGACCTTAACTTTATTTCTCCTAAAATTGTTGAAAACCCTTCAAAAATACCTTCAAGAGATTTCTAACACTCTGTCAAAGAAAAATAAACAATTATATATATCACAATCTGTAGAAAAAATGAGTAAAACTCTGTAAATATAGGAAACAAGGTCTTTATTTATTGAAATGTCTTCAAGAATACAAAAATCTGTCTTTGCTCGCACTTCACAAGGCTTTATATAGCTTTCACAATGATTAAGGAAAATTCCTTTTCAGTTTCCAACTGTCTAACCACCTTCTCCACGAAGGTCTCTCTTCACATCCTTGACTTTGTCTACATTTTGCAAGTTTTTTGCACTTTTTTACATTTTTACATTTTTTTTGCATTTTGACAATAAAGGACCACTTTTGCATTTTTAACATCCTAGACCCCTCTCGAGACCTAAATACATCAAATTTGACCTTACAAGATCTTTTACAATGTTTTTACACTTGAAGATTCAAATTCTTACAAATTTTCCTTTTGAAGGCATTCATTGAACTGGGTGCTCCTACACCAGGGATCAAATCAAGAAAGTTAAAGAAAGAATCAAGGAAACAAATGAGCAGCTCAAAAAATCAAATGAGATCATCCAAATAGATGAGGATAATTATGTTGATTAAGCCTTGGAAGGCTATGTCCATGGCCTATTGGAAAGTAGCTCCTGTATTGGAGAGGCCGAAAGGCATTTTCGCATATGTGAAGGTTCCCCACTTTGTATTGAAAGTGGTTTTATGTTGGTCCTCTTCTTTAACCCATGCCTAGTTATAGCCTAAGAATCCATCAAGCAAAGAGAACGTCTCCACACTTGCAACTATTTGGAGGATTTTCTCCATGGAGGGAAGGGGATAGTGGTCTTTTAGGGACGCCCTATTGAAGTCCCTAAAATCTACACATAGTTTGATTTCAACATTTTTCTTTCTTACAGGAACTAGGTTAGACACCCATATTGAATGCTTGATGGGGTATATGATCCTTGAATCAATTAGTTTCCCAAGTTCTTGCGCCATAAGAGACTCAATCTTTGGGTTTACCGACCTTTTCTTTTAGTGGATTGGCTTAGCTTGCTCGACCAAATCTATGGTATGTTGGATCACCTCACAGTCATATCCTTTCAGGTCATCGAAGGTCCAAGACATAACCCCTTCATAATCATTGCAAAAGGATACCGATAGATCCTTATCCTTTTGGGAAACTTCTTTCCCCACCTTTAATTTTCTTCCATCTCCTACATCAAGTTCAGCGTAATCAATTTTGTTCACGACAAAATTCCTTTTTTTATTCCTCACATCATTAAAATTAAACAGATTCTCTAGAGTGATTAGTCCCTTTGGAATTTTGTTAGACTTGAGTTGTATGATTTTATCTTCATAGGCCTCTTCAATATTTGGCTACAATTGCTTTGCAAACTCGCATGACTATTGGAGGAACATGGAAATTTGGGCATCACTTTCAAACACTTTCTAATGATCATTGTCTAAGATAATGGGTCTGATAATCACTCGCACCACATGTTCATTTGTTAAGATCGATTACTGGGTCAAACTATAAACCAACTACTGTCATCTTGCCCGCTTCTACATTCATAGGCCTTGGGATGATCTAAATATTGAAGGCCTCAAATGCTTCAATTAAATTCCACACTCAATGGTGGTACGACCTCATGTAGACATTCTTTGCATTCGTAGTCCTCTTACTTGTTTTACTACCAGTTTAGAGTCACTAAACACCTTTAGGTGTTGCACACCCATGCACTCAGCAAGGATGAGGCCATGGACCAAGGCTTCATACTTAGCTTCATTATTTGTACAAACAAACTAGAAGTGAAAGGCTTTGAGGGTTTATTTCCCAAATGGAGATACCAAATGGATGTCAACCATGAAGCTAGTTTTGTATTTCATACCATCAAAATGTAGAGTCCAAAAATTGGACTCAATTTTAGGTTCATGGCTTTGACTCTCTTTCTTCCTCATGACTTCGAGGATGGTTTGACCTTCATCATGGATTACATAAGTCCTAAGACTGGTGGCATCGTAGTTTCTGAGTGGGTCATTATTTATGAGGACTTCCTCCTTTGAGCTCTTGTTGTCAGCCACTCCTTCAAGTATTTTTGCACAATACATTTCTTTCTTCGAGAAAGATGTGTGTGTCACCTCAAAATTCATCATGGTGTCATCAGCTATATGTTTTGGGTGCAATGGCTTAGAGAGCACTTTCATTTTTGAGCCATATTTGGTCCTTAGGATCAAGTGAGACCAATCCAAAGATAAGTACCCACCTATCTTGGTTGTGAAATCTCTTGACAAACATAACCTAGAGACTGGTGGGATGCCAATTACCAACTGTGATGCTGGTGAAAGAGTACAAGGTTAGGGGAAGAACCTCGATAACACCTATGGTCTGAATCTTCTTCCCATCCAACTACTTTACTCCTTTGTCTAAGGTTTCACATAGAAGTTGTAGTGCATTCACAATCTGCTTGGACATTACTGTGGTGTTGGTGCCAGAATCAAACATGGAATTATGCAAAAATTCATTCCCCACAATGAGGGTAAAATAAAGTGGGGTGGGTTTTATTTTACCTACCATTGCTTTGGAGTTGATGAATGTGGATGGCACATGGAGTTGCACATTCCCACCGATTTCTCTCTCTTTTGTTTGCACTAGCTCTATTGTTAGATTAGCTTGTGTGGGTCTTTCTTGGTCTTCCAATGCCTCCCACAATAGAGATTTCTACTCGAGGATTGATAGGATGTACCAGAGAGAAACATTAGTCAGGGCCTTCTTGAGTTGCTCGACCACATTCAAAGACCCTTGGGGTTGGACCTCGAGCTCTTTTGTGATATTCTGCACTATTTCACCTTATTTTTTGTATGTTGGGGGTGATGGTTGGGGCCCTAAATTCTTCTTGAAGGTTACTTTAGGCCTTGTAAAAGTTTCTAGAATCTCGATCGACTTCTTCTTAGAGAAGGCGTAATAGTTCAATTGGACCTGTAGGGCCCTCAACAAGGGGATCTCATTTGCATAAGTTGCATCCTCACCTTCCACCCATGAGAAAAGTACATGTTCTGGTGCTATCTCATCTTCCTATTCTAGAGACATACCTTGCACCTGAGCCATCAAGATGGTGTTGTCAACACTTGAGTACTTGTATATGTAAGGGGATGAATCAAGTGCACTCCCCTGTCTTTGCTACTTGGTGACTCTCTACTACAGATTTCCCCTAGTGTGATTTTGAGGTGTATGTGCATCATTACATAGGAAACACCATGAATTTGAGTCATCTACCAATTTTTTTGTCTAGCAACTAATTCCCTATGTGGATTTGATGAGATTGTTTGTAGATTAGGAACTGGGATGATCTAATTTCTAGGTTGGATCTAATGATTTGACTTCTATCCTCCTTGGTATCAGTTATGCTGATATGACGGCCTCTCACCTTGATAATTCTAGAAAGGGGGATTCAGAGGCAGTGCCTGCTGCCTTTTTGAGATTTATGATATCATTAGAAAATTTCTACAAAATGCTTTTTATATCATTCATCTATGTGGCTAGTGACGATGAAGTAGATGCACTTGTTCAAGCAGCAAGACACATGTACATGGGAGTAGCAATTTCAAGGTGCTAGGAACCTCTTCTTGTGGCAATATTGATAGTTTTGGGAACATAGGCATTAGTGGCCATGGGGAGAGCTTCCCAACATCTATCAAGTTGTTCTTTGCTTTGATAACTAGTTAATACTCATCCAACAGTGTCTGGCCTCCAAGAGATTGAATCATTATGACTATATTTGAGTTGAAAGCTTTGAGATAAAAAATGATAGCCATACCCACGAGCGGTTGAGTTGTTATCAAGATTCTTCTCTAGGATTTATGGAACCTATTATTAAAGTCTATAATAGCCTCTTGTGGGGCTCTTTTGATAGTCATTAATTGTTGGAGGAGAGACGACCAGTCCCCTTTCTCATTGAATCGATTAAAGAATTTGTTGCCTAGTTCATCCCAGGTGGTGATGGAGCTGGGTGATAAAGACCGACACCAGTCATGAGCTCGCCCTTTGAAAGAGGCAACTAATAGCATTAAAGCTATGTTATGCTTTGTGACATGGTGTACTATGCAAATGTTTGCCACATCCTGAAGATGTTCCATGAAATTTTAAAAATCCTCCCCTGTGAACTTAGGGAGTGCTTCCAAGGCATTGGTAGGGATAGGATCGTAAGTAGATGAGGCTATTGGAGGGATAAGTGGGATACCACTATTCTATTCTACAAAGTTTCTTGGTGGTCCTAGGGAAGCCATTTGTTGTGGTTATTGTGTTGTGCTAGACCTTGCAGCCTTTTGGTGAGTTATAACCACCAAAGGTGGTAGTAGTAAGCTTGGATTTTGCATTGTTAGTGACCTTGTGAAAGGCCTTCAGCTCATAAACTCTAACTTCTAATTAGGCGATTGTGGGCTCGTGTCCCACTGAGCGCATGCCAAAAAAGGAACTATTGATGCTTAACACTTTTCTCTTGGAAAACAACTTCCTATAGGAAGATTTACAGATGTGGGACTAGAATTGTTGTCTATAAAATGACCTTTGAGATTTTAGAAGCCAACTCTTTGAAACATTTGGGGTAAGAAAGGGGAAGGAGTAAACACAAAAGAAACTGAAATGAAGCTAACTAAGTTGATGCACTAAACTTACTAGTGTATCCATTCCTAACATTTGCATGATCTATAGATTAAAACCTAAATAAAACATTGCAGACAACTTAAAGAGCATATGCATGGTTTAAAGTCTACAATATAAACAAAAGCCCATACTAAGATGCAAAGAACAAAAATAATAGAAAGGTATCGAATCCACATAATTCGACATAGAACACAACATCCTCTTCATTTTTGGGTGGAGAACAAAATACAAAGGCCCAAAGGCACAACATAAACCATTCAATCCTTTCTGCAAGGGGCACTTGTTAAAGTATTAGGATGAAAAATAAGAACTGTTGCTATTTCTATTCAAAACTAAAACTCACAATCTTGTTCTCTCTAGTAACAGTTATCAAATCTAACTACTAAGAACCCTTACAAAATATAAAACCCCTAAATATATAGGCACAACAGCCTTGGTGCAGCAAAGTTCTCAAGACAAGAAAAAAAGACACTTGGAGTCTAGCACTCATTCACATGATGAGGTTGTTGTAACTAAAAGGGAGTGCTTCAACTTGCACTTGTGGGTGGTCTTCGAATCTCAAATATAGTGTGACCTTAATGCCCAATAATTTCCCCAATGTTGACACTTTCCCCTCTCGAGCTACTCTTGGAGCTTCCATTAGGAACGGAGCCCATCCTTCTCAATCAATGGTGCATCATTTCTTCATGAAGGGAATAGTTTTGCTCCTAAAGTGCACAATGATGCCATGTGGGGGTTCACTCACTTTTAATCTCTTATCTCTTATTTTTTGACATTAGAGTGACTATGTGGCATCTTGGTGTTGTTCTTGAAGGGAGTTGAGAATTCCCTTATGAAGAATGAGTGTGGGGGTGTCACATGGCACAAGCAGGAGGAGCCAATACTTAGTCAAAATTTATAAAGGGGCCAGGGGGAAGAGAGAAGGCCAATATGTAACCCACCTCATTCTTCAAGTGACGGGAAGTTAACTATCCAAGACTCAAAAGCGTGGATCTGATCCACAAAACCCCATGTCATGTGGAGATTTCTCACTTAAACTAATGAAAATCTATATATTAAGAAGATAGGTTGTACTTCATGTCACATAGACTCAAAATTTTCCAATAAAGAGATTTGGCACCTTGGAATTTTAACCTTAACCACCTATGTGAGGAAAAAAATCTTACATGAATATTGTTCAAGAAAGGGACAAAATTGACCTTATAATTTATAATATTTTATTTTTCATATGGAGACATTATTTCACCACTACCACTAGAATTAAATCAAGATTATTTGGAACCATTAGATTTTTTAGATATCAAATATTAATAGAAAAATAAAATTAATTATTTTACCTAGGTTGTTGGGGATTTTTGCAAGTTAAATTGTCTATATATACATAACAAAAATACTTTGTTTTAGTTGAAGACTAGAAATCTAAATATATGTTCATCTTTTTAGCTTTTTTTTTTCTTGTTTTTGAGTTTCTATAATTCAACTAAGAGTGAACTTCATATGTTCTTAAAGATAAATTATTAAAATTAAAGGATTTAGAAGGTTGTGAAATATAGTGATTTTATGCTCCATTTCTCCTATGTCTTAGCTCCTTAGATATCTACACCACTTTGTGTTTATGATTGACTTAAATATTGATTAAGCAAGGATGAAACTTTTTTTTCTTTCTCAACAAGGTTAGAATTGAGTTCATTACAAAATAGGATTGTTCTTATATCTTCTTTGTTAAATAGGCGCAAGACAATTGAGAGGGTGGGGGGGGGGTGAATCCGTTGTCACACAAATTCAAACTTAAAACTTTATCACTTATCAATTCTTCAACCACACTATTTTGTTATTAAATATGAGCATGAAACACAAATAACATAAAGTAAATCAACACAATGAACACTAGACTTTTACATGGAAAACCCAATAAGGGAAAAACCACAGTGAGGGTTAACTCACAATATAAAGATTATAAACTGAATACAAAGGCTCACTGCCCAAAATAGGACTCATTGTCCAAGTACAAAGGCTCACTGCCTACAAAAGACTCACTGTCCAACAGGGAGGCTCACTTCCAACAGATGCAAAAGAGAAAAAAAGATCCACCACTAAAATTAAAGTACATTCGTAGGATTACAAAAACCTTCAGCTCACTACCTTCACCACACTGAAAACTACTATCACAACTTACTCACACACACTTCTGCTCTTATGATTTTTGGCACACTTTCATCACTTTACATCACACTATCATACAACTCTTCACAATTCAACTTGCTTTTATACCATTCTCAACCTTAGAAGCATTTACCAAGGTTGGCCAAAAAATAACCCATTTTATAAATTCAAATTAGGTCGGCAACTCAAAATTCTCACGGTGGAAAGGAATAAGAGTGGACCAATAAAATTATTTTCTTGAATCTTCTACATGCTTCCTCAATTAAATTTTATTCTTCGAATGAAGTGCAAACGCTAGGTCGGTCAAACCGAATGAAAACACAAAATAACATTGATGCACACACTTTCCAACAAGAAGATGACACGCGGACGCCACAACACACTTCCATATGCACGAGAATACCTCTCAGAACCTTCCATATTCATCCACAGCATAATCAACAGGCTTCAATCATTGAATACCTTTCACCAGATCATTCAAACTATGCAAACCTGTATTGGAATATAGAAACATGACTTCTAAATTACCAAACTTCAACTTTCTTTGCCAGAGCATAAAAAATACTTTCACAAAACGTATCCCAGATCTGTAAGATCTGAAATGAAACAATGGAGGACTACAAAGAAAAAATATTTCTCCTAGTCCATAGGACACTAATTCTGTCGGTAGAACACACATACCGGTGGACACAACTTTCACGTACCATCTCACCAGAAGCTGAAACTCATAATATATCACCATTAGATCACCGTAATGAAAACTTCATAACCACATAGGCATAGGATCAACACAGGGGAAACATTGAGCACATATTGAAGCACAATCTGAATACATTCATCCCTCTAACTTCTCTTCTTCATTAATTTTCTCAAAAACACTTGGAAACTCATCATCACAACACATCTACAACCATATAAGATAGCTCCATGTACTCACAACATCTCAACTATACATGTACAATCTGCAACATACTGAACAGTGTTGACATCAATGACAACACCACCAGACTAGCTCATACTTGCAACAATCTCCCCCTTTGTCATTGATGGCGACACATGATGTGAAAAACTATCAGAGACAAAAAAATTGCACAACACCCCGAGAGAACACCTTCTCTTCTTCTGTAACTATTTTTCACATGAATTTCTCTCCCCCTTTGATATCAATGGAAAAGAACGACTACTCTGATTACTCCCCCTTAGGAGTACACTCATCCTGCAACAATGAAAACCTTTTCTACTCCCCCTACGAAGTAGACCCATCTATCAGTCTAGATAATTGAAAAATCTGTGAATTCACTGGACTGATGCATCTTCATGTGCACCTAGTTAGGAGCGCCAATGACCCCCAACCTCTCCCTAAGATGCTCAAACGTATCCTTCTGAAGAGCCTTAGTAAATATGTCTACAATTTGTTCCTTTGTTGTCACATACTCCAGTTTGACCTCATTCTCCAACACTTTTTCTCTCAGAAAATGATACTTGATAGATATGTTCTTTGTTCTTGAATGCATAACCAGGTTCTATGAAATGTTTATTGCACTTGTATTATCACAAAAAATGGAAATAGGCTCATCACAACCAAACCAAAGTCTTTCAGATTTTTCTTCATCCACAAAACTTGTGTGCAGCAGGATGTTGCAGCAATATATTCTGCCTTTGCGGTGGATAAAGAAATCGAGTCTTGCTTTTTACTCAACCATGAAACTAATCTTTTGCCAAGAAAGAAAGCACCACCACTGGTACTCTTCCAGTCATCTACACATCCGGCCCAATCAACATCTATATAGGCACTCAAGATGAAATAATTACTCTTAGGGTACCATAGTCCATAATCTGGTGTGCCTTTAAGATATCTAAATATCCTTTTTACAGCTATAAGATGTGCTTCTCTAGGATCTGCTTGAAATATAGCAACTAAACACGTTGCATGCATAATATCTGGTCTGGTAGCAGTAAGGTACAACAATCCACCAATCATGGATCTGTATTTGCTCTGATCAGTCTTAGCAGATTCATCATCTTTGCTTAGTTTACATCCAGTTACCATAGGGGTACAAACCGGTTTAGAATCCTCCATCCCAAACTTCTTCAACAAATATTTTACATACTTAGATTGTGAAATGAATATCCCTTTATCAGTTTGATTCACTTGTAGACCAAGGAAGAAATTCAATTCACCAATCATAGACATCTCAAATTCTTTCTGCATCTCATTAGCAAAATTTTTACATATGCCATCATTTCCACCAAAAATGATATCATCAACATATACAACTACAATCAACATCTTATTACCTTGCACTTTGAAGTAGAGGTTGTTGTCAGCAGAACCTTTGTTGAATCCTTGCTTTGTCAGATATATGTCCAGTCTTGTATACCAAGCTCTAGGAGCTTGCTTCAATCCATACAAAGCTTTCTTCAATTTACAAACCATGTTTGGCTTGTCAGACAATTGAAACCCTTTAGGTTGTTCCATGTACACTTCTTCCTCCAACTCACCATTCAAAAAAGTTGACTTAACATCCATTGATATACCTTGAAGTCCTTGTGGGCAGAGAATGCCAAAAAATTCTGATAGCTTCCATTCTGGCCACAAGGGAAAATGTTTCTTCAAAATCTATACCTTCAACTTGTGAATATCCTTTGCATACCAATCTTTGCCTTATTCCTTACTACTTCTCCATTTTCATTCTACTTATTTCAGAACACCCATTTTGAGCCAATCACATTTTTGTTTATAGGCCTAGGGACTATTTCCCATGCTTGATTCTTTTCTATCTATTGTAATTCCTCTTTCATAGCTCTCATCCAACTTTCATCTTCACATGCTTCTTTTACAGGTTTAGGTTCTATTTTAGAAAGTAAACACAAATTTACCTAGTTGCAACTTTTCTTCTTGTCTTCACACCTTCACTCTTTTCTCCAATTATCTGATATTTCAGATGATTGTTCTGTACATATTTAGGAGTCCTCGCAGTAGGTTCTGGTTCATTCTCTTCTTCTTCCTTCTCCTTATTTTCTTTAGGTACATGTCCACAAATAGGATCATCAGGTTCAACTTCACTTATCTCAATAGGTCTGCGTATGTCTTCATCAACTTTCACATTAGCACTTTCAATAATCTTTCTCAATCTTTTGTTAAAACATCTGTATGCCTTGCTAGTAGTAGAGTATCCAAGAAATATTCGTTCATCACATCTAGCATCAAATTTTCCAAGATTTTCATCATCTCTTTTAATATAGCATCTGCTTCCAAATACCTTAAAATATTTCACAGTGGGAGTCTTACCAGTCCATAACTCAAAAGGTGTCTTTGTTCTATTGTGTATGATTTCAACTCTATTAAGAACATAAACAATAGTATGTATCGCTTCTCTCCAATATACATCTGGTACATTGGACTCTTTCATCATAGTTCTAGCAACTTCTTGTACTGTCTTGTTTTTCCTTTCAACTACTCCATTCTACTGTGGGGTTCTCAGAGCATAAAATTGTCTTTTTATGCCATGCTTCTCACAAAATGCATTAAATTCACCACCTCTATCAGATCTCAAACACTTGATTTTCAGGCCCTGGATAGGTTTAAGGTATTCAAAGCAAGAGTGGAAGAACATGAAGAAGAATAAATAAGAAAGTGAGATCTTGTGAAAATAAAATATAATATTATACATTGTACATGGTAAAGATATAACTATATATAAAGGAGAATAATGATTATAATGCAAATTTGTGTTTAATTTATGTATGATGTATTTTTGGGATTTTTTAAAGCACCACACATTATTTTACACCACACACTCTAATTATTCTCTTATTGTCATCATTGGGGTATAAATATAACACTAACACTTGTTGGAATTATTAGGGCTCAAAAATCTAGTTTGTGTCCCACTTTTCTTGCTAACATTGGTTTTGTTGTCAAGACCTTGGTAAAGTAGTAAAGAAAATATCTAAGGATCAAGTAAAGATTGCATAATAAATTAACACATAAAGAAATACACTACAAAGAAAACATTACTTTTTAAGATATGTGGCAAAATCCCCTATGTCTTAGCCTTGTGTGAGGGGGTTATGCATCTAGGGGATAGTCAATGGAAATGGGGGGATCCTTAAAAATATTCTTGAAAATATGTGACTAATCAAAGTAGGCCTATTATAAACACTATGAGATGCATATAAAGACTAATAAAACACCAATTCATCAACACCCATGGCCAAGGGAGATAAATAAATATTAAGAGAAGTTAGAGAGGTAATTCAATTAGCAAAATAGTTGAACATGGAAGATAGAAGTATGGAATAAAGGTGACAAAAATAAACCCATGAACATCAAGAAAGGTATTGTAGAATGATAGAGAAATCAAAAAAGATGGAGATAGAGTGCACCAAGGTGGGTGCTCATGACTGCACCAAAGGGGGTTTTGCTAAAAGGAAATTAGAGTGTATTGAGGTGGGTTCTATTGACAAAAATAAAATAGAATTTCATTACCAAAAATCCAAAACAAATAAATTCACATCTTGACAAAGTAGAGGAAATGATAACATAATTAGTAGGAAGTATAGAGATATATGGGATATACAAATGTAATTGGGAGGAAATATGTAATAGTGTCTCAACCCCAACACTTTTGGCCCTAACTTGACCACTACATAAAGAACCTAATTTATCTAATGTCTAGATTATAATTGATGAAAATTTTGAGAGAATATTAAAAACTCCAGAGAAGTTACAACCTTTAATATTTGATGTAGATTGCTTAATACTTAGATTGGTTAGTTAACAAAAGTGTAATAAAATTAGGGAGAAATGAGATATGTGAAGAAAATAAGACCATCTTCAACTTAGGAAAGGAAGTATCCTCAATAACTAATCATATGTCATTAACAAATGAAAAATTATCCCCTAAGACAAATCACCACTTTGAATATTTACACCCACAAACCAAGATTCATCCCATATTCCATATAATTCAAGGAGGATTTCACTATCAATTCAAGTGAGAATTTAAACCAAGCATTGGAACAAAAAAAAATAGTTTATTCAATATTTTGATTTCGTATTGGGAAGATAATACTTTGATAGTATTGGTAAACAAATTTGTCATTGTAGATTTTAAAGTGACTTGCCCAATAGATAGTGACAAATGTTCCAGTGGTTAGATAAGTTGTTACTAGACTTACAATGTTCATCTACATCTAAGAGGGGAAGCTCCCTCATATGATGAGGGTTTTTGGATTTTTGTGTACTTTTAATCCTAAAGTACAAAAAGGAATAGAAAAAAAAGTAAAGAAATTTGAATAATGAAAACCATAGCGATATACATACAAATACCAACTAGGATTTCATAAAATATGATGAATTACAAGGTGATTTCACTACAAAGCATGTTTTGATGTGCAAAGTAATGAAAGAAGTATAACAAATATCAACATACGAGGAGAAAAGTTGCTTCAACACATTCAAACCAAGATACCAAGATATGACTGCATTCATTACATCAATTACACGATTTACCAATGGTTTTTATAGGTACATAGAGGGATTACTGATTTAACATACCAAAAATGGGTAATATGAAATATCCCTCTTGGATTTTTTTGAAATTATTTGCACTTAAAACTTCACTATTAGCGTTAGCCCAACAAATATAACCAGCTGAAAGGTAACCCTTCACTTTTTGATTACCAAGATCCCAGTGTGGGCAAGGTGAGAGCATACGGTGTGAGGGGATCATTAGAATAAAGCTGAAACTAAAAGTACAATGCTGCAGGTGGCGAGCTGACCATGATAGGAAAGTAAAGAACTCAACCACTTATGTAGTGGGAGTGGAATTACAAATTGAAACAACTAGGTGGCAAGCCAACCATGAAAAGCAACTCGACCACTTATTCAGCGGGAGTAAAAATAAACAAACTGAAATGTAAACAACTTGGCCACTTATTCAACGGGAGTGAGATATACAAGAATATAAAGGTTGATTAGTACTACTGAAAATCAACGTTATAATATAAAGCTTCAGTTGCACTGGAAAGGAGATATACATAGTAATGGATCATCAACATGTTAGGGAACAATCTCCAATGTCAAATACAACATAATCAACAAGAATCATGATGAATATATGAAATATAATAGGTTTGATATAAAAAACAACAAACTGAAAATCAAATTAGCAAGAAATGAATTCACCAAAATATTTGCAACTCCATCAATATAGCTCACAATGTCCTCAAACTGAAAGCACATGAATCATATGAGCTAGGTGTCCAAGAACCAGTCAGAAGAAAGTGCCAAAATAGCTCAATTTTTTTTGGCATGAGCCCCAATGCACATAACCAAAATGGTATGGCCTCTTGAGGAGGTTGATCTCTTCTTAAAATAAAAAACTTGATGATAAAATCTGCAAATTGGAGAAATGAGGCGCCTTAAACAGTAGTACAGTTGGCACCAATACCCATAACCAAATTAAACTCTCATGGGAAACTATGAACAGAAACGTGTTTCAGCCAAGCACTTCCAACAACATAAAAATCATATTATACAACAACAATCTGGAATAAGAAATTAGAATTAAACTCAATTTGCACTCCTGGATGAAGCACAATCTTTAGAATCCAACGAGATACTATCTTTCAAGGACAAAATTGAATGAATGGAGCTGGGAGGTATGCGTTCCTCGAAGCAAGAGCTCTGAATTCAATTCAATAGCAATTCAATAGAATAATCAATCATGGATGTCAAAGTGAGAGCAAGGCACTAAATATATAACTTCTCTTTTTGGAATTTGAATAATTTCTTTAACCTCCAAGAGGGACACCCAAAGGTTGAGGAATAATTAAATATTATTAAATGCTTTTGTTTCATCTTCCTAGGCATCCATTTGAGACTTAGGCAAATATTTCACTTTTGAATATTTAATTATCTATTTTGGACGTCCAATATAATTCCCTCTTTTAAAACCAACTTGAAGTCACTTGCCTAGGCATAGGGTTCCAAAAATAATAATAAAATATATTTGTGACTTAAGTTATAACTTTCCTTTTTGAGCCCAAGAAGACTGGAGATACCTTTGCCAAAATTGAATTGCCTTACTACTAGAAATAGACAATGTGTTGAACTGCTGCTAAAAATAGCACTGTCATAATTAGCACTTACTAAGATAGCATACTACTAAAAATAGTGACTTCAAACTCATTTTAAGCACAATTTGAGCAGCCATCATAACTTACTAAAAATAGTAAGGCCAAGAAAGGTCATCTAATGCAGATGCATGTCACACCATTTTGAAGTTCTCTAAAAACCCAGAAAGACCCGGAAACCTTACTACAAAACTCCTGCATGCAAAACCCTCAAAAGCTCAACTGAAACCTCCTATAAAATAGGAAACTCTAATTTCACTTCCAACTAGCCTACAGGCCTTCGATAATAGGCTAACAGTTTTTGAAAAGTGTAGGGCTAAAATGGGAACATTATAGTTTTCCCTTTCCAAAATTGTTTGTCCTTAAACAATGCCACCACAATTCTAGAAAAATTTGACTGATCCACACCAAACCAAATAGGATCCCAAGGTCCCATGCCCATTTTAGAAAGGACCCACCATGTCGATGCTGCACCACTCTGATCACATCCGTGAAATCATCATGCCATGTTTGCACTATCCTCCCTTGCAATCCCAAAATGTTACCATCTATGAGGCTCAAGCTAAAAACCCTGGAAGGACTGAAATCAATACCTTGCAGCATCTCTTGCCCAAATGACTCTCAGAAGTCCATATCTACAATGCCACTGTCATTATCTTGATAATTTGAGTGCAAGATTGTTGCATCCTCAACGATTGATAGATTGACCATTTATCTTGAATGAACCAATAACAAAAAAAAACAAATTCAACAGACAATGCAGCTTTACTTATCATTCTTCAACGAAGGATAGTGTGCACAAATGTCAAATCATCAACATTGTTGAAGTAACACATTTAGCATCAAAAACTTCAAACCCACGACTGCTTCATAATTATGTTTAAAAGCAACTTATTGGAGGATCAAATTTTCCAAGAATCCACCAAGAGGCCCTTAAAATGCACACACACAACCAAATTGGAGGGCGAAATTTTAGAAAAAAGAGCGGAGACAGCTCATGGAAAAACAAGGTTAAGACTCAGAACCTGCAGGGCCAATGGTTCATATGAAACAAAAAAACTTTCCACCTGCAAAGCCCCTCCTTCAATCCTTACTGGCCTCCCACGCTTCACGCTAGACAATTCAATGGCAAATACAGACACCAAACTGTGGATAGTAATTGAAGGCACACCAACTGATCTGCTTATCACATGAAATACACAGTTAAAGAACGATTCCAAATGCAGCTGCCAACACGCCTATGCCCTTCGCATTTCTTGACCGAAATCGTTCTAGGTCCCGCCAGACAGCATAAATGAACCAAGACGACACTCACAGTGATGAATATTCAGTGATTCACCCACAAGAGATATCATGAAAATCACCGCAGTATTTGACAATACAAATCAATGCAATACAATTGCCAGTATTCAAACCGCACTCCAGATTAATGCCCAGCGAATAGAGATTATAGGCGGTGGAATATCTGCAGACATTTGACTGCTCAAAGACTACTAACCGCCACTCATAATGCCAGACCAATGATGCTGCGCAGGCACAAGCAAGAAGAATGCTCTGATACCAGTTGTTGTGAAAATGGCATAAAAACTAGATTATATTATTTGATGATTACATCTGCATATATAGAGAGGTACAAAGGAAGTGGTTACACGATGCGGTTGCATAACCGAATACCAACAGTTATTCAACAATAATAATGTAATACGCCAACACCTGTCATATTTCCTGTTGGCCAGGCAGCTCTCCATTTTCTTTATGCATTCCACTCTTGCTTTTTCCCATTCTCTAGCTCTTCCTCCAGCTTTTCAATCCAGAGATGTGCAGGCTTCCTCAAAAACAGTTCAATCTCATGACATCTCCATGGTATCATGAAACAGAACTTTAACAAATACCCCGTAAGCAGTGATGCACATTGCATGCTATCCATCTAATTTTATGAAGTCTACAGTCTGGTCTAGATGTTCAAATACTCAGGGAAAACATGTTTTCTAGAAACTGAATTAAAACCTGGTAATTTTCGTTATCACTGCAGGTTGGACATAGTGCACCTTTTTAAGGTCACGCCTTTAATTATAAATTGCTTCATTCGATATCACCAATAATCTCCGCAAGAACATTGTCCTTGTTTGAAATGATGAAACCGGTTTGCATCTCTCACAATGATTTGTCTCTCAACAATCTTGGAGATAAACTTTGTTGCAGTATGGCAATCAACACATATGCGGAGGTTCTTGACAACTCTAATAGTTGTTCCAGGGGGCATGTTTAACAATCCAAATGCAATTGCCAACTTCTCACTGTGGTAGCAGCGGAATGTTTCTTTTTCCTCCTCCTCCACATCATTCACAGCATCTCTTGAATCTGGAAAATATCCTGCTGCCTTCATCTCCCAAGACAATTTCTCCAACTTTGCATAGATCTCCTGTGTTTGTGGGTGTGATCTGTCTCCTACACAAAAAGCATGTACCATTTTATGGCCTTCAATCCAACTACATCCAGGAATTTTTTTAATTCCTCTATCTTTCATCAATCTCCTTACCTTTTTAACCTCATCCCACCTCCCAACTTCTGCATAGATGTTTGACAGAAGAACATAACTCGCAACATTTTTAGGATCCAAGTCAAAAAGAAGAGTTGCTGCAAATACTCCTAACCCTATATTCTTACATGATCTACATGCACCAAGTAAACACATCCACACAACCAGCAGTGGTTTAATCGGCATTTTAATAATAAAGTTTAGAGATTCCTCGAGATAGCCTGCACGGCCAAGGAGGTCAACCATGCACACATAATGATCAAATGTAGGCATAATGCAATAAGAGTCGCTCATGCCCTTGAAGTATTTACAGCCCTCATTAACTAAACCTGCATGGCTGCATGCAAATAAAACACAAGCGAAGCTTACATGGTCAGGGTATGTTCCAGTATATTTCATTAATTCAAAGAGATAGAGAGCATCCTTGCAAAAGCCACTTTGCGCATATCCTGAAACCATTGCAGTCCATGAGACCAAATCTCTTTGAGGCATTTTGTCAAACAGTGCACGTGCCTTGTGTATACTTCCACATTTTGCATACATATCTATCAGGGCATTCACTACTACAACATCTGACATAAATCCACTTTCGATTATGTATTGATGGATGTCCCTACCCTGCTCTAAAGCTCCCATTTTGGCACAGGCTGGGAGCATGCTGACAAAGGTTGTGGAGTCTACCTTCACACCTGCCAATTGCATTTGCTTAAAAGTTTGCAATGCCTTTTCAACAAACCCATTTTGTGCGTATGCTGCAATCATAGTATTCCATGAGATCACGTTTCTTTGAGGCATTTTTTCAAACATTTTACGTGCCTTCGGTATGCTTCCACATTTAGCGTACATATCTACCAGGGCACTTGCAACTTCAACATCTGAAGAGAAGCCACTTTCGATTATGCTTTGATGAATGTCCTTACCCTGTTCCAAAGCTCCCATTTTGGCACAACTTGGGAGGATGGTAGCAAAGGTGGTAGAGTTCGGCTTTGAACCTGCCATTTGCATTTGCTTAAATGCCTCCATCGCTTTTTCAACAAACCCATTCTGTGCATATCCTGCAATTATGGCATTCCATGAGATCACATCCTTTTGAGGCATTTCTTTGAAAAGCTTTGAAGCCTCATCAAGATCAGCAGTTTGTGCATATCCTGCAATCATCACATTCCATGAGACTACATCTCTTTGAGGCATTCTGTCAAAAAGTTCACGAGCCTTGTGTATGCTGCCACATTTTGCATACATGTCTATCAGAGCATTCATAACTGGGACATTTGAAAAAAAAACCGCTTTCAATTATGCTTTGATGAATGTCCACACCCTGTTCTAAAGCTCCCACTTTAGCACAAGCTGGGAGGATGCAAACAAAGGTTGTTGAATCTGGCTTTGCACTTGCCAACTGCATTTGCTTAAAAGTTTGCAAAGCCTTTTTAACAAACCCATTTTGTGCATATCCTGCAATCATTAAATTCCATGAGACAACGTTTGTTTGAGGTATTTCTTTGAAAATCCTTAAAGCCTCGTCAAGAAAACCACTATATGCATATCCTGCAGCCATTGCATTCCATGAAACCACGTCTCTCTGAGGCATTTTGTCAAACAGTTTGCGTGCCTTGTGTATGCTTCCACATTTCGCATACATGTCTATCAGGCCATTACCAACCACAATATCTGACAAAAATCCACTTTCAATTATGATTTGATGGATGTCCATACCCTGTTTAAGAGCTCCCATTTTGGCACAGGCTGGAAGGATGCTGGCAAAGGTGAACTGATTGGCTTGGACACCTGTTCGTTGCATTTGGTAAAACATTGTCAATGCTTCATGAGGAAACCCATGTCTTCTGTAAGCTGCAATAATGGCATTCCATGAGAAGCCATCTCGTTCTTCCATGTCGTCAAAGACTTTACGAGCGCCTACTAAACTCCCCAACTTGAAATACATGTTCACAAGCTTATTTTGGAAAGCCGTCTGTGTAGCAAATGCAAATCCCCTGTGAACCATGAAAGAGTGGATTTCCTCACCTTGTGAAGCCGCATTCTTCTCAATGCAGGTCTGCAACAGTTGAAGATATAAAGAAGTGTCCACTGGAGGGTTGAGAGTAGTAAGCAGAATGTGTAGCGCCTCCTTCAACTGACCCTCTCTGCATAACTCTGTCATATTGAGATTGGCAGTAGATGGCATTGACATTGTATGATTATATTTGAAGAGGGGGAAAAGAACATTCTTACTCAATCTACTCATTTCTGTATGGCCATCTAATCATTTCTGTGAATGACAACAATTTGCCGGTGGTAATATCAGTCTATGAATTTCACTCCCCAATGCTGAATTGGATTTTCATTTCCTCATTTTGTACGCTGGTCGCAAAATTGAAATTGACATTTCCTTGAAAACTAAGGCCAGGGGCTGCTATCAATAAAATTCTAATACACATAATCAGGCTTGTCATGTCGCTCGACGCATTGGAAGGGGAAATGTGTACCATTTTTTTTATTGAAGCGTCATGTTCTTCAGGAAAAAACATTAAATTATTTCCATCCATTTTATTTTAATGTGTATTACTATTCATCAAAAAAATATATATATCATGAATATTTATATTGTGATAATTTATTATTAATATAAAATAGTTTTCTATGACAAAGTTTGTAGTTCACAAAAATATAAATATTGTAATGATAAAATTTGTATATTCATGTCTATTTTATTTAGGTTTGTGTTTATTTTGAGACGATTTAGCATATTTACATATCAATAATGGACACTCTTCTATGTAAGGTTGAGTTCCTTTTTCATATTGTTTCCCGTTCATTTACAGACATTTCTACACATTTATCCTCCATCTTTTTCACATTCACGTGCATTTTAATATATCCACTCATATTATGCATTTATTATGTTCATTCACACATTCATCCCCATGCATCCATTATCCACCTTGATTTTATCATGCTCATGTCCCAAGTCATTTCCATAGATGGAGGATTGATCTTGCACTTTTAAAACTAATCTTTGAAATTTCAAAATTCAAATTCAAAGTTTGGTTAATTGTTGTGCATTATTTCCCACCTTAAGCAAACTAAACACACATTTGTGTGAATTACTACTATGTCATAATGTTTAAAGGCATTCAATTGTGTTCATTCCATCATCAAGTAATTGTTTGAATATAATATGTATTTAAAAGGAGCATGTTAGGAACATTTCAATTGGAGCACTCAAAATTTTTGATTTTGAATCACAATAATTTAGAGCATTTACATGTTTGAAGCATGTTGTCCTTAACTACCACATGATTATATAGTTGATTTCTTTATAGGGTTGACCTAGAAGAATGTGTACCCTAGCAATCTAGATGCTTCTAAATGTCTTTTAAATGTTGTTAGTCATTAGAACAAAGTAGATAACAATGAATTAGGTGTGCCTAGAAGAATAGAGATAAGTTATAAGATCAAATATGCACATTAGAGCACAAATTTGTGCCCATAAAAGTGATCAAATTTTTGTAATGAACCTAGAAAGGACACATATCCTACACAAAATCCAAGGTAACCATAGATAGAGAGGATTAGTTTTCAACATTCAAATTCATCAAATTCATCACCTATATTAGAGTTATTCCATGTCCTTTGCTCTAAAGCTTAGTACACCTTGAGTAGAATTGTTTTTATGATTTAATTGTGTAAGCTTTTTAATAATAACATTTTATAACACACTCAATGTTTCATCATCAAAATGAGGAAGAGAAATGGAATGGATTGGAGATTAGTCGGACTAAATACTTAGTGAGGGGAAGAAGGATTGGGAAGGGTCTGTAAAACAAAAGGAATGGGAAAAAGAAAGAAATAGTAAATAAAATAATAAAATGATAAGAAAATAATAAAATAATGACTAGGAGAAATCAAAAGAGAAAATGATATTTGCAAGAAGAGAAAAGAAAGAAATATAATACATCTTATCTATCACACTTAATTTTCTAGCTTATTGTGAAATTATCACTCTTGTAGCTCTCATTTACTAATCTAGGCTAACCTATGCTTACATATCATCTTATTGGATTAATCTACATTAAGCTTAGGCATTGAATTCCCAATTTTTTAAATTGGGTTGAAAAAACATTATTTTCCATCACTTCTACCCAATTGTTATATATGCAAATTACACTTTTGAAAATTGTTTTTATTTATTTTAATCATATTTACTATTTTTTATTTTGACAAGCAAGTCATAGCTCGAAGTTGTCCTTGACTATTCATATGATTGTAGAGTCAAATTTTCATAGTGTTGACCTAGGAGAGCATGCAACATAGCAATCTAGCAAGCCTCTAAAGAAATTTTTAAATATTGTTAGTCATTAGAGCAAAGCAGACAACAATGAATTAGGTGTACCTAGAAGAAGAGACATGCAACTTACACGATCAAATATGCATGTCAAAAGTAGATTTGTGCTTATAGAAGTGATCCAAATTTTCATAATCAACCTAGAAAGGACACATATCATATACAAAATCCAAGGTAAAACATAGAGGATTTGTTTTCAATCTCAATATTGATCAAATTCATTACCTATATTGCTCTAGAACTAAGTACACCTTGAGTAAAAATTCTTTTAGGATTTAAATGTGTAAACTTTTTATATCAACATTTTAGAACACATGCAATATTGTTCCATCATCAAAATGAGGAAAATAAATAGAATGGATTGCAGACTAGTTAGACTTAATACTTAGTGAGGGAGAGAGGGATTGGGCAGGGTGTGTAAAACAAAAGGAATGGGAAAAATAAAGAAAAGATAATGAATAATAATAATAATATTATAAAAAATAATAAAATAATGGCCAAAAAGAATCAAAAGGGAAAATGATATTAGAAGAAGAGAAAAGCAACAAATATAGCACACCTTATCTATTACATTCAATTTTCTAGCTTAACATTTAATGTTAAATTAGCACTCGTATAGCTCTCACTAACTAATCTAGGTTGATTTACGCTTGTATATACATCTTTTTGAATTATCCTAGATTAATATTGGGCATTGAATTCCCAATTTTTTCAAGTGATTTGAAAAACATCACTTTTCGTCATTTCTACCCAATTTTTACATATGCAAATTACAATTTTTATTTAAAAAACTTTAGATCTTATTGCATACATTTTGGAAAAAATATATATTTTAATTGTATTTACAACTTTCTTTAAATTTTTGCAACAAGCAAGTCATTGGCCCAAAGTTGAGATTGATTCCATTCACTTTAAAAAATAGAAAATTTTAATTAAAAAAATAAAAAAAATGTTGCACTAGAGAGAATCCTAGACAAGCCGATATATATATATATATATATATATATATATATATATATATATATATATATATATATTATATTCTAATTGTATTTACAACTTTCTTTAAATTTTGGCAACAAGCAAGTCATTGGCCCAAAGTTGAGATTGATTCCATCCACTTTAAAAAATGGAAAATTTTAATTAAAAAAATAAAAAAATGTTGCACTAGAGAGAATTCTAGACAAGCCGATATATATATATATATATATACCCAAAGTTGAGATTGATTCCATTCACTTTAAAAATAGAAAATTTTAATTAAAAAATAAAAAAAAATGTTGCACTAGAGAGAATCCTAGACAAGCCGATATATATATATATATATATATATATATATATATATATTATATTCTAATTGTATTTACAACTTTCTTTAAATTTTGGCAACAAGCAAGTCATTGGCCCAAAGTTGAGATTGATTCCATCCACTTTAAATAATAGAAAATTTTAATTAAAAAAATAAAAAAATGTTGCACTAGAGAGAATTCTAGACAAGCCGATATATATATATATATATATATATATATATAATATTTTAATTGTATATACAACTTTCTTTAAATTTTGACAACAAGCAAGTCATTGGCCCAAAGTTGAGATTGATTCCATTCACTTTAAAAAATAGAAAATTTTAATTAAAAAAAAAAAATTGTTGCACTAGAGAGAATCCTAGACAAGCCTATATATATATATCAAAAATATTTATTGAGATTAAAAAAATACCATACTAAAATTTCAAGTTCACAATATGCATAAAAAA
Source organism: Sequoia sempervirens (assembly GCA_007258455.2). Taxonomy (NCBI): domain Eukaryota; kingdom Viridiplantae; phylum Streptophyta; class Pinopsida; order Cupressales; family Cupressaceae; genus Sequoia; species Sequoia sempervirens. The sequence continues at coordinate 515,167,949 of VDFB02000003.1, read as the reverse complement.
ATGGCAAACAAAAAACTTGTTACAATTAAGTACTTAATGTTTGATAAACCTCATTTTATAAGCAATTTTCTGGAAATTAAATAATAATTTGATAGTTTAATTTTTTATTTAAAAAAAATAGTCATAACTACTCTAAATATCTACATTTCATTAGTTTATATCATTCAAATTTTGAAATTTTGAAATATATTTATCAATGTTAGGTGCTTCAAGTTGAAAATTTGGACTAATATTTGTTCATTTTCTTGATGAAAAAGTGTCACAATTGAAAGAGGCAAAATAAACTATCTATATCAAAACAAATCAAATTACATCTTAAAAAAACTAATAGACATATCAAATTCAATTAAAATACACATGATAAACTAAGGAATGTATAAAAGAAAGTAGATTTATGCTAAAAGAGGAAAGCACAAAGGACGAAAAGAGACATCTAGAATCTAGTGTAAAATTTGGGAAATAAATATTTGGTGAAGACAAACATTTAGAACAAGGGTTGCAAGGCAGTGAAATTCCTACCAAAGACTTGCGAAAAAGTTTTGGTTTTATTTGATTTGTATGCAGACACATAATATTTCTAATAAAAGGAGACATAATTATTTGCAATGAAAACATATGACTAATTATTAGTATAATTAAATGTAACTAGTATCATACGGGTATGCACTAAAACAGTCCATCTGACAAGATCCAAAAGTCCCGAAATGACAAGGTGGAGTTGCACTATGAAATCTCGGAAGATGCCTAAGTTCACTTTTGAAGATAAATCCACATTTTGATTGTGCAGATGCAAATTCAAAACCCACATATCCACTTATAGATAGGAATCTTGCATATCCTGATATGAAGGGAAGTTTTGCAAAAGTTGACTTGCAAATAGTAATTTTGCAAATGCAAATGAAAGATGGAATTTCTCAATTGAGCAAATGAAGGTGGAATTCCTTCAAGGGTCATTTTGCAAAAGAGGTTAAGTGAACCTAACATTGTAAGGTGTAGATGCATACATATTTTTCAAAAGATACAAATGGAAAATGAATTTTTACAAGAACCAAAGGATCGAGGAAAATGATAGTAATAAGGAATATACTTATCCTGATTTGAACCCTCCAGTTAGGGAGAGAGAGTATCACCCAGGAGAGGAGGTTGGTATTGGAACCATTGGTATATCTATCTGAGTTAACGCACACACTCATGCTTATAAGTTAGAGGAACCTTTTTGAGTTAGTCTGAGTAACATTTTGGTAAGTGCTTAACCTATGTTGATAGGCTTTTTGGTTTATAGGAAAAGTTAGGCTTGGTCATCTTTGATCCTCCTTGACCGTTTAATCAAATTGAACTAAAATGATGAAACTCTTGTAAATGTCATACGTTGTATGTAATGTGTTTATGAATATAAATACAGGGAATGTATATATGTGTATATATATCAATTGTCGTGTATATATATATATATGTGTAAATATTTCCAGTAGCCATATGCGATGGCAAATCTACCACGTGAATATTTGATTTCATGGCAGTTTTGAAACGACAAACATAGGTAATTTTGGTCGCCTATTTTAGGTGCCACTTTAGGCTTTTATTAAATGAAAGGTTGAGTTTATTGCTCCTTATATAAGTTATTACCAACCACACATATTGGTGTTTGACTGGGTAAAAGGCACATGAGTATTGCAGTTTGAAGCCCATGACTTGGGCGATGGAATGAGAGGTAGAAGTTACATTTGTTTGGAACTCAACGTGCCAAATAAAAGACTTTGTTTGCCATGTTTAAATTTTCATCCATCAGAGGTGTTGCACCCAGCCAGGTCGTGCCAAAGGAAACATGAAGTCGATTGGTATTTGAAGTCTTAACAACTAAAATTTATAATGTGTCAAAATTGCAATCTCAACATGGTGTAATAATAGATTAGATTGAGTCAAATATAAAATGTGGCAAACAAAAAGAGCTGAGTCGACTAATGTGACTCCATGCCTGGCAGAAAATTTAAGAAGTGGCATCAATTTTAGCCTTCTTTAAGGAATCGACCTCAATCCAATTGTAGTATAAAAGAAGAGCAACAACTCACTATTTGGCTATTATTTTTGTGTAATCACTTTGTTATTATGAGCAACAACATATTTAAGAGTTAGTAAGGAGAGAATAGAGTATTCGTGAGTTTGTGAGGAGATAGTGGTTTTAAGAGAAAGTGTATTTGGAAATCTGTATTTCAAATTGTCAAGAGTGTGAGAAAAGGTTGTTATTTTGAGTTGAGTAGTTGTAGTTACCATGTAGAAGCAAGGAAGAGAAGAAATCACAAAGCGGAGAGCTAAGAATTGAGGAGGCAATAGTTTAAGGCCAAGCCTTTGAGCACATTTGAAGCTAGGAATTGTAAAAAATTGATTCGAGTTGTTTTAATCCAAGCATGATTAAAATATCTCTTTTTCCTTCTCATTTTAATTCTAATTCTAAGTTTTACTATTGTCTGAAATTTATTATGCTATCATTGTGTGCATATTAATGCTATTAGAAAGTATGTGCGTGCATGTACAAATAGCTAGATTGTCTATGCATAGAGTTAAATTAGAAATACAAGAGATAAGTTGGATTACGGAATTAGAAGAGCATTATAAGTAGTTATCTTGATTACATTGCTTAATTAATATAGCAAGAGAATCTAAGTAGGGTAATATGATATTATCCTAATAATATAATAGTGTATTTATATTGTTTGAATGAGTTTATGTTCTTTTCAACAAGAGGGTTGGAATCATGTTAGAAGCATTTTGGTCTCTAATGACTATGGAATGATATCTTATATATATTCATTATGATTATCTATGTATGGTAGTTTAACCTTGAGAAGAGAAATTATGTTCTTAGAAGCTTATAATCCTTGAAAGTAGGAGGATAGGTTATTCCCTTGGGTTAGGGTAAACACTTGAATGAGAGGCAGTTGTCAAACCCAAATTGTTACAATTATGTAACAGGATATTTAAGAGATTGTGTCAAACCTATTTGGTCAATTAAATCAATATTGGTGTGTCATCACTTTTGTATGAAATCTTGTTTATGATAATTAACCTTGGGGTCAAACCAAGAGAAGAGTTAACCACAGGTCAGTAGGGTTTCCAAGTCAAATTAGAGGTCGGTGAACTTACAACATGACTTCCTTAGAAAGTGGATTGATTATACATATCAAAACTTTGGCCAAAGTAAGTGTAAAAGTCGTTGCTTACACTTTTTCAGTTCACTATGCTATAGGCTGCATAACTTGTTAGTAGTGTCTTGCATAGTTGGAGGGTATCCATGCTTGTATGGTCATACATGTTATGTAGGACACAACACTAGAGACTCCGATAGACATTAATAGAGTTTTTCATACCAAAATATTCATTGAAGGGTAGGGCCACTTCCAGTTAGGAAGGTGTGTGGGGGACTAGTAAGTCTGTGGTTGGAGGAAAAGCACTTGGGTGGTGCTCCCCCTCTTGCAAATGATAGTCGAGGCTTGTGAAAGAGAAGAAGTGTGATCCAAATGAGGATGCCTTAACCTTGAACTCTTGTAAGTTATGATTTTGTACATATATATGATCATGAATCTATTGTAATTTGTATTTGAAAAGATATGTTTCATTAAATTGGGATTATGAACTATGTTATTTCATTATGCAATGACGTGTGGAAATAATTTATACAATGTGCAATTATGTTATTGACAAATAAATTGAGTTATTTACCTTTTGAGTTAAAACATAGGTGAAAATTGTTGAGTAAACAATGGGTATGTTACATGTGGTATTAAAGCTACTAGGTTCAACACTAGGACCTATGAGCTCATTATGCTAGCCTACTATACAACATTATCAATAGCTAATGTTTGGACTTCTTGTGTTAGGATGGTGCGACTCGAGATGACTGCCAAAAAATTAGTGATACTGGAGGGCCTAGAAAGAATAATAAGGCCATAGTCAAAACCATAGACATAACCAATCACAGTGGAGAGATATGGCTTTGAGATTCTAAGACTCTCAGTAGTGCATTATCCCACATTAAAATGGAGAAGAAAAAAATGTGAGAAGCAGCCAAGTCCATAGTTCATATTCCCTTAGTTGAGTCTGACCAACACTCACTCTCAAGAGACATGCCAACAAAATGGAGTGTTACTTCCCCTTTAATTAGGAGGGACTTGTTGGAAGCTTGAGTTTTTTGTGAGTTGTTGGGTGTTTTCATTGATGTCAACCCCTAGCATTAGAGTTGTTGGTATTGATGTCAACACAATGTTGTTGGTGTTGTCATTAATATCTTACTTCAGAATAGTTGCAAAGATTGTTGGAAGCCTAACTTGTGTGTTTGGGGAGATTGTTGGATATGCTATAGTTGATGAGAAGTGTTATAGATGCTTTATATGTTTTGAAGAGGTGTCAATAGTGTTGTTGATGAAGTCGATTAACTTGGTTTCCAAGTGCTTTTGAGAAAATTTGATAAAAGAGAGTATAGTGTGACAGAGGTATATTTAATGTTTTGCTCCACATTTCTTCATTGTTGAAGATATGCTCATGCAATTTGGATGTGATGATCAAAGGTGTTCAAAGGTGTTATATTTATAGTTTCAAGTTCTGGATTGTAACACAATGGAAGATGTGTTTAGCAATATGTCTATATGTGATTCAAGGTGTCTAGGAGAAATGATATTGCTCCACATTTCTCCATAGTAAAGGTTCTTGTTTTGTGGATCTGGGAACATGCTTATATTGTCTATATCTACCTTCCCTTGAAGTTTGAGGTTTTGAAGTGTTCTGCAAGGTTGTTTGGTGAGTTGGATGTCTATGCCAGTGTGTCTGGTTGCACAAAATGAAAGTATTTTTCAGTTTTAGGTGGTTGTAGTAGTAGTGGTGAATATTCTGATGATGTGGAATATTCTTGGATGTTGTAGAGTTTTTTTTTGGTCCATGAGATGTTTTTAGACATGAAGATGTGTTTTTGTGGTTGCTTGTTAGAGTTAGTGCAGGTTTGGTTAACTTGGTGTGCTAGTGCTAATTACGAAGGATGACTATTGTTTGTGCAAGTGTTGAGAAGCACGCTGGTGTAGATTTAGGTCTCAGTTAAGTTGTGGCATGATTTTCCTTCACTTCTTTATGTCACGGAAGTGTTTGGTGTTGACCTATTTGGTGATATACATTTGAGGTGCATACATTTCATTAAGGCCAACCTAATTGAGATTGTTTTAGGTCATAGAGGGTATAAATCCAAGGTGATTTTTTGTGTGGATTGTGTGTGATGTATGGTGGTCTAAGTGTGAGCTTTAATACCTATGACTTCTAGATGTAGTGATCGAAAGGTGTCTACATTTTAGTACTTAAGATAAGTGAGGTTTTTGTGCTTCAATGGAATTATACCTTTGGCATATGTGAGATGCATTATTAGTAATTCAAAGTGGCATTGAGCCATCCCTTTCTCCTATTATTCCTTCTAGACAGTGAGTCCTTTGGTAGTGATCCATTGATAGTGAGTCTTTCTTCTTTTTTTGGGTAGTGAGCCTAATTGTATTCGGTGTTGCAATTCATATATATGTAAGCTAATCCTCACTATGGTTTTTCCCTTCTTGGATTTTCCATATAAATCTAGTGTTCTTATGTGTGTGTATGTGTTTGCATTATTGTTTTACATGCTTACTTTTTGTCAATGCATGATAAGGGTTTAATGGTTGATAAGGGTTTGAAAAGATATTGAGGAATTGAATATTTTAAGTATACAACTAATTCAGTTTTCCTATGCATCTAATAATTGGTATCAAATATGTGGTTCCCAAGAAGAAGCTTAACAGCTTGAGGTAGATCTGGATGGTGCATAGGAAAGGTGTCAAAGCTCTTATGTTCAATGGAACAAATTATGCATATTGGAAAGCTAGGATGGAGTCCTTTATGGTATCTCTTGGATTTAGTGTCTAGAAGCTTGTTGAAAAAGGATATACTATGCCTACAATGGTTTAACAAGTGATGATGAGATTGAGGATTATGAAAATAATTACAAAGAAAGAAATTCTATTCTGAGTGGTTTTTCTGATTATGAACTTGGAAAGGAAATAAGTCTAAAATCTACTAAAGAGATTTGGACAAAGCTGGAAGGTATCTATGAAGGAGATGACAAGGTTAAACAAGCTAAGATGCAGATATACAAAGCCAAATTTGAAACCTTAAGGATGTATGAAGATGAGGATATTACTACCTACATGCCCAGAGTTGATGAATTTTTCAATGCAATCAATGGTCTTGGTGGAAAGCTAGATGAAAGCGAAGTTGTGAAAAAGGTATTAAGAACTCTGTACAAAGCTTATAGTTCTAAATTTTTTGCTATTGAATAAGCTCAAAATTTGGATAATTATTCTAGAGATTAGATGTTTGGTGCTTTAACTTCTTTTGAAATGAGAGAGTTTGGTCAAGATGCTACAAATAAATAAATTGCTTTTAAAGTATGCAAAGTAGAAAAGGATGATGAAACAAATTAGGATGATTTTGATGAGGTAGTAGCAAAATTTGTGAGGAGATTGAAGAAGGGAATTGGAAATTACAAAGGTAAGCTACCTTTCAAATGTTTCAATTGTGGAAATATAGGTCATTATACATCCAAATGTCCAATAAAGTCACTAATGACAAACAAAAGGATCATAAGGGTAAATTTGTCAAAAAGAGTTATTATGTTGAAAAGGAAAATTGTGTTTCTAATGATGAGGAATCATATTATCTAGATGAAGGAAGTGATGAATGCTTGTTCATGTCTTTAAATACTAGAACTAATTCTACTAATCTTGAAAGATGTGTGAAGGAAAATGTTATGAAAATAGGTCATAACATTGAAGGAACTATTTTAACTCCTTTTCATGCTAGAGAGGAGAAAAAATATTCGATAATTGATAATGGATGCTCAAATCATATGGCAGGTCATAAGAATAAGTTTGTTAAGCTTGAAAATTATGATGGTGGTCTTGTTAAGTTTGGTAATGATACATCTGCTAAGATTTGTGGAAAATATTCATTTATTTTTTATGGCAAACATAAAAAAGATGATGTTTTTTTATGTCAAGGGTCTTCGACATAATCTTCTAAGTAGAGGAAAAATGTGTAGCAGAGGATATAATATTGTGTTTCAAAATGGTGGTTGTGAAATTAAAAAAAGGAAACTCTGGTACTTTGGTTGCTGCTAGAAAAAGGAAGAAAGGTAATGTTTATCATCTCAAAGGTAGTGGTGCAAAGTGCTTTATGTCTCAAATTAATGAAAGTTGGCCATGGCATAGAATAATGGGTCACATCAATTTTGATAGCTTAGTGAAGATTAGTTGTACTAATTCTATGAGAGATTTGCCAAAGATTACAAAGCCTATTAATGCAATCCGCAAAGAATGTCAAGTGGGAACGAAAACTAAAAAGAGGTTCAAGAAAAAGGAATATTCTACCACAAGTCCTTTGGAGTTAGTGCATATACATTTATGTGGACCGACTAGAATAAGAAGCTCGTGTAGTGATAGGTATTTCATGTTATTAATTGATGATTATTCTAGAATGTCTTGGGTTACATTTCTCTAAGAAAAATTAGAAGCTCTAGATAAGTTTAAAATATTTAAGGTGACAGTATAAAATGAGATGAATATGAAAATCAAATGCTTGAGGTCTGATAGAGGTGGTAAGTTCCCCTCCAATGAATTTAAATTTTTTTATGAGATCATAGAGTAAAAAGGCATTTATCAACCCCTAGAACTCCTCGGTAAAATGGAGTTGTGGAGAGGAGAAACAAAATAGTTCAAGAAGCACTTAGGACAATGATGAAATAAGCCAATCTTTTGGATTTCTATTGGGGAGAAGCAATTCATACTGTAGTCTACATTCTTAACAGAGGTCAAGTAAGAGTGAATAGTTTAAAAACTCCCTATGAGTTTATGGTATGGTAAGCCTCCTACTGTGAAATATTTCATAATTTTTGGAAGCAAGTGTTATATCAAAAGAGATGAAGAGAACTTAGGAAAGTTTGATGCAAGATCTGATGAAGGAATTTTCCTTGGATACTCTACAAGAAGCAAGGCCTACCAATGTTACAATGAAAGGTTGAAGAAGATTGTTGAAATTGCAAGTGTCAAAGTGGATGAAGAACCACATCAAATTTTAGTGCTAATAGAAGGATATGAATTTGAGGAATCTCCTTGCAGTGAAGAAGAAAAGGCTGAAGATAAAGGAAAAGAGCTAACAGTCGAAGAGGAATATTCTTTGGAAAATAATCCTGACACCTAAGTATGTGCAAAAGAATAATTTAGAATTTCATATCATTGGAGATAAGAGCAAAGGTGTGTTAACAAGAAGAAAAGCCACTATGACTGAGGAACAGGTAAAATTTTATACACTTTCTGAAGTGGAACCTAAAACAGTGACTGAGGAATGCAAAGATGAAAATTGGATCAAAGCAATGAAGGAAGAGTTAGAACATATAGAGAATAATATGACTTGGGAATTGGTCCCAAGACTAGCAAACAAGAATGTGATAGGAACCAAATGGGTGTTCCAAAAAAAGCTAAATGAAGATGGAAAATTTATCAGGAATAAGGCTAGACTTGTGTGTAAGGGCTACGCACAAGTTGAAGATATAGATTTTGAGGAAACTTTTGCTCTGGTTGCAAGGATGGAAGCTATTAGGATGTTTTTAGCCTTTGCAACACATAAAGATTTCAAAGTATATAAGATGGATGTAAAGTTTGCATTCTTGAATGGTGAATTGGAAGAATAGGTATATATTGAACAACCAAAAGGATTTCAGTTTTCAAAAGATGCAAACATGGTCTACAAATTGAAGAAAGTATTATATGGATCGAAAAAAAATCTCAGAGATTGGTATGCATGGTTAGACAAGTATTTTTTGCAGCAAGAATTCAAGAAAGGTACTATAGATAGCAATCTGTATTTCAAAGTAGAAGGAGAACAAATATTAATTGTGGTAGTGTATGTTGATGACATAATCTTTGGAGGAAATGAAGGCATGTGCAAGAGGTTTGTAGAAGAGATGTAGAAAGTTTGAGATGTCAATGTGTGGGGAGATGAATTTCTTCCTTGGGCTATAGATCAGTTAATCAAAGAAAGGTATATTCATATCACTGTCAAAATATGTTAAGGAAATGTTGAAGAAGTTTGGAATGGAGGATTCTAAATTGGTATGTACTCCTATGGTTACTAGTTGTAAGTTGAGTAAGAATGATGAATCTCCTAAGAAAAATCAAAGCAAGTATAGATCAATGATTGGTGGACTGTTATACCTAATTGCAACTAGATCAAATATCATGCATTCAATTTTTCTTGTGGATAGATTTCAAGAAGATCCTAGAGAATCTCATGTTGCAGTAGTGAAGAAGACATTCAAATATTTGAAGGGCACCCCAGACTATCGTTTGTGGTATCCAAAGGATACTAACTTCTCTTTGAGTGCATATATTGATGAAGATTGGGTTGGATGTACAAGTGACAAAAGAAGTACAAGTGGTGGTGATTTTTTTGGAAGCATGTTAGTTTCATAGCTAAGTAAGAAGCATGATTCAATGTCATTATCTACTATAGAGGCAGAATAGATTGCAACAAAATCATGTTGTACATAGGTGTTGTGGATGAAGAAAACATTGAAGGATATTAGATTTTCATATGATGAACCTATTTCTATCATGTGTGACAATATAAGTGTAATCAATATTTCAAAGAATCTAGTAATACATTAAAGAACAAAACATATCTCAATCCATTATAACCTCTTGAGAGAGAAATTTATAGAGAATGAGATGAAGTTAGACTATGGGCCTACTAAGGATCGGGTTGTAGATATTTTCACAAAGGCTCTTCCAAAAGATACTTTTGAGTATCTCTAATAGAAGTTAGATGTTATTTCCCCTCCTTTCAATTAGATGCATGAGTGTGTGCATCTATCTGGGAAGAAATTCAATATATATTCTTGGTCTTAGACTAATGTTGATGGCTACCTCTTAGGGTGGGTAGGTAGGAGTGGTTACTAGTTGGTGCACTTAGATGGAGCATATTATGTGTCCCTAAGGGGGAGAGTACAAAAAAGTGAGTGCAATGGAAAGAAAAAGAGTTGTTTTATGGTGTTTTCCTTTGAAATTTTTATCAAAGGAAGCAAGATCTATGAGAGTGTAGATGAGTAAAGAGCAATAGAGAGAGGAATATTTGTTATTTTCCTTTGGAATTTTGTCAAAGGAGGAAAGCATAAAGTAGTAATATGTAAATGGTGATGGTGTTGCCTAATATGAATCATCCAGGGAAGAGTGAGTTGGTTGAGTCTATGGACCTTTTCCATTGATGTCAAAGGGGGAGAGAGTGTCTGAAAAACATAGAGAAAGTATTATTTGAAAAAAAAGAAACAAAGGGGGAGAGAGAACTAGTATTGCAGGAGAAGAAGTATATAAAGAGAGAATGTGAAGAATGAGAGTTTCCCTAGTAAGGAGGAGTACTACTTTTTGCTAAGTTGTTGTTGGTTTCTTTTGTTATTGATGGTTTTTCAGACTTAGTCAATGTTGCCATCAATGAAAAAGGTGGACATTGTTGGAAGCTTTATTTTTTTGTGAGTTGTTTGGCTATTTTCATTGATGTCAACCCCTAGCATTGGAGTTGTTGGTATTGATGTCAACACAATGTTGTTGGTGTTGTCATTAATATATTACTTCAGAATAGTTTTAGAGATGATTGGAATCTTGAATTGTGTGTTTGGGGAGATTTTTGGATATGTTATAGTTGATGAGAAGTTTTGAAAATGTTGTAGATGTGTTGAAGAGGTTTCAATAGTCTTGTTGATGTAGTTGGTTCACTTGGTTTCCAAGTGTTTTTGAGAAAATTTGAATAAAAGAGAGTATAGTGTGATAGAGGTATGTTCAGTGTTCTTCTTTTCATTTCTTCATGATTGAAGATATGCTCATGTGGTTTAGACGTGATGATTAGAGGTGTTATATTTAGAGTTTTAGGTTCTAGATCATAACACAGTGGAAGATGTGTTTGACAATATGTATATTTGTGATGTAGGGTATCTAAGAGAAATGAGATTGATCTTCATTTCTTCGTAGTAAAGGTTCTTTTCTTGCAGATCTGGGAACGTGATTATATTGTCTATATTTACCTTCCCTTGAAGTTTTAGGTATTGAGGTGTACTACAAGGTTGTTTGTGAGTTGGATGTCTATACTAGTGTGTTTGGTTGCACAAAATGAAAGTATTCTTCAATTTCAGGTGGTTGCACTGGTAGTGGTGAATATTATGATGATTTGGAATATTCTTGGATGTTGTGGAGTGATGTTGAGTGGTCCACGAGATGTTTTCAGACCTAAAGATGTGTGTTTGTGGCCGCTTGTTAGTGTTAGTATATGTTTGGCCAACCTGGTGTGCTAGCGCTAATTATGGAGGATGATTTTTGTTTTTGGAAGTGTTGAGAAGTGTGTTGGTGTAGATTTGGGTCCTAGTTAAGTTATGGCATGGTCTTCCTTTACTTCTTTACACCGCAGAAGTGTTTGGTGCTGACCTATTTGGTGATACATGTTTTAGGTGCATATGTTTCATCAAGGCTGACCTAATTAAGATTATTTTAGGTCACGAAAGGTATAGATGCAAGGTAAGTTGTTATGTGGATTGTGTGTGGTGTGTGTGATGTGAAATATGTGAATATGATCAAGTGTGGTGATCTTAGTGTGAGCTTTAATGCTTGTGAATTCCAGATGTAGTGAGTAGAAGGTGTCTATATTTCAGTAAGATAAGTGAGTTTTTTGTGCTTCAATGGAATTGTACCTTTGACATATGTGAGATGCATTATTAGTAGTTAAAATTGGTAGTGAGCCACCCTTTTCTCCTATTCTTCTTTCTTTTAGAGATGAGTCCTTTAGTAGTGAGGCACTAGCAATGAGTCTTTCTTCTTTTTCTGGGTAGTGAAACTAATTGTATTTGGTGTTTCAATTCATACATATGTGAGCTAATCGTCACTAAGGTTTTCCCTTCTTGATTTTTCAATGTAAATATGGTTTTCTTATGTGTGTGGATGTGTTTTCATTACTGTTTTACATGTTTACTTTTTGTTAATGCATGATAAGGGTTTAATGATTGATAAGGGTTTGAAAAGATATTGAGGGATTGAATGTTTTAAAGTAAACAACTGATTCACCACCCTCTCAGTTGTCATGTGCATCTAATAGGACCCAATGTGCCCTCATCTCTTGAGATTATTGTAATTGTATCTTATAGTGAATCAGAGGGATATACTCCCATCGACTATTACAAATAAGTCATCTTATGTATAACCATGTATTAAAGGATGACTAGAATCCTTATTATTACAATAAAAGAAAGAAATGGAAAAAATTATGCAATGTTTTCTCTCATATGCTTTGCTAAATGTGAATGAATGATTGTTGAAATATTTAGATGTTAAATGAACAATTAAAGGAAATAATTGTATATTATAAATGAAAAATTCATGTGGAATATAATCTGTAAGCATGGTTTGAACTAGAACTAGTGCTAGAGGTAGTCATGAAGTGGGTCAACCCTAAGGGAACTTTGAAGCCAAATTGGATCAAATATTAATTATGTTAAATGAAGTGAGAGACATGATTGGAAACCTCGAGCAAGAGGCCTCTCAAGAAGGAGAGGATGAGAAAACCAATGACTGTACTACCCTAAGTGAACATGGGGAATATGAATCAGAGTTGAGATCTTAAATGGGTAAAAGGAACCAGCTAGCCCAAGAACTTTCTTAGAATATGAAAAAGGTCACTCCTAAGTTCAAAGGAGCTATGAGTGGGGATGTTGTTGAAGCATGACTCACAAAAATGGCGAAGTATTTCAAAATTAGAAATTGTTTTGAAGTTACTAAGGCCATGTGGGGAGCATTTCAATTTTCTGGTGAAGCATCCACTTGGTGGATGAATAAGAAGATGGATCTAAGTATTAGATCACTAAGTCTAACTTGGGATAAGTTCATGGTGATCTTTCATCAGCGATGGTTACCACAATTGTACTTTGATCAAAAGTTGATGGATTTCTAGAATTTGAGTTAGGGAGATTCCACTATCATTGAATACTAGGAGAAATTTATTCACCTTCTTAAGTACTTAACCTAGTACCAGAAGGACAAGAGGTTTCAAATCCAAAAATTCGTAATGGAGCTCAATGTCTAGATCGAAGGAGAAGTAGATGTACATAGTCCTACCACTATGGACCAAGTGTACAAGAAAGCCATAAAGAAATATTTTTTGTTGAAGGGATTAATCATACCCAGTGTATCACCTTGGGGAGAACTAGTAATCTTTGTCAAGAAGAAGGATGGTACATTGCGCTTATGTATAAATCATCACATTCTTAATAAAGAAACGATAAATAATAAGTACTCCTTACCACATATCAATGATCTCTTTGATTAGATGCATGGAGTAATGATATTTTCAAACATTGATCTGCGATTAGGTTACCATCAGCTAAGGCTCAAGGATGAAGACATCCACAAAATAGCCTTTAGAACAAGGTATGGACATTATGAGTTCATAACCCTACCTTTTGGACTAATGAATGCACTTGTAGCATTCATGAACCTAATGAACAATGTGTTCAAATACTGTTTGGACAAGTTGTGTTAGTCTTCTTAGATGACATTCTCATTTATTCTAAGAATGAGGAAGAACATATCCATCACTTACAAATTGTTCTCCAATGTTTAAGGGAGAATGAAATTTATGGAAAGCTTTCAAAGTGCACCTTCTTCCAAAAGAGAGTATAGTATTTGGGTCATGTAATCTTAGCTAAGGGAATAGCAGTTGATCCAGCTAAGATCAAAGTTGTACTAGAATGGCCAACACTAAAGAATGTGTATGAATTTTGAAGCTTTATGGGTTTGAATGGATACTAAAAAAAGTTTGTAGCTAACTTTTCTAAGATAGATTTTCCCATCACATCATTAGAAAGGAAAGGGAAGAAGTTTGAGTGGTCAAAAAAATGTCAGGCGACATTCAACCAATTGGAGGAGAAGTTAACTATAGCTCCAATACTTAAGGTACCAGATCCAAAAGGTGATTTTGTTGTCATTACCGATGCTTTGAGAGAAGGAATAGGAGGGGTATTGATGCAAGATGGATGTGTTATTTCCTATGAATCTATGAAATTGATATATGAACAAAACTATGCTCCACATGATTTTGAGTTGGAAATAATTGATCATGCTTACAAACCAAGGGAGCATTATTTGCTTGGACAAATTTTGAAGTGAAAAACATACCGACATGGTCTAAAGTATTGATTACCCAACCAAATCTAAATGCTCATTAGAGGAGATGGCTTGAGCTAATATCATATTATGATTTTTAAACTAAGGGAAAATAAAACCAAGTTGTGGATGCCCCAATGTCGAAGGAGACATATCTCCTTAACGATATTTATTCATTCTATTTTTGAGAATCAAATGTTATAGAAGTACAAGGGGGACGATTCATTTAACCTAGATGGACTGCAAAGAATCAAAGGAAGAAACTAAGTACCAGACTCAAAGGAGTTAGGGAATAAGGTGTGGTAAGAAGTTTAATTGGTTCCACATTCAGGGCAATCTGGAGTGAAAAAATTATTGGTTGATGTGAAACCACTATATTTGAGGAAGGGAATGGAGAGAGATGTTGCAAGGTTTGTAGCAAGTTTTCTAGAATGCCAGAAGGTGAAGAAAAGATGCCATCATCCATCAAAACTTTTATATTCTCATGAATTTCTAGAGAGGAAGTGGTAGATCATTAGTGTAGTTTTTGTACAAATATCTTCCTATGTCAAATATTTGGCATAATGTTATTTTGGTAGTGGTGGTCAAGCTCACCAAGCTAGCCCATTTCATCTCAAGAAATTTGATAGGTGGGGAACCAGTCATAACCAAAAATTCATGCAAGAAGTGTTTTGGTTGCATGGTACTTCTGGGAAGGTTATCTCAAATAGGGATACACAAGTAACATTAAGGTTTTAAGTAAGCCATAATCATCTCATTGAAAATCTCAATTAAGTATAAGCTTAGCTTATCACCCTAAGATAGATAGTCAGATGAAAAGGGTAAACCAAGTCCTATTGGATTTGTAGAATATTATTATTACAATAACTTATATCATTCTACAATAAAATTTGATTCATTTAAAGCATTATATGGAAGGAAGTGTCAAATTCCTATAAGTTGGGATAAGCTAGGAAATAGGATTAGCCTTAGCCCAAAAATTTTGTTGAAAATGAAATAGTAGATCAGGTTGGTCAAGAAGAGAAATAAGTGGAGGAGAATAATAGGTAGAAAAGTTGTGATGATGCTAAACATATACCGAGATAGTTATCAGAAGAGAAAGATTGTTTGAATCACACAAGTTTACCAGTGTAATAGCAGGGTAACTTAGTGCAAGTTCTAGTAGGACCAGTTTGCAGAGGATAGTGTTACAAGGGAAGATTATTTTGAGATTAATGAAAATTTTCCTAATCCTTCCATGATTTGAAAAAAATGAAATTAAAACCTTTATTTGACTTTATTTATATGTTATGATACTTTAGATCATTGGGGATGATGATTCTTAAAGGGGGGGGATATATTACGCCCATTTCTAAATTACCAAAAAATAAAACCTTTATGCTCGAAAATATGATTTTAATGCAAGATTATATCTTGAAGATATTCAATGGATGAATAAAATGTATGAATATGCATTATGATGAAATTACTTTTTAAATTATTTAATGGTGCTTATGTTATATGATTAATGTGATTTACATGTTATCAACTAACTATGAATATATTGCTCTAAGTTGGATGCATAAAATATTTGAACCATCTAGTGGGGGAGGGAGAGTATCACCTAGGAGAGGAGGTTGGTATTGGAACCATTGGTATATCTATTTGAGTTAATGCACACACTCATGTGCATAGGTTAGAGGAACCCTATTGAGTTAGTCTATGTAACATTTTGGTAAGTGCTTAACCTATGTTGATAGGCTTTTTGGTTTATAGGAAAAGTTAGGCTTGGTAATCTTTGATCCTCCTTGACCGTTTAATCAAATAAAACTAAAATGATGAAACTCTTGTAAATTCCATGCGTTGCATGTAATGTATATTTTAATATATATATATATATATATAGGGAATGCATATACATATATAAGGGGGCATATATATGTACACATATACGTAATATAAGTGTAGGTAATTAAATAAGACATATATGATATATATATTAATATATACATTATTTTATTTAACTAATTATCATAAATAAGTATATTAATAAATATACTATTATATTTAAATGATTGTCATATATATATATATATGACAATCATTTAAATATAATAGTATATTTATTAATATACTTATTTATGATAATCATTTAAATAAAATAATGTATATATATATATATATATAGGGTGGGAGGCTATAGTTATCCTATTTCCCCCCACTTAGGCTAATCCACCCACCCACAACTAGAGGATATCCCCACAACTATGGGCCTCTCCCAGCCCAAGGAAAGCCCTATAATTCCCCCCTCCCATTCCAAGGGCCCCTATATCTCCCAACTTGGTTGGGACCGACCATATATTCCTTTTAGGTGGCTATAGCTATAGTTGGGTGGGTGGCTAGCCATTGGGTGGGAGGATAGTCATTCGTTGCCCCCTGGGGGTAATGAAACTTACCCCCATCTAGCCATTGGGTGGGAGGAAGTAAAGTCTTCTCAGAAAGTTAGACTCATCTCATATGGAGATTTAAGAACCAGTCATGTTGCTCTATCTTATATATATTAATTTATATACATTATTTTATTTAAAATGATTATCATAAATAAGTATATTAATAAATATACTATTATATTTAAATGATTGTCATATATATATATATATATGTATGTATGAGAGTAAATATTTCCAGTAGCCATATTCAATGGAAAATCTGCCACATGAATGTTTGATTTCATGGCAATTTTGAAACGACATAGGAAAATTGTAGTCACCCATTTTAGGTGCCACTTTAGAATTTTATTAAATGTTTATGGATGCCATGTGAAAGGTTGAGTTTACTGCTCATTATATAATTTGTTACCAGCCACACATAGTGGTGTTTGACTGGGTAAAAGGCACATGAGTAGTGCAGTTTGAAGCCCATGACTTGGGTGATCGAATGAGAGGTAGAAGTTGCATTTGTTTGGAACTCAACATGCCAAATAAAGGAATTTTTTGCTATGTTTAAATTTATATCCATCAAAGGTTTTGTTCCCAACTAGGCCATGGCAAAGGAAGCATGAATTTGATTAGTATTGGAAGTCTTAACAACTAAAATTTACAATGTGTCAAAATTACAATCTCAACGTGGTGTAATAATAGATTAAATTGAGTCAAATACAAAATGTGGCAAACAAAAAGAGTTGAGTTGACTGATCTAACTCCATTTCTAGTAGGAAATTTGAGAAGTGGCATCAATTTTAGCTTTCTTTAAGGAATCAACCTCAATCCAACTACAATATAAAAGAAGAGCAACAACTCACTATTTGGCTATTCATTTTTGTGCAATCACTTTTTTATTTTGAGTAGTAGCATATTTAAGAGTTAGTAAGGAGAGTATATAGTATTTGTGATTTTGTGAGGAGATAATGGTTTTAAGAGAAAGTGTATTTAGAAATCTACATTTCAAATTGTAAAGAGTGTGAGGAAAGGCTATTATTTTAAGTTGAGTAGTTGTAGTTATCATTTAAAAGCAAGGGAGAGAAGCAATAGCAGAGCGGAGAGCTGAGAATTGAGGAGGAAACAATTTAAGGCTGAGCCTTTGAGCACATTTGAAGCTAGTAATTGCAAAAAATTGATTCAAGTTGTTTTAATCTAGGCATGATTAAAATATCTTGTTTTCCTTCTCATTTTAATTTTGATTCTAAATTTTAATATTGTCTGAAATTTCTTATGCTATCACTATGTGCATATTATTGCTATTAAAAAGTATGTGAGTGCATGTACAACTAGCTAGATTGTCTATGCATAGAGTTAAATTAGATTCACAAGAGATAAGATGG
This sequence comes from Sequoia sempervirens, assembly GCA_007258455.2. Lineage (NCBI taxonomy): Eukaryota > Viridiplantae > Streptophyta > Pinopsida > Cupressales > Cupressaceae > Sequoia > Sequoia sempervirens. Next base: position 515,149,895 of record VDFB02000003.1, on the reverse strand, counting down.
ATTAGGGAACCCAAAGAGCATGATAAGTAGTTACCTTGATTACATTGCTTGATTAATATAGAAAGAGAAGCTAAGTAGGATAAATAATATTATCCTAATAATGAGATATTGTATTTATATTGTTTGAATGAGTTTATGTTGCTTTTCAACAAGAGGGTTGAAATTATGTTAGAAGCATTTTGGTCTCTAATGACTATGGAATGATATTATCTTATATATATTTATTATGATAGAACCTATGTATGGTAGTTTAACCTTGAGAAGAGAACTTACTTTCTCAAAAGCTTATAATCCTTGAAAGTAAGAGGATAGCTTATTCCCTTGGGTTAGGGTAAACACTTGAATAAGAAGCAATTTCTAAACCCAGATTGTTACAAGTATGTAACAGGGTATTCAAGAGATTGTGTCAATCCTATTTGGTCAATTAAATCAATATTAGTGTGTCATCACTTTTGTATGAAATCTTGTTTATGATAATTAACCTTTGGGTCAAAACCAAGAGAAGAGTTAACCATAGGTCACTAGGGTTTCCAAGTTGAGTTAGAGGTGGGTGAACTTATGACACAACTTCCGTAAAAGGTGGATTAATTATATACATCAAAAATTTGGCCAAAGTAAGTGTAAAAGTAGTTTCTTACACTTTGTCAATTCATTGTGCTTTGGCTTATATAACTTGTCAGTAGTGTCATGCATAGTTGGAGGGTATCCATGGTTGTATGGTCGTACATGTTATGTAGGACACAACACTAGAGACTCAAATAGACATTACTAGAGGTTTCCATACCAAACTCTTTGTCGAAGGGTATGGCCACTTTTGGTTAGAAAGGTGTGAGGGGGACTACTAAGTCCGTGGTTGGAGGAAAAGTGCTTGGGTGATTGTCTCCCTCTTGCAGATGATAGTCTAGGCTTGTGAAATATAAGAAGTGTGATCTAGATGAGGACACCTTGACCTTGAACTCTTGTAAGTTATGGATTTTTCCATGTATATGATAATGAATCTATTGTAATATGTATTTGAAAAGATGAGTTTCATTTACTTGGGATTATGTTTATTATTTCATTTATGCAATGACATGTGAAAATTATTTATGCAATGTGCAATTATGTTATTGAAAAATAACTTGAGTTATTAACTTTCTGATTTAAAACTTAGGTGAAAATTGTTGAGTAAACAATGGGTATGCTACAGATGTCAACTAATAATTGTAGTTTTTGTTGATGCTAGAAAAATAACTTCATAGGAGCAAGAATATTCTACAACATAAAATAATCTTCCATAAGAGATAATGTAAAAGAAATGCTATATCACTAAATACTAATACAACTCAAATATACATAGAGACCCTTGTATATATAGGAAAGGTTGAGATTAGAAGATATTGGGGTAGGTGAGAACCTTACACATATATAAATGAAAAGTGTCAAAACAAGCATCATATGTGTTGGAGAAACCAAGATATAATTTCAAGCTAAAAATGATTCCACAAAACAAGAATTTCAAGATGAAACAAATTATTGTATGTATGTTGTAAATGTACAAAAGAGAGTCTTGTGTACAAAAAAAGAATGAGGAGGTGGGAAGAGAGAAGGGAAAATTTGACTACCCCTCCAAATGTGAAACATGTGTAGGAATCTATGGACAAGTGTAGGCACATATGGTGAGTTCATATGAGGTGAGACAAAAATAAAAGTCTCTCAAAGTGAGCTTAAGATGTAGTGCCAATAGGATTAACTAGGTACTAGTTAATAACACATTTCACACTAATGCTCACCTTATGTTCAATGCTCAAGGAGAAAACTAAACACTAAAAATATGAGTCCTAACAATAAGACTCAAGGTATTCATGTAAAAATAAAAATTTATCACAAACAAAGTAAAGGAGAAAACTAGAGTGGGGATGAAAATCATCTCCAAAAGAGAGAATGAGAAGGATACAAAATTCTCAAAGATGAAATTATGGTTTCTCCTAAAATCAATGAACCTCCAAATATTGTAGATCAAGATAAGAGATACAAAATACTGCATGAGTGACCTCAAGTACATTACTTAACCATGAAGACATAAATGACACAAAGGAAAAAATACTTTGTGAAGTTGAACATACAGATGGTACTATGGTTAAGGAGCACAAAAAAACTATATGAGTGACCTATAATATGTTACTAAATGTGCATGAAACTCTACATAACTATTGAAATATCATGAATATTGACTATTTAAAAATGTAGAAGGTTGCTTTAGTGCTCCACTAAAACCAATGAGGCATTAACATAATCATGTGATGCTACCCCCTTTAGTGTTGACAAGGGAGAGGTATAGGAAGATCAATTGAATTACAACACATAAGTGTGCAAAAGATTATAGAATGAACATCAAGTCTAATATAATATACAAGAAATAATGAAAAAGTTGTGCAAAAAACTAAGGTACACATGCATGAGGTGAAAATCACTATGATTCATTATTTTCATGGAAGGACACTCACTTGAAAAGTGGTGATTGTATTAAAAAATAAGGCACTAAAAAATTGGCATGATACTTTATAACATAATGTGAGTAAAAAAGTGGCATAATAGATATGCATAATTCCCCCCTTAGGGAACATAAATCAGATAGGTAGTTTAAATAAGTGTGTTTACAAATATATGTGTTTGTGTAGAGTTCTTACAAGTTGTCTTAAAAAGGACAATCACAATTTATGTCATGAGGTGACCATAAGAAGACTATGAAATAATGTCTTATAACCTCAAAAAATGATAAAAACGTAGCTATTAAACACCCTAATTATTTAATCAATGAACTCTCCATCAATTTACATTGATGTGGAAATTTATATGAAGTGTATTTAAAATTTCTACAAGGTGGATTTGATGAAATAAATTTAAAAACACTCAAAATAGAGGCATATGCTAAAAGTATAATTCTAGAGCTCTATCTAGAAAAGCTAACACCACCACATAGTACTCAAAAAATTAGGTAGGTTTTAAAAAATTATGTGAATTTGTGATTTATGAAAAATTTGTATATCATTTTTTGGAAATGGAACACATCATGATGTAGGGCACACAAAATTACCCCAAATCAAAAAAATTGCATAGAAAAATATGTTTTTGATTAGGTAAGCAAGGAAAGGGCCCTAATCCTATGGTTACAAAGTCGGAACAACAAATAAAGAAACAAGTTGGGGAAAATAACACTAGCCTCCACTAGGAAACTACATTAAAATGGCATGCATGCCCAGTAATCCAAATTACAACCACAAAGCCATCACCAACTTAATCAAAACAAAAATTCCCAAATTAATCCCCAAAATAGTGCGTAGACTATTTATGAGGTTAATCGAAGTCCAACAGGTACGAAACCATAGCATTGCTATCATGAAATAGCAGAACTTGAGATAATAAAACTAAGCACAAGAAAATTCAGAGTAGCCATTTAATCAGAGTAGAAAGATAAGTCACGAGGTTGCACCCAACATAGCACGATGCAAGAGTCCATTGGTTACCTTCATATTCTTTCACCACATGATTCCACCTCATAGCAAATGAGATGATCCAAACAACCATCCACAACACAGTAACACAACACCCAATCACCATAACCTCCCCAAGGGTGGACAAAACAACCCAAAAATCCAAAAAATTATTATAGATTTCAAAACATTTTGAAACCAATAGATCATGAGCCAACCATCTCACAACACTCTTAACTCTTAGAGAACCCAATTCATATCTAAATATAGTAGAAAAGTTGAAGATGTAGATAAACTCCATTAACCAACTTACCTCTTAGCCTCTATAGGAGAAGTTACTATGGGAACCCTATCCACGACAACAAAGAGTCTCCAACAGACCTGAACTCCACCTCAATAGGAGTGATCTCTGCCTCAAATGGAGCTGCATGGGAGGATACTTGTTAAAGAAGCATAAGCGACCTGCCCCTCTCTCAAAACCCATCTCCACCTCCATAGGAGAGGTCTCCACCTCTAAAGGAGAGGAATCCACCTCAATAGGAGACACCAACTATAGAGCCAGGAAGGTAGCACACACCCTTATAGAGAGAATACATGTAGTAACCATGAGTAACAAGAGCACCTGGGCCTTCAACAAGAACCTTGAGAGAAACCCCACCGACAGAGACATCAACAAGCCTTTCCTAAGAAAATTAAGCATTCCAAGAATGAAACCCACAAAGGAATCCTCCAACATCATGAACAACTTCCCCAAAAGAGCTTTGAAGAACATCATCACACTTAACAAAGAAAGTTGTGAAACCATAGTGTACATAAAACCTGTGAAACACAACAACAAACCAACAAAGTGGGGCACCCTTCTAGCAAGGAGGACAGTGAATACTTCCTCATACACCTTGTTCATCTTTTCAAAATTAGCATAGAAAAATATGTTTGTATGGATGAGAAAAAAGATTTTGAAGTTGAACCAGAAAATTAGACTAGCTAATGGTGAGGGGTATGGCTTTAGGGGAGAAGATCAATAATGCCATGATGATTTTAGTAGCCAAAAAGTCAAATCCATCATTGAAATTTTTCTTTTTGTCAAAATATATCAAAACTACTATTAAAAATGATTGAAACCACTTTCATACATTAAAAAATTCCAATCTAAAATGAAAACAACCATTTTTGGTATAAAACTATTGTTATCCAAAATATGTGGTTTTTTTTGGGAGTAATTACCCAAATTTTTTAGTTGAGAAATTTGGTGGGTCATTGGTGATGACTTGGTAGTGGTGGAGGTGGTATGCAAATTATGATAAAGTAGAAGCACTATGGGTGGTGTGATGGCAATGCTTAGGTGGACCTAAACCTAGGTGGTGCATGGGGAGTGGATGGGTTGTGCAATGACCACAATGGTGAAAAGAGTTTCTTCATGTGGTGATGTAGACTAGAAAGGAGGCTAGTGATGTGTTTCAAGTGGTGGTTGTGGAAAATTTTTCTCTGAACAATAGAAATCAATATTCAACAACCAAAAAAGGGCTTGCATAGAGTTTACATTAGCTCTACACAAGCTATACCATGTTAAACCTTGTAAAAACTAGAAAAATATAATAAAAAATTGTCATTCCTCATATGATAGCATCCAAAGTGATGCAGGCTTAGAAGCTAAGGTAGTAGTAACATAGCATAGGTTTAATGGGTGATCCCACAATACTGGTTTACAATTTTTGGCCAAACTAGACATTGAACTAATTTTTTTTAACTAAATCTTCACTTTTAGGCACCTATAGCTGTTAAACCATGAGGAATTTGAAGATGATGCAAAGTAGTGATTTGTAACATTTTGTATGTAGATTCTAAATATATATATTTTAATTTTTTTTGGAATCAAATTGCATTTATTTTTCCATCTCATTCAAAAATTAGTTTCTAACAGTAAACACCCTTTTTAAAGAGTGATGTGTACTTGCTAACACATAATTTTTCTTCTATGAAGGATAAAATTCTATTTTTTTCAAATTTAGATTCATAACTATGATATCTAGTGCATGCAATTGGTTTCATAGTGTTTTATTGAATTTTTTTTCTTAATTAAGTTTTGAAGTCAGACTAGTTACAATTCAAACATAGGTTTACTTGCTAACACAACTTTTTTTGTATGTATCAAAATTCATTTTTTTATTGGATCAAGGACATCAATATCTAGTGCATAGATATTTTTCAAATTTAATTTTGACAATCTGCTATTTTTCCACATGTGCAGAACAAAGAGCTTGATTTTTAGTGAAAAATGTATGTTTAATAAAACCAAAATATATTAAAATTTATTTTATGGATAGCTCATTCTGAAGAATACCATCATCTAGTTGGGTTTGTGAATTTTCCTCCATTTTTGTCCTCAACTCGACCTTTGAAAGACAAAATTTTGCATAAATTTGGTAGAAGAGGGGGAGAAGGGAAAAAAAGGGTGGTTTGAGTGAGCTCCCCTTGACCCCTTCGAGTGAAGGGGGGTTTGCTCGAATCCCCCTTTTATATAATTTCCTTTTGTTTTCATTAAAAAAAGGTGCCAAAAGGGATGACATCACCAAAATGGGTTTGCTCGAAGGGGGGTTCAATTGAACCCCTTTTTTGGGTTCACTTGAACACCCTCCTTCGAGTGAACCCCTAAAAACCCAAAAAAAATTCATGGGAGCGTTTTGGAAATTTTCCTTCCTCAACAAAATTGTAAACCAGTATTATGGGTTTACCCTAATACAGGAGTTGTATGGATCAGTCGAAGCTATATGGATCTTCATATGACCTCCATTGATCGCCTCTTTGAAAAAAAATCAAATTTATTTTTATTTAAAAATACCAAATGCTATATGTCAAAATTCATTTCTTAAGCCTTTTGAGCATGATGCGTAGGTTAATTTTTCTCTAGAATGCACTATTTGAAATTTGATACCCATGAACTTTATAAATTCAGGAAAGAAAAGGAATGGTCTTGCAATCTTGCTTTGATAGAATGCTAAAGCAACCAATATTTTCTTGCAAGATCAAAAAATTCTAAAAAATAAGAATTGTACGATGAAATAAATTATCATATGCATGTTGTAAATTTACAAAAGATTGTATTGCATATAAAGGCAAGGATGATAAGGTAGGATTGAAACTTTTATTGCCCCCCCAAATGTGAAACATGTGTAAGAGTCTATAAATAAGCGTACAAATACATGGTGAGTCCACATGAGGTGAGACAAGAAAAGAAAATTCTCTCTATGTGAGCTTAAGATGTAGTGTCAATAGAACCAGCTAGGTACTAGGTAAAAGTAAACTAGATAGGTAATACCACTTTTCACACTAAAAATGTACACATGACATAAGGTAAAAAATAAAATTACCTATATAAACTTAACTAATAATGAATAAGGCACAAAAGTAAACTAATTAATTAAAAGACACATTCACACCAATGCCTTGTTAAGTGTAGTATAGGAAGGGAAGAAAAGGGGAAAATAATCAAAGATGACTCCCAACAACATAGTTTTGTTGAGGTAAACATGTGTCAAATAGTCTCTCACAAATAAAGAAATGGAGAAAATAGAAGAAAAAAAATCCTCCTTGAAAGAGAAAATAAGAAAAGCATGTGAAGGAAGGAGGACTCAAGATGACCCCTCAAGTAAAATTTCCTTCACCCCAAGCATAAATTACAACCAAAGATAATGGCATGATGTTAAGTAGTCATGGTATTTTTTCCTATTGCCATATGTTTGTATGTATGTTGTACTAAATGAGAGCCATTTGTACATTCAACTTCTAGGAGAAATAAAGTCTTTTTCAGTAAAGGATTAGGAACTCCTACTAACACAATAGGTTTAATTTTAAATAGAATTGGGGACACAAATATTAGACACTCCTTGAAGCACAAGTTATCTAAAGGATGAGAATGTTGAAGAAGAGACCTCTTTAGGCAATGTATATTCATTTTTATACTTTTAGTATAACTGGTTGATGCTTGGAAGTAAAAGCATTATGATACACGACCTTAGGATTTTTAATAGTATCTATCAAATTGGAGTCTTTAAAATTTGCATGTGTTTTTGCACCATTTGAATCATTTTAGCAACTCACAAGATGAGGTAGATCTAAGAATGGTATAATGTTAGAGATCAAAGAAAAATCCATAACAAAGCTATAAGTATAGCTACAAAGATTTGTAAGATTGGAATCATTATGAGAATATAGATACGGTAAGTAAAAAAGCAACTTATAAAAATGCATGTTAAGGAACCAAATGAAGTGTGATAATTATAAAATGCATCGAACTTGTGTAAATATTTATTGACTAAAGCATTTCTAAATGAATGCATTAAGAAGATATCACCATTTAAATGATTAATATGGAGATAGAAAAGATCTAACATGCAAAATTTCATCTTTATATCCAATCAATGCATCAATCATCAGTTCATTAATACTATGTGCATTAACATGAATATGAAGTGATTTATGAAGAGATACTTAATCATTAAGAATATGTGTAGAGGTACCATGAATTGTATGAGGACTATTATCATTGTGACTAGAGTCATAGTGTGAACCAAATATGATAGATCCAAGTGAATTTAGACCCTATTTAATCCCCTAAGAAATGATCCCAATAAGATATTTGAAATTCCAAAGAAAAAGAACCCACTAAACTAACATGATATCAACACGAAAACGTAAGGGAAATTTATTCTAAGACCTCAAATCTTATCCTATTGGGGAAGTGGTGTCACATTGATGTGGAATGGTGAACCTTTCCTAATCCCTTGGATAATATGAGCTTGTTTCAATCGATTTTATTGAAGAAAACTAACAAAATTGATGAGATATGAAGGAGACATGATAAGAAACTAGTTTAACATGATGAAGATGAATACTAAATACTAAAATGATTGATATAGATGTATGCAATCTATGCTAAATGGAAACTAAGTTCAAAAGTGCAATCCATGGATGCAAACTATGCTAAAGTGGATGAAAACTAAGCTAAAATGGAAGCCATTAATGGATGCTTAAGCTAATGTGGATGAAGATTAATCTAAAATGATAACAAATGATAAATATGCATGCAAGTGAGTATGAATTTCAGCAGCATAAATTTACTCTAGAAAGGTGGATCCATTTCTCTCCAAATAGTGAAGTATTTATAGGAAACTAAATAAAAAATCAAGGGCTTAGATCGATTTGATCTATCAATGGTCAAAAATGAAAGAAGGATGAAACATGGAACAAGGAATGGATGAGAATCAAAGATCACATGGATCAAGAAAAGATCAAGGGCTCGTAAGCATGCAAACAAACACACTTTGCAACAACTTTAAAAGTTTGTTTAGAATAATCATTACCTTTTTTGAAGGAAAATAGGAGAATATTCCTTTGGAATATTCCCTATGCAAGTGGATAGGAAGGAAATCAGCAAATTTAGTAACTAAAACTAAATTTTACTGCACACAAGATGAATAATATGATATCCATCAAATAATTGATTTAATGAAAAGGGGGATGCAATATGATATTTAATTAAATAGTTTAGGGTTATTTAATTAAATAAGAGGACTTAGGGTTTAAATTAAATAATTTGCATTATTTAATTAAATAGGGTGAAATGTTAGTGCGAGAGGGGGTCGATTAACCCAATTAGGTCAATTAGATTAACAGGTGAAAATGACACATTTGATTAAATAACTAGGTTAATTTAATCAAACAAATGAAAATAAGATGGGTTTTAGGACGAAATGATGTTAATATATCGGATTCAAGTGTGTAATACCATTCATGACATTTTAAAGTGTCTACAATCACCATGAGGCATATTGAAATTATAGGAACTTGAAGGTGAAGAGTTATCAAATTCATTTATAAGTTTCTCATTAGATGCATCATAATATGAAGGAGAGGTACTCAAAGGTAAATCACTTATCACATGTCATGGAGGGAGTTTAATCATCACAAATTACATGGAAAACTAAAGTAATGTCATCTAAGCTAGAAAGGAAAGTAATAATAGGTTCCATAAAAGGTTGAAAGTTGGTCACACATTGGAATAATGAATCCATAGAATATGTCATGCCTTTCTTTTGCTAAAAGTGGGTCATGCCATCAAGGATCAATGGATTAGATTTAACAAAATTGCTAAAGTGCATTAAGATCATTGATATGAGCATGCACATTAGACATGGACAAGGGTTGGTGACAATCCATAATAAAATGAAATGATATTTATCAAGGACTTATAGATGCGAGAAGGATGACTTAGAGAAAATTCCTAGGTGGTGTTCAATATTATAAGTTCACTAAAAATGTGGAGGAATAATTTGCTAGCCTTAAAACCCTTGATATGTGTTATATATCCTCTACACTATGATTTAGATATAATCAAATAATAAACATTATAAACAATCAAATTTGAAATCAATAAGGGTTGAGACTAAAATGTTGGAAAATAGCAAGATGTGCTTAATGATTTAATGTAATTATCAATTTTTGCTTTAAGGTTGCTTGTTGACATGCAATAATAGACAAATTAGAATTTAGAATCTAATACTAAAGAATGGTCAAACAATTTAAGTGAATTGATATAAAAGTTACACTAATTTATATCATGTCATTTTTTTGTGGCCTAGTCATATATGTAGTTATATCCTAACACAACCTTGTATTTCGTCATTGCAAATATGTTGAATCTGCTTGCCTATACTCTTGGATTTGTTTTCTAAAATTTTGGTTTTGTTGGAGAGAAAAGTAGGACTTTCTTTGAACTAAATGGCGACGAATTTTTCTTGGCTTTATAGCAAGTCAAACCCCTAACATAGTTTGTAGATACACGTATCATAGATGTTGATGTAGTAGTGTACTGCCTAGATACAAAAGTGCAACTTTAGAATTCTCATGCCTAATGATCTCTCAATGTTATTCTTTTACTTGATCTTAATTTTGATTGTGGTAATTGGTGGTCATGATAGGAGGGTTCCAGAAGGAACAATTTGAACCGTGTAACAATGAGTCAACATAGTGGAAATAACACATATAATTCATATGAAAACATGAATCTTCATTAATATGGAATGCTTACATGCAACATTGGCCACAAGGGTGAATTGCAAGGGCTCATAGGCCTACCACAAGGGCTTCAATAGTACAACTAGCCAACAAGCCTTATTACATGCCTTAAAGGGTTTGTGCAAAAATATACTGATCTGAATCTTATCCTAAAACTACTGATAAAAATTGATGATCTATAATGGATTACAATGCTTATAAATATGCTCCTCAAGCTCCAAAATAGGTCCACATTGGCCACATGGGTTAGTAACCCAATGAATGCTCAAATATGAATGTTGGCCTCAAGGTATAAAGAATTAGCTCAACGTGAAATGAGTTAACTTGTGAATCTCCAAGATAGGTCCCAACGAACCCAAGATGCTTGTATGATGTCTAATTAAGCTCTGCATGATCTGGAATAGGTCCGTACTGAGAAATATGGACTAGGTTAGCCCCAAATGCTCTAGTTGGTAACAAATTGAAATTCTGAGAGCGATAACTTACAATAGACAATTACAAATGATGTGAAATTTGGATATGTGATAAATGTCGATGTGTAGATGTTATATCCTACTCCGCAATCTAATAAACAATGATGTGGTAAAATGCAAAATGAACTACTAAAACTGCTACTGAATTGAATGCAAGAAAATAACTATTTTTGGTTGATACAATTTCTACTTACAACTAGGGATGCTCCTGCATCAGTCACCCAGGGTTGGAAGAAAAGTGAGTCCCTCACTTTCTAGGGCTAAGAGGAAAAACAAAATGGTCCACCTCAACTTGAGAAATCCATAATGAATCCTCCACTAGTCTACCTTTCCACTTCACAAGATATTCTTTGTACTGCTTGTTCCTAGTGCTTCTTTTGGTCTTGGTATTCAAAATCTACTCAATCTCCTTCAGTTCTTGATGTGGTAACTGCTTTTGCAAATATACTTAATCACTAATACCACTTGACTATCCTTCATGAAATTCATAGATGTTTGCAACATTAAAAATAGGTGATATACCCCATGTCTCTAGTAACTCTAATTCATATGCATTTCCAGAATCAAAATTCCTAAGTATCTTACACGGTCCAATCTTCCTCATCTTCAATTTATTGTGTGTGCCAACTGGAAATATTTCCTTCCTCAATATACCATCAATTTATCTCCAACAACAAATTCCTTATGTCTTTGGTGATCATCTGCCTTCTCCTTATACTTATCATTCATGTCTTCCAAATGCTTCTGGACCTAATTATGTAATGTCTCCATGAAATTTGCAAACTCTTCTTCCTCCACACTCCTTTTATTCTCCATACTGATGTCCTATAACTTTTCAACTCGTCTAGGATTAACTCTGGTAACAATCTGAAGTGGTGTCTTCCCTGTACTCCTGTTCACTGAATTATTGTATGCAAAATCTGCTTATGGTAAAACTATATCCCAACTTCTTGTCTTATCTCCAATCAAACATCTCAACAAATTACCCAAGCTTCTGTTCACAACCTATGTTTTTCCATCTATCTACGAGTGATATGTTGAATTGAACTTCAAATCTATCTTCATCTTCTTCCACAATGTCCTCCAAAAGTAACCAATGAATTTGGTATCTCAATCTAAAACAATACTCCTAGGTAATCCATGCAACATCACAATATCCTTGAAAAATAAGTCAAAAACATGCACAACATCATTACTCTTCCTACAAGGAATAAAACGTACCATTTTAGAAAAAATTTCCACTACAACCATAATAGAATCATACCCTCTTTGTGTTCTTGGTAATCCCAATATGAAATCCATGCTCAAATCTTCCCAAGGTCTGTCCAGTACTGTCAAAGATTTGTACAATCCAGTATTCTGACTACTCCCTTTTGCTACTTGAAAAATTCTGCAACTTTGAACATACTTCCTTATGTCCTTATATATCTATGGCCAAAAATAATGTTCTCACCAAAGCTACTATCTTATCCACTCCAAAATGTACTGCTAAGCCTCCATTATGCTTTTCCTTGATCAAATTCTCCCTTGTAGAACTCCTCGGTATCCACAACTGATTTCCTTTGAATAACATACCTTCTTGAATAAAATAATCCAACCATTGGCTTCAATTTGTCACTACTGGGTCTTTACATGCTCTCCATGCTTCACCAAAATCCACATCATCTTCATACATATGCTTCAACTCCTTAAATACTTGAACTCTCATCTCTATCAACAAATTCCTCCTCTTGCTCAATGCTTTTGCAACTTTGTTTGACTTGTCACTCCTATGCTTCAACACAAATGTATAACTCTCCAAGAACTCAACCCATCTCATATGTCTCTAATTCAACTTTCCTTGATTGTTCAAATATTGTAAGGCTTGATGATCTATATACAACACAAACTCCTTAGGTAACAAATAATTCCTCCACTTCTTCAAAGCTTGAATTATGGGATAGAATTCTTGATCATAAACTAAGTATCTTCTTCTGGAATCATTCAAATTATCACTTAAATAAGCTACAAGTATTCCTTCTCAAATCAATACTGCTTTATTTGCATTTCCACTTGCATCACAATCAACTTGAAATACTTTGTTAATATTCGGTAATGCTAACACTGGTTTCTCTATCACCTTTTGCTTCAACAACTCAAAACTCTTTTGTGCTTTGGATGTCCACTTGAAATCCTTCTTGTCTCCTTTCATTGTCTCTGTCATGGGGTTACAAACACTATTGAAACTTTTGATAAACTTCTGGTAGAAATTAGCTAATCCATGGAATGATCTTACTTCTCTAATGCTTATTAGTTTAGGCCAATCAAGAATTGCTTTCACTTTCTCCGGATCCATCTTCAATCGTTCAACAAAATTAAAAAATCCAAGGTATACCAACTCTATCTTCATGAAACTACACCTCTTGACATTAATCAAAAACTTCTCCTCCCTTAACCTCTATAATACTTGTCGGATGTGCCACAAATGTTCCTCTCTAGTCTTACTGAAAACTACAATATCATCCAAGTAGACAATGACAAACTTACCCAAGAATTTCTTCAATACTTCATTCATCAGTCTCATGAAAGTGCTCGATGCATTGGTCAATCCAAAAGGAATCACTAACCACTCATACAATCCTTCATTAGTCTTAAATATAGTCTTCCATTCATCTCCTTCTCTGATTCTGATTTGATGATATCCACTCTTGAGATCAATCTTTGTAAAATACTTTGCTCCAATCAAATAGTCCATAATGTCATCCATCCTTGGCAATGGAAATCTATACTTGACAGTAATCTTACTGATTTCTCTTGAGTGTACACATTCTCCACTCTCCATCTTTCTTTGGTGCAAGTATAATAGGTACCACATGCATGGGCTCAAACTTTCTCTGATCAAACCTTTCCTTAACAACTCTTGTATCTGCCAATTCAATTCTACATTCTATGCACTGATTTCTTATCATATTGCCATGGCCTCCCTAACAGTAAATGGCATGCATCCATAGGCATAATATCACACAATACTTCATCCCTATATGATCCAATATGAAATTTCACCAAACATTGATCATTCACCAATATCTTATTCTCATCTTGAATCCACGCTATCCTATAGGGGTTTGGATGTTTCAATCTTTTCAAATTTATCTTTGTTACCATCTCCTCTAAAACTAGATTATCAATACTACCACTATCTATGATAACTTTACATACCTTTCCTTTGGACTTACATTTGGTTTTGAATAGACTTTGCTTTGTGGTGGTTCCTCACTTACTTCTTCATGCAGTAAAACTCTCCTTATCGCCAATGATTCACCTTTCTCTGGTCTCCCAACTAAATTAGGGGATCCAATATGTTCTTCATCCACATAGGCTCTTCTTCTAGTATGCTTAGGTTTCTTTCTAGTACTCCATTGATGGCACTCAAACACTTTATGTCCTTCACCTCCACACTTGAAATAGGTTCCTCTAAATAATATTCTCTCAAATCTTCCTTCATCTCTCAGGAATCCATCATGGCAATAAGAATTGTGACCTCCTCTGTTATGGTGGTAGAAATTTCAATCTTCTCTCCCTTCGTGATATGATTTAGCATCCTTTTCTTCACCCTGGTAGGGTTTTGAATCCTTGTTCTGCTCCACATAGGGTCTTCTTTCTTTGGATTGGGTTCCACTCTTTTGAAATCTTCCTCTTGCACTTCTCTACCTTTGTTCAAACTTCTTGTTCAACTTCTCTTCTACCTTCAATGCAAACTAGTATGCTTCTTCAACAGATGTCATTTTTACCAGGTTAAATTCTTCTTGAATTTTTTTCTCATTCCATTGATGTATCTGGAAACCTTTTCTTTGCTTACTTCACTATGACCAACTTTGATTATCATCTTGTAGAATTCTTCGATGTACTCCTTCACATATCTTTATTTTTGTCTCAGGTTCTACAATCTCTTAAACAATTCAAGTTCATAATCTGTTGGTATGAATTGATTCTTCAATTTTGTCACCATTATATCCCATTTGATGATTCTTTCTTTGTTTCTTCTATTTCTATCCAATTGAACTTATTTCCACCATAATGCAGTATGACCTTTCAACTTTGTTTTTGCAAATCTAACTCTTTTCAGATCTTCAATTTCTTCATATTCTAAGTATTCTTCCATTTCATTTATCCAATTAATCAATTCTTCTAGATTCACATTCCCCACATAATTTTGAATTTCAACTCTAGGTTGCTTGTCAATCTTTGAGATTTCTTTCAACATCTTGACTTGATCTAATTTTTCTTCTTCTTCATCTAGGGTTTCTGCAATTTGATTCGCATATTTTGCTTCATCATCACTTTCATCATTCTGCATAGGGTTTAGACCTCACCTTCGATCTTCTTCAACAACATCTAACCTAACTCACATTTCGTGCATCATTTCCAACATTTCATCCATTTTTTTAGCAACATTCACCATAGCAGGCGCTCTCCTTGGTGGCATATCTCCCCCCAAATCTATGCAACTGCCTCAATTCGATGATCTAGATACAAGGGTTTCAACTGCCTCAAAATTGGCAATTGGTTGAAAAAAATGCAGTCTACCTCAATTCGACGATATGTTCATCTCAAGGAATGCCTTTAGGAATCGAAGCTCACTCTGATACCACTTGGTGTAGTCATGGTAGGAGGGTTCCAGAAGGAACAATCTAAACTGTGCAACAATGAGTCAACACAATGAAAATAACACAACCAATTGATATGTGAACATGAATCTTCATTAATATGGAATGATTACATGCAACACTGGCCACAAGGGTGAGTTACAAGGGCTCACAGGCCAACAACAAGGGCTTCAATAGTATTGTAAACACATAAAATATACATGCATTTGATCCTAATTTTACTAACATTGCTTCATCCTGAATCATCTCCTTTGCTAGCCATTTAATTAAATATCCCTTATTTGATTAAATTCATCACATTTCATCTCTTAATTAAATAAATTAATTTTATTTGATTAATTCAATATCTCCTATTAATTAAATAAATCATTTTGTTTAATTAATCCTATAGTCCCTCTTTTAATTAAATAATTCATTTTATTTAATTAATCTCTAAAGTCATCTCCTTTAAATTAAATAAATTAATTTTTATTTGATTTAAATCTAACACCATTCTCTTTAATTAAATAAATCAAACTTTATTTAATTAGGTCTAAAATCATTATTCTTCTCATTCTTGATTTATTTAAATTCTAAAATCAAAATCAAAATCTCAAATCAACTAAATCCTATCTTAATTAATCAAATCCTGATTAATCCCAATCTTAATCCATAAAATCGTCTAGATTTTTCCACTTGCTCATGAAAATCATTTTAATTGATTTATTAAATCTCCTTTTTCATTAAAAAATACATCAATGTTGGAATATTCCTCAAATTTGAAATCTTCCCCCAAAAGTACTTGTCCATCCAACAAGGGATTAAAGGACTCTTACATGTCCTTTTCTTGAGCCAAGTGATATTAACTCCATCTTTCATCTCATCTTTCAAGCCATCTTTTGAATTTCAAATTTCCCCCTCTTTGTACATTGCCCAAAATGTGCCCCATCTCTCTTCAATAGCATGTTGACAAGTGGTGCTTTATCATTGGTTTATCTTTAGTCCCACATTCATCCATTTTTCCTCATCCTCCATATTTCTCATATATAAATAAGAGGCTCTCAAATATATTTTGGATCCACAACTTCATTGCAAAGTCACTATCTTCATATTTAGAGCTAATTTCATCCATTTCATCAAGCGTTCATAGCTTTTATCAAGTTTCATAGCTAGGTTATACAAAAATTACATCAAAGAGCTTCAATCATCAACAAATCTTCATCAAGCTTACAAGGGATTGGGAAAGGGCCATTTTCCACATCAAAATGGCACCAATTCCCCCATGGGATTAAGAGTTTGCTTGCTTTAATAGGATTTAATAGCTTTCTTTGTTGTGTTCATTTATTTCCTATTTTGTGCATTGTAAATGAATTCAATGGGGAATGTTGATTTAACTTACATATGGATCTAATTGTGTGATTGTTTTTTGTGTTTGTCCAGGTATCAAATCACCATTCACATTTTGGCGCTAGAAGGAGGGCCAAAATGTGAGCCCCAATCCTAGACTTGCACAAACATAGCAAACAAACACAATATTAGGTCCAAATGCAAGTAAGAATTAGGATTCCCCATGAAATTCATCTACAATGCTCAAAATAGGAAAGAAATGAAGAATAAAACAAGAAAAACAATCAAATCCTATTAAAAAATGCAAACTCTCAATCCCATGGGGGAATTTGTGCCAATTTGATGTGGAAATTGGCCCTTTCCCAATCCCTTTGTAAGCTTGATGAAGATTGATCCACTTGATGATGAAGAACAATGAGCTCCTTAATGAAAATCTGCAATAACCTAACTATGATGATAGAAAATGTTATGAAAATGGATGAAATTGCTCTAAGTATGAAGATAATAACTTTGCTCTAAGCTATGGATGCAAATAGCAAAGATTGTGAATCCAAAATGAGAAGAAGATCCTCTTATTTATAGATGTGAATGTTGAAGAATGAGGAAAAATGGAGCAATGTGGGATCATTCAACCTCCAATGGCCAAGTGCAACTTGTCAAGATGTGAATGGAGGGAGCTTGAGCACATTTTGATGAATGTGCCAATAAATGATATTAGGTGAAATTTGAAATTCATGAAATGACATGTTGGAAAGAGAAAATAATGAATTAAATGCCACTTGGCTCAATGCACAAGGACATGAAAGAGGGTTAAATGCTTTGTTTGGAAGGACAAACCCACTTGGAGAGATTTTCAAACATGGAGAAATATTCCCCTAAATATGCCATGCTGAGAGAAAATAGAGATTTAATAAATCATTTAAATCCATTTTCATGTGCAAGTGGCAAAATCTAAAGGATTCAGGTGATTGGGATTAAATTAACCAAGATTTGATTAATTTAATAGGAGATTAGTTGATGTGACCATTTGACTTAGATTTTTGGATTGATTTAAATCAAAATTGAAAGGAATATGATTTAGATTTTATTAAATAAAGGTTTTGATTTATTTAATTAAAAAAGGAGATAATGTTAGATTAAATTAAATAAAGATTGATTTAATTTAATAAAATGACTTAAGAGATTTAATTAAATAACATGGATTATTTAATTAAATAGAGACTAGAGGATTAATTAAATAAGATTGATTTATTTGATTAATAGAATAGAATAATTTAATTAAGATAAAATTGATTTATTTAATTAAGACGAAATGTGATGAATATAATTAAATAAGAGATATTTAATTAAGAATCATGTCTCTGATAAAAAATGAGCTAGCCTTGTTGGCTGCTCCCCTCCCCACCCGGGCTCTCCCTGTGACCCTCTGGAGGCTTGTATCTTGTCTATTGTGAATAGTCTGGGACTTGTGTTGCCCAAGGCACAACTTGATGGTAATGCACACGATAATAATCTGCCTCTCGGACGACACTCCGGTATGCCCGTAGTGACACTATGCTCCCGGAGGATGATGCAACCATACTCTCTAGCTGTTGTCTCTGACCCATCTCCTATGCGGCCTGCAACACTGCTGGATAGCCTGATCTCTCTCGGCTGTCAAGGTTAGGACCTGCTATCTCGCTTGGTCCCTATCTACTATAAGTACTTGTATATGATCTTGAAGCTACAAAATTTGACCATCCCTAGGGCCTAGCTGTGGTGGTGGCTAGACGGGAGGCTGGTCTTGGTGACCATCCCTAGGCTAATCCTGGACATCCCTCTAGTCCTTGTGCTGCTCTAGCTATCATGAAGGTGTTCCACCTCCTCGTCTACCTCTGCCTCTGCCACCATCCCCATCCCCATCATTGTCCTTGTCTCCATCTCCCTTGCTTGTTCGGCCCCGTCCTTGCCTTGCTCCTCGACCTTTGGCTCTCCTCCTCGATTGTTGTGCCCCTGGCATTGTCAGTCTCACTAGAGGTCGGAACCAATCCTTGTGGTCCTATGTCATGCCCAAGTTTTCCTGTCCCTAATCATAAGGACATGGTTTAGCCACTAGCTACATAAAGATATGAACTGCATCTGTTGCAGGGATCGTCTGACCCCATGTGGTCTCCCTCATAGTACAGACAAAGATGGCCACGTACTGTTCATTGGATTGGTCCTGTGTATCCCCAAACTGCCGAGCTACGCGATCTAGAAGATACCTCTCAATAATGGTATGCTCATGGCCCTGCATCAATCGGTCCTATCGAGAAAAGAATAATTGTTGTACATCATCATATCATGCTGGCTTCCCAAGGTAGGTCTCTAGGTGAAAACTATCATCTCATCAATGACCCACCGCCAGTGTCGGATACCTATTGTTCCTGTGTGTGAAAAGGTGAGGGCACCCCTGTACCTCTAGATAATTGGATCATCCGGATCCATATCAATCGAAATGACTTTGACAAAACGAAGCACTGAAATGTGCTCCTAGGCCCAAATGTGCAATAGTGTAACCCCTGATTTGATAGCCCTACTATCGCAATACGCAAAATCGTGAAGATCATAGTAGAGGGAGGCCAACTTCACTGGCCCCCAGCAAAAGCACTCCCTTCATTGGAGCATCCGCTCCCAAGCAAGTCCCCATCTTGGGCTAAAGTATCGCTTGCGCCGATATGGTGCCACAAGTCCTGATATGATCACAACAATAATCAATCTGAAAGATGGTATTGTAGTCTTGTACTGCTCGAGCTCGATCTGTCTCTCTGCAAAGATGATCTTGTCTAAACCTATGATATCATAGCAGGCATCCCTCCCGGCCTCCACATCATAAATAACTCGCTCACCGTGGATAGGAAAACTCATAATGTGCCACACGTCCTCTAGTGTCATTGTGGCCTCACTTGTAGAAAGATGGAAGGAGGATGTCTCACTGTGCCAACACTCCACTAAGGTTGTCATCATACCCAAATGTGTCTAGATCATTGGGGCATAAGCAACACACCATAATCTAATGGATCCTAGGTGGTCATGGAGTATCTCGTCCAAAGGAGGATTCTAAGTCAATCTGCACAAAATGAAAGACTTATGCTCATGAGAATGGATTGGCTCCATGTCCTCCTACATTAGGAAAGTCACCACGTCAAGTTTCGTAAAAAATAGTGATCCTGTTTGAAGTATGTTCAACCAAATTTGCATATGCATCACTGTTTGCATATGCATCACAGTTTGAAGGAGTTAGCGGTGCTATATGGCACCGCTAAGAGGCTAAAAGTTCCAAACTTCGTTGCTACAGTGCAGTTTAAAAGTGACTTAGTTCGATTCCCTAACCCTAAAATCCAAAGAGGACCACTGTGACACTATTTTCATATGCGACACACTTTGATGCAAAACCTTAATTTCCTAACTTTGTTGCCGCGATGCAACTCGCATCAACAGTGCAATTTTGGCCTGCGCGACGCTGATTTAAGCTTTTCAATGGCGCTATATAGCACCGCTTGACCTTGTGGATTCCTAGACCCTAATAAATGCACTCAAAATTTAAAATTAAAGGGTGGGACAAGATGACATACCATGGGTCTTGTGCTGAGAAGCCTCTGGAACAATCGCACACACTCGGAAATGTGGCGGGCAAGCACGCGTTGCGCCATCTTCATCAATGCTCAGAGCTCAAATCGTAGAAATTTCAAAAGGCTATTTGTGCAAATGAATTGGAAGTGGCCCCCCCCCAGCTTATTTAAGCCTAAAAGTTAGGGTTTTTTTTAACTTTGTTTAGCCGTCTAGTTAGGGTTTTGGACTCTCGAGCCTATTTTCGCCCAACTGAAGGCCGTTTTGCATTGTTTTTGCACATTTTTTTGGCATCTTAGAGCCTTTCTAGACCCATCGGGCACCTTGTCCTCTTTTTTTTGCGAGGTCACCCAAAAATCCAAATTTTCATCCGATCTCTCGAGGGGGCAGTATATTGGCATGTTTCTTCTCACCGGGGTGACAGTGAGACAATTTTTAATTTTTTTATTTTTTTAAAATTTTAATCAAGGCATGTTTATTCTTTGAACCAACGCAACGAGTACTTTGCTTCAAAGAGGGGAAAAATGTAGACACAGAAAATGTACCAATCACACTTGATCCTGATCACTAACATCGTTGCGTCCTGAATCATCTTCTTTGCTGGTCATCACCTTTCATCCCTTAATTAAATAAATTAATTTCATCTTAACTAAGTTATTCTCTTCTATTAATTAATTAAATCAATCTTATTTAATTAATCATCTAGTCTCCATTTAATTAAATAATCCATGTTATTTAATTAAATCTCTTAAGTCATTTTATTAAATTAAATCAATCTTTATTTAATTTAATCTAACATCATCTCCTTCTTTAATTAAATAAATCAAAACCTTTATTTAATTAAATCTAAATCATATTCCTCTCAATTTTGATTTAAATCAATCCAAAAATCTAAGTCAAATGGTCACATCAACTAATCTCCTATTAAATTAATCAAATCCTGGTTAATTTAATCTCAATCACTTGAATCATCTAGATTTTGCCACTTGCACATGAAAATGCATTTAAATGATTTATGAAATCTCTATTTTCTCTCAACATGGCATCTTTAGGCGAATATTCTTCCAAGTTTGAAAATCTCTCCAAGTGGATTTGTCCTTCCAAACAAAGCATTTAACCCTCTTTCATGTCCTTGTGCATTGAGCCAAGTGGCATTTAATTCATTCTTTTCTTTGTCCAACATGTCATTTCATGAATTTCAAATTCCACCTAATATCATTTATTGGCACATTCATCAAAATGTGCTCAAGCTTCCTCCATTCACATCTTGACAAGTTGCACTTGGCCATTGGAGGTTGAATGATCCCACATTGCTCCATTTTTCCTCATTCTTCAACATTCACATCTATAAATAAGAGGCTCTTCTTCTCATTTTGGATCCACAATCTTTGTTATTTGCATCCATAACTTAGAGCAAAGTTATTATCTTCATACTTAGAGCAATTTCATCCATTTTCTATCATCATAATTAGGTTATTGCAGATTTTCATTAAGGAGCTCATTGTTCTTCATCATCAAGTGGATCAATCTTCATCGAGCTTACAAAGGGATTGGGAAAGGGCCAATTTCCGCATCAAATTGGCACCAATTCCCCCATGGATTGAAAGTTTGCATGTTTTAATAGGATTTAATTGTTTTTCTTGTTTTATTCTTCATTTCTTTCCTATTTTGAGCATTGTAGATGAATTTCATGGGAAATCCTACTTCTTACTTGCATTTGGATCTAATATTGTGTTTGTTTGCTATGTTTGTGTGGGTCTAGGATTGGGGTTCACAAGTACAACTAGCCAATAGGCCTTATTACATGCCCCAAAAGGTTTGTGCGAAAATATACTGATTTGAATCTTATCCTAAAACTACTGATAAAAACTGATGATCTATAATGGATTGCAATGCTTATAAATATGCTCCTCAAGCTCCAAAATAGGTCCACGTCAGCTACAAGGATTAATAACCCAATGAATGCTCAAATATGAATGTTGGCCTCAAGGTATGAAGAATTAGCTCCACGTGAAATGAGTTAACTTGTGAATCTCCAAGATAGGTCCCAATGAACCCAAGATGCTTGTATGATGTCCAATTAAGCTCTGCACAATCTGGAATAGATCCACACTAAGAAATCTGGACTAGGTCGGCCCCAATTGCTCTGGCTGGTAACATAGTGAAATTTTGAGAGCGATAACTTACAACAAACAACTGCAAATAATGTGAAATTTGGATATGTGATAGATGTCAATGTGTAGATTCTATATATTGCTCCACGAGCTAAGAAACAACAATGCGGTAAAATGTGGAATGAACTACTGAAACTGCTATTGAATGCAATGCAAGAAAATAACTGTTCTTGATTGATACATGATTTCTTTACAACCTTGCTCCTGCATCAATAATGACCTAATAAATTCTTATAAATCTAAATCCTTAATCGCTCAATTTAAAGTGTTTGACTATTAAAATAATGAGATAATAATATGAAAAAAATCAATTTTAAAAAGTGATTTTAGATTTTGAAAGAGGAAGACTATGCCACACTCTCTAGTACCACTTTGAGCATAATCCTATGAAATAATATACCTAATGTTTAGATTGGTAAGGGTTAAAAAGATATGGAAAAAGGATTGAGTGCTGATTTAAGGAGTAACATGCAAAATTTCCTCCAACCAAAGAGAAGATGATGCCATGAAAGAGAACATCATATTCCAAAAAAAAAATGGTGAGATTCTATCTCTATTCAGTCAAATGCAATCAAATGCAAGCTTGAAACATGTTCATAAGGTTTTTCTCTGTCGCCATGAAAACTCCATTAGGCTCCGTCGTGTAGGATCTCTTGCAGTGCAGCGTCTGCTGTTTGCTTTGAAGGAAATGTAATTTTATCCTTGAAATCACCTTAGAAATTGCGAAAATGGAGTTCAAATTGGGCAACAGAAAGCGAAAGTACTCCCACAGACTGATATTACCAGTGGCAAAATTATTGCCATTCATGTTGAACCACTTTTGAGGATGCGCTTTCACAAGGTAAACCCTTCTACATATCTTCAACTATTGCAGACCTTCATTGCGAAGAATGCGCTTTCTCTAGTTAAACAGTTCCACAATGTCGTTACTCACAGAGCATTTGCATTTGCTAAACTCACTACTTTTCGGAATAAACTTATCAACATGTATGTCAAGTGCGATAGTTTAGTGGATGCTCGTAAGGTGTTTGACGGAATGACAGAACGAGACGTCTCCTCGTGGAATACCATAATTGCAGGTTACAGAAGACATGGCTACCCTCACGAGACATTGACACTGTTTCATGAAATGCAACAAACAGGTGTCCAACCTGATCACTTCACCTTTGCCACCATACTACCGGCCTGTGCCAAAACAAGAGCTTTGGAACAGGGTATAGACATCCATCAGAACATAATGGAAAGAGGATTTTTGTTAGATGTTGTAATTGCAAGTGCCCTGGTAGACATGTATGCAAAATGCGGAAACATTCACAAGGCACGTCAGCTGTTTGACGAAATGCCTCAAAGAAATGTGATCTCATGGAATGCGATGATTGTAGGATATACACAAAATGGGGTTTTTGATGAAGCTTTAAGGCTTTTTAACGAGATGCCTCAACCAGACGTTATCTCATGGAATGCCATGATTGCAGGATATGCACAAAATGGTTTTGCTGAAAAAGCCTATGAGACATTTAAGAATATGCAATTAGCAGGTTTAAAGCCAAACTCCACAACCTTTGCCAGCATCATCCCGGCCTGTGCTAAAATGGGAGCTTTAGAACATGGTATGGACATCCATCAAAGGATAATCGACGGTGGCTTTTTGTCAGATGCCATAGTTGCTAATGCGCTGATAGACATGTACGCAAAATGTGGAAGCATACACAAGGCACGTCAACTTTTTGACAGAATGCCTCAAAGAGATGTAGTGTCATGGACTGAAGTCATTGCAGGATATGCACAAAATGGACGTGCTGAAAAATCCTTGGAAACTTTTAAGCAAATGCAATTGGCAGGTGTAAAACCAGATTCCACAACTTTTGCTAGCGTTCTCTCTGCCTGTGCCAAAATAAAAGCTCTAGAACAGGGTATGGACATCCATCGGAGCACGATCGAAAATGGATTTTTATCAGATCTGGTAATTGGGAATGCCCTGATAGACATGTATGCAAAATGTGGAAGGATACAAAAGGCACATGAACTGTTTGATGAAATTCCTCGGCAAGATGTGTTCTCATGGAATGTATTGATTGCAGCATATGCGCAAAGTGGTGTTCTTGACCAAGGTTTAATGCTTTTAAAAGGAATGCCTCAGCCAGATGTAATCTCATGGAATGCCATGATTGCAGGATATGCACAAAATGGGTTTGCTGAAAAGGCCTTGGAAACATTTGATCAAATGCAATTGACAGGCTTAAAGCCAAACTCCGCAACCTTTGTCAGCATCCTCCCAGCCTGTGCTAAAATGGGAGCTTTAGAACAGGGTATTTACATCCATCAAACCATAATCGAAAGTGGACTTCTGTCAGATGCCAAAATTGTGAACGCCCTTGTAGACATGTATGCAAAATGTGGAAGCATACACAGGGCACGCAAATTGTTTGACGGCATGTCCCAAAGAAATGTGGTTTCATGGACTGCAATGATTGTAGGATATGCACAAAATGGATTTTGCAAGGATGCTCTCAAAATCTTTGAACTAATGAAGCACTCTGGAACATATCCTGACAATGTAAGCTTTGCTTGTGTTTTATTTGCCTGCAGCCATGCAGGCTTAGTTGATGAGGGATGTAAATACTTCAATGCCATGAATATGCCTACAATTGATCATTATGTATGCATGGTTGACCTTCTTGGCCGTGCTGGCTATCTTGAGGAAACCCTCAATTTTATTATCAAAATGCCAATTAAACCTATGGTGGTTGTGTGGATGTGTTTACTTGGTGCCTGTAGATTACATAAGAATATAGGGTTAGGAACATGTATGGCAACTCTCCTCCTTGAGATGGATCCTGAAAATGCTCCAACTCATGTTCTTCTGTCAAACATGTATGCAGAAGTGGGCAGGTGGGGTGAGGTTCAAAAGGTAAGGAGATTGATGAAAGAAAGAAGAATTGAAAAAATACCTGGTTGCAGTTGGATTGAAGGTCATAAAATGGTACATGCTTTTTGTGTAGGAGATAGATCACATCCACAGACACGGGAAATCTATGCAATGTTAGAGAAACTGTCTTGGAAGATGAAGGAAGCAGGGCACATTCCAGATTCAAGTCATGTACTGAATGATGTGGAGGAGGAGGAAAAAGAATTATTCCTCTGGCACCACAGTGAGAAGTTGGCAATTGCATTTGGATTGTTAAACACACCACCTGGAATAACTATTAGAATTGTCAAGAACCTTAGAGTATGTGTTGACTGCCACACTGCAGCTAAGTTTATCTCCAAGATTGTTGTTAGACAAATTGTTGTGAGAGATGCAAACCGATTCCACCATTTCAAACAAGGGCAATGCTCTTGCGGAGATTATTGGTGATGCGAAGTGAATCTACCCATAAATATAGGCTTGCTTTATAACTAGGTGCACCATGTCAGCCTTGCATGATAAAGAAGGAATCAGGTTTTGTTTTCAGTTTCTTAGAAGTGATTTTTCTAAGCATTTGGAGATCTATAGTACATATGCAATGCGCATGTATTGATGATGTATTTGTTAAAGCCCTGTTTTATGATACCATGGAGGTGTCACAACGTCGAACTAATTTTTCAGGAATCTTGTACATCTCGGGAAAGATGCTTAACCAAGAGGTAGTGTGAAAAAGTACTTACATTCGATCCAATTCTTGAAAGTTGTTCACTCCAACATTGTCATTTCATATTGTCCTTTCTTTGATCTTTTCTTCTTGAGTTAATTGTACTTTCTCCTGAGTATGCCAGGTTTGTCAATTCTGATTAAATTACTCATACCAGTTTATGTATGCAAGTTTATATATGTTCATCTGGTTTTTTTCTCATTTAGTATAGAGATTTCTATTGTTGCTTTACATTCCTTTGGTTTGGAAGAGCTAATATGTACGTAACTCTCTCTCTCTCTTTTTTAAATTTAAATTAATTTAAATTTGTTTGTATTGAAATAAATTACTAGAATTTCCATATGCAGAAATAAAATATTTTTTACTCATATTGTAAATGGCATGCACATATGGTCCTTGAAATTCTTGTAAATTGAGGTGTATAGATTAATATTATTTGGAAGAGAATAAAATTTGTTTATCTAGAAGTCAAATTCCAATTTATATTATATTATCACTGCATGTATATGGTATTGTAAAATTATTCATAATGAGATTTATAAATTGATAGAAGTGAGAGTTAGGTGGGAGGGTGGTTTGAAGAGACTCAAATAGGCTATGGCTCTCCAATAAGTCTAATAGGGCCTTTGAAAACAATGAGAATTAGAAGATTTGAGTGAGGGTTGATGAAATGAAAAAAAAAAGATTATAGGTTTGAAACACAAGGAATTGGAGCTAATGAGGACTGCAAGAATTTGTGAGGAATATTATAATAGACATCCCTACAATTGATGGGAGCATTGCAAATATATATTATAATATGATCAAATTAGATGCTTTATTCATGCATAACAAACGATATTAGAGACCAAATTTTATGTGGCCCAATAAAAGTTTGTTTACAAACCTTAACCACAATGTTGTTAACTTCTTGGATTTTGTTCAAATTAAGGAAAAAATGTTATAATAAATTCAATTCTAGAGATTCAAAGACTTTTATATGCCCTATGGTTATTGTTTTTTAGTTTTAGCCAATTTGAATTATGTTTCAATGATAGGATCATGTTTCTATACAATAAAAGTTAGAAAAAAACATTTTTTGTAAGGAACCCTTAAGAAGAATATGTTAATTGTCCTTGTATGTAAATATATTTGACAGCTTTAAGTATAGAAGAAAATATGAGATTTTGAGGTAGCATGGTTCTTGTTATTGAATAAATTCAATTTTCTCAATTAAAAAAGAAAATGTTGTGAATTACCTTCCATTTTATAGTTTTTGATTAAGGTAAACACTTTTGACAATAGCTATGAAGTAGAAAGGGTTTTGAAAGGACCTGAAAACCTTATACAACAAAAAAGGCTTCAACAACATGGAACAAAGAAACACAATGGAATTGGTCTTAAGACTAGAAAGACCCCAATAAAATAAAAAGCAAAACAACAACATAAAAACAACCAAAACAATCAAGGAGGATTGAAGCTAAGCCTACCCAAAAAGCTTTGAAGTGAAGTTTGACCCAAATGGTTCATATTAAGTTTCTTTGAAAAATCAATCTCAACCAAAGGATCTAGAATATTTTTATTCTTAAGGGGGCTCCCCTCAACATGTCAATAGAATCATCAACAAGCAAACCCTTACCAAAAATCAAAGAGGAATCATGAACCAAAGGACCCAATGCCTCTTGCTTGCCCATTAGGGAGGACCCTTAGATTTTACTGCGAGACTTACACGAGAGAAACCCAAACCATTCCCTTCTAAACCAAACACCAAGTTCTTGTTAGAAGGAAGGATATCTTTGTAAACCTGACACGAGTGGGAAAAATGCCCAAACCTATGGTAGTCAAAGCACACCAATGAGGAAGACTCAAAGTGGAGAATCTGCTCCTAGGCACCGGTCTTGGATTGTAACTTAATAGTGTTTGGTAAAAGCTTACCAATCACAACACAAACACAAAATTTGGAAAAAACCAAACATTTCAAGTCTTTCATGGCCCTTTTAATGGATAAAAAAAACTGAGAACATTAGAAATATCTCTAAAGATTTCTTCATACCAGTATTCCAAAGGGGGCATTGGAAGCCTCACCCAAATAGGGACCTAGTTGGATTTTTCCTTAGATAGATCAAATCTGGTTGTCCATCTTTACAAAAAGAGGAAATATTTGCCAAAGTACCAAGGCCCGCCAAGAAAAACACCCTTAATCTCCTCAAGGGATTGGAAGGAGAAAAGGAAGAAGCAATTAGGCATAGTAGCCACCTAAAGTTGATCAACAACACCCCATCTTTTTGGATCTTGACAATGAACATCACCTATATTTGGATGGGAGCTTGAGAACCTCCTAACAAGAGCATTCTACATAGAAGAAATGACTTGGTCAATCAAGGCATCTTAGCAAAAAGGAAGAGCCAATAGAGGCAAGGGTTTCACATTGGTTAGGCTTAGCAACAACAAGCAAAGGCTCCTTAGCAAGAAAGAAAAAACCACCCATCTCAAGTTCAATTGAAGGAACCTCAGATGCCACATTTGACTGTGACATTATAACACCATCATGTAGCAATGACAAGATAGGAGAGGAACTAGGGGAATCGACATAAGGAACCTCCATAAAGGAAAAATCCACCCTAGCACCAAGAAGTGAAGCTTCCTCATAGAGAAACCCATCAAAATTAGGGCCCATACAACTCACAACCACAACCTCCTTGTTGGCAATCTCAACCTCTCTAAAAATCTTGACCAGAGGAATCAATGCCTGGGAAAGAAAACCCTTTCACAGGCCCAATTCCAAGCACCCCTTTGAAGACTCACCACAAACAATAGACACATGAAGGGTAGACACTTCCTATAACCTCATTTCATAATTGACATGTAAACAATATCATTTCATTTCATTATATTTAAAACAATTACAACTTAGTTACATGGATCTTAATAATCAATGTTTCATAATAATAAGAATAATAAAGTTTGGTCCTTAGGTTTAGCTTGATTGGTGCAACTACTTGCTCTAAGTGTTTGATAGTTTGCACACTTGAGTTCAAATCCCATTTACTTTGCTGATTGAGAGTGGGGTTGTTCTTGTGTTGGATTGGGGGTTATAGGGGTTCGTCCTATTGATTGTTGCATTCATATGAAAGGTGTTCAAGTCACATTGATCCAAGTCATTGGGATGTTCCCCTAGATGTAAAAAATAAACTAATAGTTTTAGGTTACAAAATAGGTAAATCTTTATATCATAACAATACTAATCTCTCAAATATCTGCAAAAGATTACCAAGCATCCTCACAACAAATCTCGTAAATATATGGACTCATAATTTACTTGGGTGTTACATATTTTTAAAAATTTAATAAGCTCTTCTAGATTATTGTAGAACAAGAGTAAGAACAATGAATAATCACATTCATCTATCTATAGGGAAATGGGAGGTGAGGTGTCTTGGGAAATTCGACCTTGACTAGATAGCATGTAATTTTTATATAGGATCTCCAATGGTTGTAAGAGCATTAAGGGTTGTGATTGGATATGAGATTCTAGATCAAACAATATCAAGGCTATTTGACAATGAGGTTGTGGTGACTTCCCTTCCAACCTCCATAGATTTTATTCAATATGTGGGCATTGTGAGTTTTTTTGTGGAAACACGTGTATAAATATCCAAACTTCAATCAATATTGATAGTCAAAGAATATAATCTCCAAGCTAATTATGGAGAAAGAATTTGGCAATATATGGGTGTAAGAAAAAACTTACATGCCTTGCAATTTATTTTTACATGTTGTGTGCCTACTTTAGTGTTTTTCTCAATTTTCCTATTTGGATGCTTTCTACCCTATTTTCTCTATTCCATTATAATTTGCCACCCTTTCCATGTCTCGCATTTCCCTTTCCACATGTCTTCCCCCCTACCTATGACCTATTCCTTATCCTATGTTATTGTCTCCCCTTTTTATGTCCTCACCCCTTCTTATAAGCTTCTTTCAATATTAAGCTACCCACATGTCTATTTCCAAGGTGATTACTAAAAAAATTAAATGTTTAATGATCTCTTCTTAGACCTAACCTATTTTGACCTTGTTTCTTTGATAGCTTTCACAATCGATACCCAATTTAGATGAAATTTCCTTAGTTGATCTTAGTGTGAACCTATTTACCTTCTTGAGCATATTTTACTCCTTGAGATATGTGTCAAAATGTTCCCTTACCCCTAATGGAAGCACATTTTTCCACCCCTTCTTGGTGACAAAAAATAAATGAGGCCCTATCCTTGGCCAATTGAAATCAGTTCAAATGATTTTTTCCAATAATAACAACATCTGGCCCCCAAAAATATATAATAGGAACCTTTGTTGTACACTCCTAGGATCATCCACATTATCCATAAGTTCATCATATAGTTATCTCACTCATCGCATTCTAGAGTTATTCCTTGCCATTTTGGAGCTTTGGAGCGCTTACCTATCTATTGGAGAATTCTTATCACTATTTTGTGATCGTTGAAGCATCATTTTGAAGACATAGAGTAGATCTGTGTGGTTGAATTCCTTCCTCCACCCCTCTTATTGTCATTCTCTTTCCCCTCATTCAATTCTCTTGCCAATTCCAACTATTCTTCCCTAATTTATTGGTTTTTCTTTCCCACTTCATCCCTCTTCAATCTTATACCAAACTTGTTGCCTTGTGGTCCCATCTTGTTGTCTATTTCCTTTTGTTCATCAAGTCCTAGTTCTCTCAATACACCTCCTAATTGGTAAGCATTTTAGGTTTTAAATTTTGCATTTAAATTAAAAAGTATATTTTTAAAATTTTATTTTAATTATTAATACCATTATCATTATTATGGGGATCTATGTTTTAATTACCCACAAGGGGGTTTGTTGAAAAATCTTCCCATTTCATCTAACCAACTTGTAGAGTCTTCATTAGAAATATTTGGTTTGTAGGCGATTCATAGAATAATCAGAGAAGATTGAGTGGTTAAGACTATAAAAGAAATTAATTAGCACATAGAGACAAATATTGTAAAAAAAGAGGTCATTTGAAGGTAGATAACTAGTGCCACTACCCCTCGTACCAACACTACTATCCCAAGAAAAACATGACCCTAGTGTTCATATTGACATATTTCTCCCCATAACAATATTAGCCATACAACCATACAAT
The DNA here is from genome assembly GCA_007258455.2 of Sequoia sempervirens. Classification (NCBI taxonomy): domain Eukaryota; kingdom Viridiplantae; phylum Streptophyta; class Pinopsida; order Cupressales; family Cupressaceae; genus Sequoia; species Sequoia sempervirens. The sequence goes on along the minus strand of VDFB02000003.1, from coordinate 515,118,369 downwards.
TTTCCAAGGATTTTTTTGAGTACCTATAAATACCTATTCATCTTATGAATTTCTATTTTTCATCAAATCTAGGGTTTAAAAACTCATTTTCTCTCTTTCCCACATGCACATCCTTTATTATTTTAATATAGTGTTTTTATTGTCCTTTCCTCATTATTCTCTATTCTTTTCATCTTCAAGCACCCAATCCAAATGGATCTAATAACAACCATATACCTATCAAGTCTAAAAAAATATTTCATTATGAACTAGGTCACCATATAAGAAACCTTACCCTTCATACCACTACATCGAACTTAATACACTATGCCCCCTAAGTCGTAGGGCACATTTGTCTTAGGGGTGCATCTAACCCTACTTGGATTGCCTCAATACTTTTACAATATCACTTGAGGATTATTTATAGCTATAGTGTAGGAAAAAGTATCCCTTTTTCACACTTAATTTGGGAAATAATATGAAATAAAATGACTAAATTATGCCTTAATTTAATGTTGTAATATGTAATTTACATATTCACATTAAGTTTAGGGCCCTATTAAATAAAATAGACTTAATTTTGCCTTATTTTTGGTGTTGTAAGGTGTACCTTTACACTTTCACACTTATCTAGGGATTTATTAATTAATTGAGATTAACTATGCCTTAATTGGCCTCTTTAATTCAAATCCAAGCCTAATTAATTGCAATTTCCGAAGGGTAAAACACAACATTCATTAATTCCATAACATAACACTTAACATTGGAGAATGTGTATCCTAGGTGAGTGACCTAGGACCCTTTCAAGGTGAATGGGTCCTCACTTAGGCCTAGGACCTAAATTTTAAATATGTTTTTGGTGGTACTTCAATGATTTCAAATGTGTATTCACATGTCGGCTTGTGTCATTTAAATTTCGGGAATTAATGTTAACATATGTATAAATAAGAGGTCATTTCACTATGTTTCACTTAAGAATTTTATATGACTTCATGAGATCAAGCTAGAGCAAGTTCAAGAGTATTATCAAGAGAATATTTATTGAAGATTATTGCAGCAATCAAGATCCTTTTATCATGTCAAAGTCTTCTTCCACCATGCATGTTATTTGAGCTAATATGTTGATGTAGTGTTCAAGATCTATTCAAGTATTCAAAGGCATTGTTTCAAGTAAAGTTTCATGATCAAGATCCACATCCATTGAAGCCATTTCATGCAAGTTGTAGATCCATATTCCAAGGTTCAAACAAGGGTTTGGTGAGTTGTGACATTTCTTTTTCATTCATCATTCCTTCATGCTATTTCATTCCATTTCAAGTTTTAATTACCAAAATGGAGTTTGACCAACGCAAACCCCCATTCACCTAACAAAACAACATTTTTCTCTCTTGATGTGTGTTTGTAGATTTTAGGTGGAAGATCTCTTGAAGAGAAAATTTTCAAAGTTGCCAAAGTTGCATTTGTTGTCACCATTCTTGCAATTTCATGGTAACTAACCTATAGGATTTATTTTTGACTATCCGACCGTGAGATTTAGGAATCTAGGAGTGCAAACACAAAAGAAAAAAACCTAGAAACAAATTTTCAGGAGCCCTAGCCAAGACCCATTCACCATAAGAGTCCTCAATTTTCTTTGAAAAGGCACTTTTGGTGACTAGTACACATCACTTTCCCATTCTTGGATCTACAATTTGACTTTTGGTACCATTAGTTTTATGCTTAATCTTCTAGATGTACTTTATAGATTGTAATTTGGTTTTGTTTAAATATTTTTAATCTTTCTCCCCAATGTTTTGTTTAATCAGGACCCCCATCCTTGCATAAAAGGGAAATTTGTAGATTCACACCTTGATTTGACTCACCTTTTGGTTGACAGTCATTTCATTGTTTGGATCTCATTTCCTCAATGAAATTAGAAGAATAGGTCCATCATACCTCTATTTCCCATTCATCCCATTTTAATAAAAACCTAATTTTCTATGTTTCATTTTGGTGAACTTGACCTTGTACAACAACACTATGAAATTGGAGTCATTTTAACCCTAGGTATAAGTTTTGAAATAGATTGCATTAGGTTTGCATTAGTTGCATTACATTTAGGGTTCTTTATATTTTGCATTAGTTTGCATTGCATATAGGGGTTTAAATTTTCATATTTTTTCATTGTTTAAATCTTAAAAATTGAAAATTTGCATGCATATTATAGTAATTTTGTAAGGTCATTGCAAGATCATGGGGGTCCAAACTAGGCCCCTAAGTGGCAATGAAAATTCAGAAAAATAGAGTTACACAACTTGACATAAAATTTTGAATAGACTATTAACATAATTTCAAAAATATGTAAAAAAATAATTTGTAGAAAATTGAATATAGTTTCTACACTATTTATCCTTTTTTGGAAAAAAAGTAAATCTATTTGGTGAAAATTTGAAATTTCAATGCAGTAGTAGTAAATTTTTAGGAAAAAAATAGAAAGCAGGTGTTTGTCAGCCACCATAATGGAAAAATAAATAAATATTTTATTCTAAATATTTCAATATTAGAGGACACATTCCTAGATGTGACACATATTTTTTTATAATTTATTTACAAGTAAATATTTAGTTATGAATTCTCTAGTAGGAATTTTTTAAAATATTAAAAACCCATATGTTTGACCAACCTAACTTGTCCAAAAATTATGATTTTTTTTTTAAACTATATTTTGTGAAGCATAATGTGTGGCACATATTTTTCATTCAAAAAATGTTTAATTGTTTAAAAGTTATAGATGTTTTTCAATCAACCTATCAATCAGGAATTTAGTCAGAATGCATGTATAAAATCAATAATAATTATCTTTTGAATTCCAAATAAGGCATATCTTATATTTTTGGAAAGTTGATAATTTTCTCTATAAACCCTTTTTGTTTCATCATATTTGGATAAAAATAGTCATTAGCCACTTTTATGTCATATCAACTCTTTTTGGAACCCCGTGATCTTGCACTCACCCTACATAGTGTTTGCATATTAGTGTACTTTTCATAATTCATATTCAAAAATTGGATAAAAAATGCATTTAAAAAAGTGTCACATAGTTCATCATTTTTCATTAGTTTTACTTGCATTTACACATCAAATTCTGAAAAATTTTGTTACAGAAATACCAGTCTGCAACTTGAAATAGAGAACACATCTAATCAATTAGAAATTACATTTTTCAATTTTAATAAACCTTGCACTAGGACCCATTCACCCCTAGGCGAATGAGTCCTTGGATGCCTGCAAAAACCAACTTTTCTGAGCTCTTTTGTGGTTTTCTACACGTCCTAGGCCTAATTGTAACCTACAATATCAGTCTGGAAAGTTTCAGGAATTTTTGTTTTGTGCATCTAGGTCTAAACATCCATTTAGTGTAGTCATTTTTAAATCATTTCAAAACTCATCTCAGTAGTGAAAATCATTATATTTATTAGACAATTTTTTACATTTTGAAGCATTGCATAAGTTGGAAAGATTACTTTTCACAATGTTAGTATCTTTCCTTTCCAAGTATGCCAAGAAAAAGCTCATCAACAAGCATGTTAGCCATTCCACTAATATATTTCCTAGTTATGAGTCTCTTAATGCAAGAGAGTGAAAATATTGACACATTCCTTATTTCACACCTCTCAATATCTCTCCTATTTGTGGGAATGATGTGATAGAAGATGTAAACATAGACAATCACGATAATCATAGTTGCTCTTCTCCCAATACCTCTCCTACTAGTGACAAAAGTATTTTGGTGTTAGAAGATACACCCATTGAGAATCATGACAATGTTGAAATATCCTCTTCTATAAACTCTCCTACTATGGAGGATATTATGGCACAAGAGGATGAGATCATTGACACATTTCTTAACATCACTTTACCTAGTCTCCATTCATCACTCGCTTATGAGAATGCTTTAGAGAAAGAGGATGAAATCATGGAAAAACATGACAATCACATTTGTTCTTCTCTTAATATCTCTCCTATTTGTGAAGAATATAGTTTGGTGTTAGAAGATACACTCATTGAGAGTCATGAGAGTCTTCTTTTTCCCTCTCCTAATACTTCTCTTACTTGGAAACATCTAATTGAACAAAATGATTCAATCAATGATAGTTGTTCTTCTCTTGATCCCTCCCCTGTTTGTGATGAAGTTACTTTACCATATCTAACCATAGAATGTGATGAAGATCTTGTTTGCTCCTCTCCTAAAACCTCTCCTACTAGGGTAGATATCATGGTGCAAGAGAGTGATAGAATTGATGTATGTCTTTCAAATAGTAGTAATGTGGCTTCCTTAGATGAAGATCCCCCCTCACTAGAAGGTCATCTAGATAACTCAGTTGAGGTTATGAATGCACAAATTGGATCTCCTTTAATTAGTGAGCCCCCTAAGTCACCTCTGATCATCGAACCACCTAAAAATAAACTAAGAGATATCTTGAAATTTATACTGCAACCAGATAGTAACAATGTTTTGCAGCAACCGAGTTACAATACCATTGCTCACACATATAATACATGGAACAACAGGCAACAAATAACCACTCTCACTTCATTACTATTGTCTCAACCTATTGCTCCTCATTGTCCTTTACATGGTGGAAAGGATTATGATTTAATTGAAGAACTTAAAAATATTCTTGCTAAGATATCCTTATTGGATCTTGTTCAAACATCACCTACATACAATCAGATACTCCAAGAAATTTTGCACATGAAGAAAGAGGATATCCGATATTCTATGAAATTGAATGATGTAGCATCCTCCTTTGATTGTATGCAAGTCACATAGTCAAAAATCACATTCCCTAAACATGAATTACCCTCACTTGAGATACAAAATAAACACAAGCCCTTAATCATAAAGGTGATCATTAATGAAACTGCAATTAGGAACACTCTAATAGACAATAGAGCAGGTCTTAATGTTTGTAGCATTCACCTACTAGATATAATTTGTGTGGAAAAGAGGCTTATTCAACTTAATGATTTTAATATTTGTCTCTTTGAAAATGTTAATAGGAAACCATTAGGAATGATCACATTACCTATTGAGGTCAGACCTGTAGTTTTTCCTACCACTATCCATATCATTCTAGGACCCCTTTCATACAATCTTCTCCTAGGGAGACCATGGATTCATGTTATGAAAGGAGTCTCATCTACCATTCACCATGAGATGAAATTTGAATACAACAACAAGATATACATGGTTGAATCAGATGAATGAAGTTATAAATCACAAGTTCAACATGATCATAACACTTCCAACTCCCTTAATACTATCATTCCAAAATCAAAAGTAGAACCCATACAAGTTGATGTTAATCCTAATTGTCTTTCACCTACAATAAAAATATTTAGTGATAATTGGGGGTCGTTACATTTTATGCCTCGTTTCAATGAAGAACCCAAAATCTCACCCTTAAATTCCAAAGAGTAATATACAAATGATTCATTTTTCAGACACAAGTTCTAGTGACGATTGGGGTTCATTAGATTTTACGCCCCCCTTTATGGTAGAGTACAAAATCTCACAATCTAAACCAAAACAACCTTGTTTTTTTATTTTCTCAACTTGGTTCTACGTCAACAACATCACCCCATGGTGGTGATGGGGGCTCTTTAAATACCATCCCTCATGAGAGGAAGATGTGTAACTTTAAGAAACCTAAAAAGGATTTATAGTGTTCTCATGAAGAAGCCAATCCTTCTGAGAAGCATAAAACCTCTTCATCTGAGTTGGAAGAATGTTATGGTCTTGGATACAAGCCCCTTTCTAAACATGGATAAAAAGAAAAAATGGAACACAATGGTATAGAACAAGTAAATTCCATACCACACTTTTTCAAGAAAGATCTAGGTTTACCACCTTTATCTCCATTTTCATCTAAGGACTTATCATCTATTGTGTGCATGACATCTTGTGCTAAGAAATAAATATCCCCTATTTCTGATCAAAAGAATATCTTTTTGAGACTCCTCCAAGATTGTTTGATATCTCCTCCTCTAAGAACATGGAAGACATTTTACAACAAGAGTTAATTTTGTGCATATCATAGAGTTCATGGTCATTCCACTAATGATTGTAAGGCTTTGAGTAATAAAATTCAACATCTTAAGGATTGTGGTTCTCTTCCTTATGTTGAAGCACCTAGTTCCTCTAATTGATATTTATTTTCATGTTTCTAATAAATCACCTCGGCTCACCCTTGTCTTGCACTAAGTGGGGGAAAATGGGTTAGATAGCCTTGTCCTAGTTTCAACACTTGATGTTGTCCCTTTGGCTAGTTTTCCTCCTTTTGTATACACTGAACAAGATTGGGATGTGAACAACCTACTATAGGTTGACTCACATGTGCCTTACTAGTATTTTTCGTTTTCTTTCTTTTTTCATGTTTCTTTGTGTGATTGCATGTGTGTAATGTTATCCCTTGTATTTTTTTGTATGATGTATATCTCTCAGCATATGCATTCCTCTATTTGTGTCTACATTCTTCACTATGTCATAAACATTTATCTTTTCTCGTCTTTTGTTTTCCTTTTGGGGATGACGTAAGGTGTCAAGACATATAGGTCTCTTCCATGTTGACTTAAAATCTTTTCTTTGTTTTCACTCTCTATGTGTCATTCTTCCTATTCTATCAGTATTTGGGGAATGATGATGTTTTCGAGCTCTATAGCAACATTTTAGAAAAGATATACTGACCCAAAATCCGTGGATCCCTTTTGTGTTTTGGGATTTCATTTTGGGGGAAACCCCTTTACATGATGCAGCTTCATTTGGAAACATATGACTTGGCATAGAGATTTCTAAGTAAGCTCTCATGTCTTCTTCTACTTTCAAATTATTGCTCATAGCAATGATGTTAGCAAGTCCTTTAAAGTGGGGGCATACATCGACATCCTCATGTTTCTTTGTGTGATTTTCTTACTTATTATGATGCATCATTTTCTTGGTGGTGTCATTGGGTTTGATGTCCTCCAAGAGCATGATATTTCTTAGCATACGACTTTCCTCTTAGTGGTGATGCTACTTGTTGCATTCCCAAAGTTGCGAATCTTTTATCCTAGACTTGTCCTCTCTTGGAGACATTAGGCATGATGATCTCTAAGAAGACCTTACATGAACTAAGCAAGATCCCTTTGAACAAAAACCATATATAATGTTCATAAGTGTTTAGCATAATACAACTTGTTAACATTGTGAAGCTTGAAACCGAAACGTGTGTGTTGCCCTATCAAAGTTGTCAGAAGGATAGCTTTAGTATGGTAAGTGTAGTGAGAGTTGAGACAAAGGCATGACTTTCTCACTAAGCCGCATTCCTGGGGGCTCACCTAGTGGATGGCCTGAGGTTCCATTAGCCCGAAGTGAGCACATGTGTCATTTGCATAGTAGACATTGAGTTCTTGTGAACATGAAGGAAAAAAATTCATGTTCCACATCGCACTGGGACAGTTGAAGCTTGATCCTACCCCTTGGACAAACAGTTGTGTTCCACATTGCATTGGAATAGTTGAAGCTTGATTTGCCTCCCCTTTTCTTCTCCTAGGCTTTGATAGTGTATGATTGAGTATCTTTGTCATTGTTGCATACATATATGTGTCTTGAATGTCTACTTTAGTGTGAGTTTCACATGGGGTCATACTCTCATTAAAGTGGGGCTTAAATGTAGTGTAGGAAAAAGTATCCCTTTTTCACACTTATTTTGGGAAATAATATTAAATAAAAGGACTAAATTATGCCTTAATTTAGTGTTGCAATATGTATTTTACATATTCACTTTAATTTTAAGGCCCTATTAAATAAAATCAACTTAACTATGCCTTATTTTTAGTGTCATAAGGTGTAACTTTACATTTTCACACTTATCTATGGATTTATTAGTTAATTGAAATTAATTATACCTTAATTGGCCCCTTGAATTCAAATCCAAGCCTAATTAATTGCAATTTCCGAAGAGTAAAACCTAACATTCATTAATACCATAACATAACACTTAACATTGGAGAATGTGTGTCCTAGGTGACTAACCTAGGACCCATTCACCCAAGGGTGAATTCCTCACTTAGGCCTAGGACATAAATTAATATATTTTTTTTGACATTATTTCAATGATTTCAAATGTGTATTCACATGTCAGATTATTTTATTTGAATTTTGAGAATTAATGTTAACATATGTATAAATAAGAGGTCATTTCACTATGTTTCACCTAAGAATTTTATGTGACTTCATGAGATCAAGCTAGAGCAAGTTCAAGCGCATTATCAAGAGCAAATTTATTGTAGATTATTATAGAATTCAATATCCTTTTATCATGTCAAATTCTTCTTGCATCATGCATGCTATTTGAGATAATATGTTGATGTAGTGTTCAAGATAAATTCAAGCATTCAAAGGCATTGTTTCAAGCCAAGTTTCATGATCAAGATCCACATTCATTGAAGCCATTTCATGCAAGTTGCAAATCCATATTCCAAGGTTCAAACAAGGGTTTGGTGAGTTGTGACGTTGCTTGTTCATTCATCATTCCTTCATGCTATTTCTTTCTATTTCAAGGTTTAATTACCAAAACATGGTTTGACCAAGGTAAACCCTCATTCACCTAACAAAACAACATTTTTCTCTTTAGATGTGTGTTTGAAAATTTTAGGTGGAAGATCTCTTGAAGAGAAAAATTACAAATTTGTCAAATTTTCATTTTTTGTCACCATTCTTCCAATTTCATGAAAACTAAACTATAGGATTTATTTCTGATTGTCTGATCATGAGATTTGGGAATTTGGGAGTGCAGACACAACAAAACAAAACCTAGAAGCAAATTTTTAGGAGCCCTAGCCAAGACCCATTCACCATAGGGCGAATGAGTCCTCAATTTTCTTTGAAAAGGCACTTTTGGTGATTGGTACGCATTACTTTCCCATTCTCATTTATACAATTTGACTTCTGGTTCCATTAGTTTTATGCTTAATCTTCTAGATGCATTTTATAGATTGTAATTTGGAGTTGTTTTACTATTTTTTAATCTTTCTCCCTAAAGTGTTGTTTAATTAGGATCCCCGTCCTTGTATAAAAGGGAAATTTGCATATTCACACCTTGATTTGACTCACCTTTTGGTTGACAGTCATTTCATTGTTTGGATCTCATTTCTGTTATGCCCTGCATAACCAACCCATTTTATTCTGGAACAAAATGGGTCCCCCTTTCTTTTTGTTTTTGTTTATTTTGCTTTTCTCTTGGGGGTTCTTCTATTTTCTGCATGGGTTTGTCTTCTGCTTTTTGTTAATTTTTTGTTCTGTCCCAGCTTGAGTTGGTTTCCTTCTTGCCAAGTATTCAATGAAATAATCATAAGCAACAGGATAGTTTATTTTGATATATTTTATATGCTTTAGGGACTAATGGAAGATTTTGATCTGCAACATTAAATCACACATGATGATATTAAACAAGTGAGTTCACTTGGAAGGCTTTCCTCAGTGTAGTTGGTCATAATTTTCCTTGAAGAAGAAGGTCGGAAAGACCTTGCAGATGTCTTGCCAACTACCAGTGCATTCTGTTGATATGCGTCTATGTTTCCTATTGGAAAGACCCCAAAGATGTCATAGCAAGTGGAATTCATATGCAGGCATCTATTGCCAGGACTTCTCAGATGTCTCACCGACTACCGCACAACGAGCAAAAACTTCGGCAGGAGTCATCTTCTTCGGCATATGGTCCTGGTGAAATCTTCAGGTCTTGTCGACTAATGGTAAAATTCCACCTCGGTGAGAAATCTTTCCATTGATATAAAGTCTCAGCGATCCCGCGATGTCTTACCGACCGCCAACAAAATAAACACTTCGGCAAGACTCAACTGCATCGGGGTAACATCTCACTGGGCGGCTTCGGCACACCGATGCAGCGCAAGGGGATTCTTTCAGTGGTCTTCGGTTAGAGAATCAATATGTCACAGCGATAAAGGGTGAACTTGTAAAGCTTTCGCCGAGACATGAGGTATCTATAGGACGTCTTCCCGACAAAAGAATGTTACGGTGATGCACGTGGAGCAAAGAAAACATATCAGGATGACTACAAACAGGTCTCGCTGAAGGGAAAAGGTTTCACCGAAACATAAAGGAGCTCGAAGAGAACAAGAAGATGTTGAGAAGACTCTAAGCGAATGAAGTGCCTTCGCTGTGATGTCTTACCAATGTGGGAAAGTCTTTCTGACTTAAGGAGTCTCCCCGACATGAAAAATGAGCTCACTAAAGGATTCAAAGGTTTTCCGAGATGTCACACCGACTAGCGGCTGTCTTGCCGATGATCTTTGTGAGCTCGGTATGACTTTTGTAGCTAGCCAAAGGTCTTACTGACTGTCTTGTGCTACGTAGATAGTTTCCAGAGGAGATGTAATTGCATCGGGGAGACACCGGTGGTGTCTCAGTGACATGCGTTTCAAGATGGACCACTTTTTGACCGCCTAAGGGCTCGTGTGGTGTATGCTTGACCAATCAAAGGAACTAGAAGAGGAACTCATTGGCTCTTTTGAATGATTGAATATTCCTGTGTAAGAAGACCAACCAGATACGAATGACATGGATTCCTCCTGTGATCTAGATGACGATGGATTGGCTTGGGCAACGGTGTTCAAATTTTCTAGGAGGCCCGATGGTGCTTCCAGAGGATGGTCAATGTACAGAGAAGTCCAAAATAGAAAGGAAGTCGAAGGGAAGAAGAAACTGTGACTCATAGGGACAACTGTAGTGACTACTAGCAAGGAGGTAGATCAGTATTGATGGAGATATTCCAAGCATTCAAGGCTACCCCAACAGAGATCGAAGGTGGACATGAACACAAAAGAGTTAATGCTACAACTGCAAAAAAGACCTAAAAAGGCTTCTCCTGAAGGTAGGAATCGTTCATCAGCATGGAAAGCAAAGGCTTCTCATTAAATGCAACATTAACTCTCTTCGAAAGATCTGAGAGCCGACTCTCCTGGAAGCAGATATTTTGTAAACCCTAGTGTAGGGGACAACACATTCTTTTGGTACACATTCTATATAAATGGCATTCTTGCCTCTTTGTAAGGGTTAGAATTTTTAGAGTGAGACAGTTACAGATAGAGAAAATGAAGGAAGAAAAGGAAAAGATACAGTGTTAGAACAGATAGTTAGAAGAAAAAAATCTAGGAGTTAGTCAATTAACAGAAGGAGATAGAGTTCCATTTTGATTCTTAGTAATGAGAGCTTCTTTTGTCTTCTTGTCTAGTAGTAAGATTCGGTACAGACTGTAATGTATTTTCTAAGTTCTCTTAGTGTAGTTGGAAACAATCTAGAGACACAGATTCTCTGTACACTGGTGATTGCGCTAGCTTTGTAAATATTGCTTATCTATTTTACTGGCAGTAGAAGCAATAAGAGTTTAATCTACTTCATATTGTGTTCCTGGATGATATTTGTTTTAAGTTAATCATTTGATTTGAGAATCTTTCAAGGATTGAAGTCTTGTTTTATGTTTTGTTTAAATGGTAACTTAAAATCTGTTATTTGAATTAGCACTGTGAATGAAAGAGGTTGTGTGTCAATCACAAGTTCACTTCCGTTCTGCAGTTTTAGTTAACAAAACTCCTTGAAAGGTAGCAAGTCTGGTTAAGTTAGAAGAATTGTCATTCTTTTCTGTTCCAAAGCTCTGACCTATTTTTTTATATTTCTATAAAAGTCCTAGTTAAAGTAGGTTTAAATTCATGCTTGATCTTAGAACAATCCAGAAGCTCATACCAGTAGGCCCCTTGAATATTATTGTCACAATGACAAATTGAGCAACATCAGCATAGTTGAGAACCAACTACAAAGACCTTGGGAGCTAAGGTATCCATGTGATCATCTTTCTCTTTCAGGAGAAACAAAATAGCAATATTTTGTTTGCATGTTGCTGTGCGAAAACACACGTCAATAGGAACTGGTGCTAGAAGGAGGGCCTAGAAAGGAAAGCTAGATAAAGCTGGGTTTTTCTCCCCATAACGGCCCCACAAAGTTCTTCGATCAACTGAGAATCCATCACCTTTCAAAGAACTCAAGACCCTAACAAGACATAAGCATCACAAGGCTGGGGCAACCATTATTCCACCTTTATCAGCTCCACTCACTCCACCAGGATTTTTGCCAATACCCCAGTGGATACCCATCAATCTGCCATCCAATTCATCTCAATTGTCATCACAACTGATTCAACCCATACAACAGCTGGCTCAACCACCACCCCCACCAATGGCGTTCTTTCAGAATAATCCCTCTCCATTGGGGACTATTAAGGGAGGTTTTCATGATATGCCCAAGAACCCTGAGAGATTATGTCCCAAGTACATCCGTGGTGAGTCAAGAAGTGTTGAAGAGCACATACAAGCTTTCAAGGATGCTTGTACTAGAGCTCAAATAGCTCACCATGATGTAGTTTGCAGATTGTTCCCTTACTCCTTAGGGGATATGGCATACAATTGGTAACTTAATCTTCCTCAAGGTTCCATTCTGACCTGGACACACTTGGAAAATTCCTTCATTAATCAGTTCAAGGTGTATGTGGATCCAGCTCTTTTATACCATCAGTTTGCAACCATAAGAAAGGAACCAGGTGAATCTTTGCCTTTATTCAATACCAGGTTCCGATGAATGTATAGGAGGTTGCAGGACCCCTATCTAGTTACTGAAAACAGTGCTATCCAAGCATATTTTAGGGTTATAGACCCTTTGCTTGGCTTGTTCTTGCAAAGGACATATCAAGCAACTGATATTGATTCTCTATCCAAAGTCTATCACTTGGCTATTAAGCTGCAATAGCAAATTAGTTCTCAACAAGGAAGTCTGGGAGGAGGTTTCCCTTCAATAGGATATTAGATGCATAGCCCAACTCCTCTATTCAACACTGTCCCCAGGATGTCTCAAACCCATTATGGGCCTATGTCAGAATTGCAAACCCAACCACCAGTTCCATTCTTTGCTACTAGAACTCCTGATCTCTTTCAACAATCACAAGTTCCTCAAAGTTCCCATGGTCATCCTAACCAAATTGGAACATCAAATCATGGTGGTCAGCCACCTGTTGCCAAGAGTGTAGAGAGTGAAAAGACAACTCATCTTACCAATGAGGTTGAAACCTTGAAGAAAACATTGTCCCAAGTCACAAATGGCATGGCTCAGCTTCAATTGAATCCCTCCCAAAATAGAAACAATCAGGGTAACTATCAGAATCATAACAATTACAACCAAAGGGGTTATCAAGGCCAAAACTCATCTAATCAAGGATATAACCAGAGGCCAAATAACAATAGACAATGGAATATAGGGCCCAATAATGGTGGAGTTTCGCACAACTACCAAGATAATGAAGAGAGGTCACACACTGCAAATGTGACCGACCTCAATCTTATGACCCATTGGTGCAGGCTACATGATACTGCGGCCCATTCTGAGGTGAACTGCCCTAAAGTGGAGAAGATGGTCAAGATGGAACAAGCAGATGCCCAAACTTTCCAAGGGAATTCCAACAAAGGAGGTGACTTAGTAGAAATAGCAATGACTTATGACCTTTTCGAAGAGGAATATTCATTCCCAAGGCAAGAAGAGAATGAACAAGAGGAGGATTCATTTGATGCCCAAGCTTTTCAGCTGAAAGGAGGAAACTTCCTGAGAAATCAAAGTAAGGGGCCATTCACTACATCAACACCTCCTAATCACATGGTGCCTCCAAATCAAGGTGTTGATAATAGTCCTCCTCCACCACAAGGCCCGCCTGACTTCCATAACAAGGGTAATTCCTTTAGTGTTTTCAAAGGTGGTGCGAGTTGTAATACAAAATTTGACATTGTTTATGAGATGCAGAAATAGAAAACATCTTTGTCATATTTTGACATTCTAAAGTGGTGCCCTGCTCAAAGGGAAATAGTGCTAAAAGCTTTGGAGAAAGCTGACAAGTCAAAGGGAAAGAACAAGGTGGCACCTGCTGGGGACATGAACGCAGCCTTGTACAGAAAAAAGGTAGGTACTCCCCCATTTTTTTTAAGTTTAAGAATTTTTGGAAAGAACCTTCACAACTGTCTGTTAGATTCAGGAGCTTCTGGCAATGTTATGCCATTTTCTGTATGCAAGAAGTTGGGATTGGACCCCATTCAGACAAATAAGAAGGTCATTCAACTTTAAAAAATGGAGGTTAATGTGGTGGGGGAATTAAGAAACATACATGTTCAAGTAGGTCTGACCCTAGGATCCTAACATAAATAGATATTCAAGTGGTAGACATTCCCGAGACCTATGGTATGCTGTTGAGCAGAGATTTGATGAAAAGTCTAGGGGGATATCTTTCCCTTGAATTTTCACATATGTGGTTACCATGGAGAGGGATTCCTACACATATTAGGATTGAGAGTTTGCCTCGCCTCAAGCATATCATTATTGAATATGATTGCCACAATGAGGTAGCCTATTTTGAAACTGGGATAGGTGTATATAAAAGAGATGAAATTTTAACCTTCTCTGTTCTTGATCCTAAAGAGCTGCCAATACCAAAGTTCCCTGATCCTATAATTAATAAAAACCAACAAGCATTGATCAAAAAGCTACAATAGGATCAGCTGGTCTTAGGGGAGGATACTGATCTGCAAAGCCTCCTACTCCCTAATTGGTGCATGATACATTATCAAAATCATTCTAAATTAACGTGCCAACCCTACATTGACATTTTAAAACACGTTGCCCAAGCTGAGGAAGCTAGCTCAAGTTATCCTGAGACCATTGCAGACCGCTTCTCATTCAAAGACAAGGAAGCAATAATGCTAACCAGAGATAGGATACCTTCAAAGGAGTTTCCTTCCCAAAGTGAATCTACCTCAGGCACATGTTCAAATCAGCATATTGATGAGGGGCAACCCCAAGGTTTGTTTGGCACCCCTGCACTCACAAATATACTAGAACCTAAGGGGTTAACCAAAGAAACAAGTGACTGTCAGAAGGATAGCCACAGGTCATATGATACAACTGAGCCAAAATCAGAAAGTATACCTAAAGAGATTACATAGCATCCTTTCCTTATACCTGGTACAAAAGATCAAGCAGCCCCAATTGTGACTCATCTAGCTCAAGCACCCACAACAACTTCAAAAGAATCAACTCCAACCCATGATCAATTGTGGACCCTCACCTTTGATGGATCTAAATCTAAAACGGGCTGTGGTGTTGGAATTGTACTAACCTGCCTGAAAGGGAAAACCTTCTTTGCTTCTTACAGATTACAATTTGGATGCACAAACAACGTGGCAAAATATGAAGTTTTGGCACAGGGACTAATGTTCGCACTCAAGAAGAAATTCACAGCCTTGATGGTCAAGGGAGATTCATAAATTGTTATCAAGCAAGTGCGCAACCAATACACATCTCACAACAAAAGGTTGGCAGCTTATCGAAATCGGGTATGGAACTTGATTGAAAACTTTGATGCGTTTGGGATTAGCTTGATCCCTAGGGAAGAGAATCAAGTAGCTGATTCATTGGCTATTGCTGCAAGCACCCTAGAACCTATGCAAGGTTCCAAACTCTAAAGATTTTCAGTAGAACTAATGTCCACTTCAGTTGTTCCTGATAATATCAAGAACTTTCAAGTCTTTGAGGATGATAAACATATTCTCGCTTTCTTAGCAAGCTCAGATGTTTTTGAGGGGAAAATTATTGATGAGTCCAACAGGGACCAAGGAGATTGGAGCCCTAAAGATTGTGATACAGAAGGGGTCCTTAATTTGAAGAGCAATAGCATTCCTAAGGGGATGGTGGCCTTGGAAAGGATTTTTGATTCAGACCCAAAGGCTCGAGAGAAGATATCAGCTAAAGAAAAGGGAGGAAAATATGAGACAGTTAACCTGGCCGATTCTGGCCCTGAAAGGTATGTCTACATAGGGAAAGCCTACCCTAAGGCAATTAGAGAAGAAATTATGAGGGCGCTTAAAAAGGATATTGTTGTGATAGCCTGGGGGTATGAAGACCTACAGACATTCGATGCTACTATAATGACTCATACTATCCCTCTGAAGTTCGAAGCTAAACCCTTTCGACAGAAGTAGCGCCCTATCAACACCTTGATTGAGCCACTGATCCTTAAGGAAGTCCATAAATTGTTGTCTGCAAGGATAATCTTCCTTGTGCACCATTCAACCTAGGTGGCTAACTTAGTCCCAGTTCACAAGAAAAATGGGGAGATTAGGCTATTTGTCAACTTCAAAAATCTGAATAGGGCTTCAAAAAAGGATAATTATCCACTTCCTTCTCTAGATGAAGTCTTGTAGACCATCAACAGATCTCAAATGATATCATTCCTGGACGGTTACTCTGGATATAATCAGGTGATGGTCGACTGTGAAGACAGAATGAAGACAACCTTCACTACCAAATGGGGAACTTTTGCATACAAAAGGATTCCATTTGGTCTAGTAAACATAGGGGCAACCTTCCAGCACGCCATGGACATAACGTTCAAGAACCTAATCGGTAAGTGTATCATTGTCTACATGGACGACCTGACAGTGTTTTCCAAGAACCGACTGAATCATGCTATGGACTTAGCCAAAGTTCTTGGGAGATGCATCCGATATGGCATCTCATTGAATCCAAAAAAGTGTGTGTTCAAGGTTTTTGAAGGGAAGCTGTTGGGACACATAATTTATAAAAGAGGGATTTCAGTCGACCCAGATCGAGTCGAATCAATTTTGAAGATCACTCGGCTAGGAAGCAAGAAAGTAATGAGGTCTTTCTTTGGGAAAATCAACTTTGTGAGAAAGTTCATCATGGGCTTTGCTGAAATCATGAAACCACTGAATGAGATGATTGGAAAAGATGCCAAAGATAGAGTGGAATGAGGAAGCAAAGGCCGAATTCTCACAAGTCAAACGATCCATCTCAGAAGCACCGGTCCTTACCAGCCTCGACTACCTCAGGCCATTTTACATCTATTCTTTTGCCTCTAAACACTTGTGTGCAACTGTCTTGACTCAACGGAGAGAAGAGGCAGAGAGACCTATTGCTTTCATGATCTCTCCATTCAAAAATGTGGAAATCAAATACCCACCTTTGGAGAAGCAAGATTTTGCATTGGTTCGGGCTGTCAAGAAGTTCCAAGATTACATTCTTTGAAGCCAAATCATCGTTGTAGTTCCTGACGCTGCAGTGAAGTCTTTACTAATGTAGAGCAAGCTGGGAGAGAGGAGAGGCAAATGGATGGCCATCCTGTAATAATTTGACCTGGAGATACACCCTATGAAGCTAGTCAGGTGCACGGGTTTATCCAAGTCCATGGAAAACGCTGGCGACAACATCATCTGTCAGCAATACATGACCTAGACTTTCTCTAATGACCCATGGTATGCTAATACCATTTGCTTTATGCTCAACAATCGTTGTTCGGAAGGAATGAATGTGACTCAATGGAGAGCCTTAAGGCTGAAGAGTTCTCATTACATGCTCAAAGGAGGGTTGCTATACAGGAGGAATTTTGAAGGAGTATACCTGAGATGCCTTAATCATCAAGAGGCTAGACATGTGATCTCTGAGTTTCATGGGAAACATGGCACAGGTCATGGGTCTGCAGATTCTTTGGCACACCAGATCCTTAGATCTGGTTATTATTGGCCCTGTGTATTCAAAGATTCCCATCAGCATGTGAGGACATGTCACACCTGTCAAATTTTTGCATCAAAGGAACGCCATGCAGCTATGCCATTGCAGCTTGTCTATGAGGTAAGGCCATTTACCCAATGGGCACTGGATTTTATTGGGGTGATTAACCCGAATTCTTCTACAGGACACAAGTTTATCTTGACTGCTACTGATTATTGCATAAGATGGACAAAGGCTATACCCTATAAGAACAACACCATAGAGGTAGTGATCAAGTTCCTCATCGAGTGCATCACTACAAGGTTTGGGGTACCCTTCGCTCTGGTATGTGACAATGGCTCTGCTTTTTCTTCTACTAAGTTTATTTCCTGGGCATATGATCACAAGATTATCTTAAAGTATTCTTCAAATTATTACCCACAAGGCAATGGAGTTGCAGAGTCAACCAATAAGAATCTTTTAGGGGTAATTAAGAAACTATTAGAGCATAACCCTAAAGACTGGCATACCCAGCTGAGGTTTGAATTATGGGTAGATAGGACTAGGATTAAGGCTGCTCTAAAGACTTCACCCTTCAAGCTGGTATATGGCCAAGAGCCTATCTTTCCTATCCATCTGCAAATACCTATCCTTGAGTTCATGCAGAAATTCTACTCTAGTGACAGTAGGATAGAGGTGAGACTAGATGCTTTGTTAAAATTAGAAGAACAGAAAGATGTCGCCTTGCAGCAATTCTCTAGGCACTAGGATATTGTCAAATGTTGGCTTAAAAAAAGAGCCAAGATCAAATCCTTTAGGATATCAGACCTTGTGTTGTTATGGGATAAAGCTAGTGAGAAGAAAGGCGGTCACCAGAAATTCGACAAAATCTAGCTAGGTCCTTATCAAATTGCTGAGATCCTAGGAGAAAATGCTTTCTGATTGAGTAGTTTAACTGGAGAACCTATTCCATTACCTGTCAATGGACAATTTCTTAAACACTATTTTGAAACATGAAGTTGGAATTTTGCTGGGTGATGCATTTGTGTAAATAATTTTTGCTTGTAAATGGTCCCTGTGAATAATTTGCTCTTTGTTTGTAAATAGTTTGTTGTTTATTTGTTTGTCTTTCCCTTTTTTCTTTCTGCTTCCCTTGTTCTATGGTTTATGTTTTGTTTTGTTCTTTGGGGTTGATTTTTCCTTTCCATTTGAAACTGTGGGTTGTTATCTAAAGTATACTATGGTCACAAGGAGAAAAATGGTTTAGGTATTCTCAGGCTTTCTGATTGGATGATTTTATCCTAAACTCTTTGTTTCATGTCCATTGTCAATAAAGGTTGTGGAAAGTCTTGAAAACAAGGTGCCAAGTAAATAACCTTCGTTAGCTCCTTTGAATCTACCACAAATCATTAAGATCATCTCCTTTGTAGTAGTATATTTGTCTTAGGGTGATAGTGTTGTAAGATTTGAGTGAAAAATACGATCTCCCAAGTGTTGTTATGAGGTCCATGGTAGTTTTCAACCCAGATCAGATGTTAAAAATCTAACATATTGAAAAAGAACTAAGTGAAATATATGAAACTCTATGAGAAAATTAAAAAAAAAAGAGAGAGAAAAGGATTTAATATGAATGGGTGATTCCAGTATCTCTACCGAGGCTATGGATGCCTGACTGGCAGTAGAGCAATGTTGTGAGGAAACTAGAGGTATCTCCGTCAGGGCTATGGATGCCTAACTGGTAGCGGAGAAATGCCTAGGATATCATTGCACAACAGCTAAAAGGAAATCAAATCATGTAGCTCAAATCTTGCACATTGTTGCTTGAAAGATGAAGAAAAATTTATGAAAGAATGATGCACCATCAAGCACACACATAGATTTAGGGGTAGCTAATGTTGATTTGTGTTTGAGATTCTTGCTCAACCTTGCTTGTTATAACTGACCCAACTGGAGTTGTGATATTCATGAACCAAAGATTCTAGGTAGCTGAATCCTTCAGCTTCTTGAAAATGGTTAAACCATTTTCCCAGCCGAGTCGCCATTTGTTATGCCCTACATAACCACCCCATTTTATTCTAGAACAAAATGGGTCCCCATTTCTTTTTGTTTTTTTTGTTTTTGTTTATTTTGCTTTGCTCTTGGGGGTTCTTCTATTTTTTGCATGGGTTTGTCTTCTATTTTTTGTTAAATTTTGGTTTTGTCCTAGCTTGAGTTGGTTTCCTTCTTGCCAAGTATTCAATGAAATAGTCATAAGCAATATGATAGTTTATTTTGATATATTTTATATGCTTTGGGGACTAATGGAAGATTTTGTTTTGTAGGATTAAATCACACATGATGATATTAGTCAAGTGAGTTCACTTGGAAGGCTTTCCTCAGTCTTGTTGGTCATAATTTTCCTTGAAGAAGAAGGTCGGCAAGACCTTGCAGATGTCTTGCCGACTACCAATAAATTCTGTTGATATGTGTCTATGTTGCCTATCAGCAAGACCCCAAAGATGTCACAACAAGTGGAATTCATATGTAGGCATCTATCCCCAGGACTTCTCAGATGTCTCACCAACAACCACACAACAAGCAAACACTTTGGCGGGAGTCATTTCTTTAGCATAAGGTCTTGGAAAAATCTTCAGGTCTTGCCGACTGACGGTAAAATTCCACCTCGATGAGAAATCTTTCCATCAATATAAAGTCTCAGCGAACCCGCAATGTCTTATCGACCACCAACAAAGTAAACACTTCAGCAAGACTCAACTGCATTGGGGTAACGTCTCATTGGGCGGCTCCACTCACACCAATGTGGTGCAAGGGGATTTTTTCGGCGGTCTTTGGTGAGAGAATCAATATGTCATAGTGACAAATGGTGAACTTGTAAAGCTTTCGCCGAGACATGAGGTATCCATAGGATGTCTCCCCAACAAAAGAATGTTACGGCAACACATGTGGAGCAAAGAAAACATATTAGGTTGACTACAAAAAGGTCTTGCCAAAAGGAAAAGGTTTCACCCAAACAAAAAGGAGCTCGAAGAGAACAAGAAGATGTTGGGAAGACTCTAATTTAATGAAGTGCCTTTGCTGTGATGTCTTACCGACATGGGAAAGTCTTGTTGACTTAAGGAGTCTCCCCGACATGAAAAATGAGCTCGCCAAAGGATTCAGAGGTTCACTGAGATGTCACACCGACTAGCGCCTGTCTTGTTGATGGTCTTTGTGAGCTCGATATGACTTTTGTAGCTCGCCGAAGGTCTTACTGACTATCTTGTGCTACACCGATAGTTGCCAGAGGAGATGTAATCACATCGGGGAGACACCGGTGGTGTCTCACCGACATGTGATTCAAGATGGTCCAATTTTTGACCACCTAAGGGGCTCACGTGGCATATGCCCGACCAATCAGAGGAACTAGAAGAGGAACTCATTGGCTCCTTTGACCAATTGACTAATCCTGTGTAAGAAGACCAACCAGATACGAATGACATGGATTCCTCTTGTGATCCAGATGATGATGGATCAGCTCAGGCGATGATGTTCAGATCTGCAAGGAGGCCCGATGGTGCTTCTAGAGGACAGTCAACATACAGAGAAGTCCAAAACAGAAAGGAAGTTGAAGGGAAGAAGAAACTGTGACTCATAGGGACAGCTGTAGTGACTACTAGCAAGGAGGTAGATCAATATTGATAGAGATATTCTGAGGATTCAAGGTGACCCCAACAAAGTTTGAAGTTGGACACGAAGACAGAAGAGTTAATGCTGTAGCCACACAAAAGACCTAAAAAGGCTTCTCCTGAAGGCAGGAATCGTTCATCAGCATGGATAGCAAAGGCTTCTCATTGAATGCAGCATTGACTCTCTTTGAAAGATCTAAGAGTCAACTCTCCTGGAAGCAGATATTTTGTAAACCCTAGCGCAGGGAACAACACATTCTTGCCTCTTTGTAAGGGTTAGAATTTTTAGAGTGAGACAGTTACAGATAGAGAAAACGAAGGAAGAAAAGGAAAAGATACAGTGTTAGAACATATAGTTAGAAGAAAAAAATCTATGAGTTAGTCAGTTAATAGAAGGAGATAGAGTTGCATCTTGATTCTTAGTAATGAGAGCTTCTTTTGTCTTCTTGTCTAGTAGTAAGATTCAATATAGACTGTAATGTATTTTCCAAGTTCTCTTAGTGTAGTTGGAAATAATCTAGAGACACAGATTCTCTGTACACTAGTGATTGTGCCAGCTTTGTAAATATTGCTTATCTGTTTTACTGGCAGTAGAAGCAATAAGAGTTTAATCTACTTTATATTGTGTTCTTGGATGATATTTGTTTTAAGTTAATCATTTGATTTGAGAATCTTTCAAGGATTGAAGTCTTATTTTATGTTTTGTTTAAATGGTAACTTAAAATCTGTTATTTGAATTAGCACTATGAATGAAAGAGGTTGTGTGTCAATCACAAGTTCACTTCTATTATGCAGTTTTAGTTAACAAAAATCCTTGAAAGGTAGCAAGTGCGGTTAAGTTAGAAGAATTGCCATTCTTTTCTATTCCAAAGCTCTGACTTGTCTTTTTATATTTCTTTAAAACTTATGGTTAAAGTAGGTTTAAATGCATGCTTGATCTGAGAACAATCCAGAAGCTTATACCAACAAGCCCCTTGAATATTATTGTCACAATGACCAATTGAGCAACATCAACATAGTTGAGAACCAGCTACAAAGACCTTGGGAGCTAAGGTATCCATGTGATCATCTTTCTCTTTCAGGAGAAACAAAATAGCAATATTTTGTTTGCATGTTGTTTTTCCAAAACACACGTCAACAATTTCCTAAATGAAATTAGAAGAATAGGTCCATCATACCTCTATTTCCCATTCATTTCATTTTAATAAATTTTTTTTTTTCTATGTTTCAATAGAATTTATTCTTATAGCACCAACTATCCATAGGTTCTTCTATATCCTCACATTAGTTATTATTTGTCTAATTTCATAAAATTTCATGTTTCCTATTTCCTCTTGTCTTTTCTACTATTGGAGATAATCCTTTATAGAAATTAATTTATCACACACTCCATAAAAGAAAGAAGTAACACAAACACACACCCAAGAAATAATCATTCTTTCAATTTGGAGAACTTGATAGATCTTACTAGTTCTTCCTTCTATTTTTCTAGTCCATGCCTGGGCTAGTTTGTAAGATAGCACCCCTATATTTTTTTTTAAAATGCCCTGCTTGTTGGTCTATTGTTTTGTGAAGTGTTTGCGATTTTTTTTCAATGCTTTACAATAGAAATATAACATAAAAATTCTTGAAAATATAATAGAAAAACACCAAATACTAAAACCTTTCCTTAGAGATTGAAACAAGTAACATCTACATTCACTTTATGAGTATATGAGAGTATTACATATGCAAAATCAAAACTAGAAATGGTTTTGTGACAGCAACAAGAGATTCTTGAAGGAATGATACAACTCCACCCACAATGTTATGTAAGAGGCTTGTTTCTCCAACGCCAAGGGTCCCTTTTCAAATGCCCAAAGTCCAACGTCCAACCCACAACTTCTCCTGGCCTCAAACAAGGGCTTCTTGTAGCTAGACGACATCCTCCTGGGATGGCCAATTTGATCTAGAAATTCACTGACTTCACCAAAAATCACAAATAAGAACTCTTTGGAATCACCTCAATATTTTCCTTCCTTCAAACCAGTATCCATTTTGATCGATCAAGCCATTGAGGAGCAATGAGTAAAAAAATAGGTTCATGCCCTAAAGTTGAATCACCCAGAAACTATAGAAATTCACTCCAAAGTTCTGAAGAACACACCAAAATTTGAAAGCCAAAAGAGCACACCAAAAGCCACTAGAAATACTAAAATATCTTCATCTTTTCTTCACTATAAATCATTCTTTGAAGCTCCCTTTTGACCTCAACTGTGAACCAACACCAATATCTAATTAGGGTGGCTATTTCACCACCAAAACTAGCCAAATGATGGAGGATTTTCATCCTCACAATGCAGCCTAGGAAAACCAAAGAAAATCCAACAAAATAATAGTAAGTTAAGTTTGGATAATGAAAATGAGATCCAACTTCAAAATATAAAACCCCTAGGGTGAGTTGACTCCAAATCACTATACAATTTCTCCTAGAAACCCAATGCCATTCCTTGAGAAAATATTTTAACTTCTAAAAATATCAAATCCCGCTCCTTTAAGTGTCCACCCCACTATGAGGGTCATTTAAATATTAAAAACCTTTAAAAAATAACTTCAAGTTGTTTCATTAGGCACCTTGGTACTCTCATGACCACTTTACCCCTCAATATTAAATTATAACATTACTTTATAAAATACCTGAGTGGTCAAATTAAAAAAATATTAATTTGCAACCTTAGGATCTCCAACTAAAAATTAGATAATAATGTTGTTGCAAGAACACAAGCCTGGGATGAACTCCCCCAAAGGTGACTTACTAAAAATAACGCTGCTATAATTAGTAAGTGGATGCCAAATGCTCAAAATTGAGAGAAATTGAATACCAATGAGGAAACTATGACTAAATAAAGATGGAAACATTGTGACCGGCCACTACTATAAATAGAAACCCCTTTGAAACATCCAACGCTGAACATTAATGCTGGCAACTGAGTCCCCTAACCACATTAACTAGTCTACAAGAACTTTGGAATAGGATAATTGAGTCTCAATACTGCTCAGGAGCGAGAAGGGGACATTACAGTCTGCCCTTCCCAAGGTTACTTTCCCTCAAGCAATTGTAACTTAGGGTACTGCAATATCTACTCACTCTCCCAAGTAGGATCCTCAATTGGAAAATTATTCAATTTAACCAAATACTCCTTGATGACCCTCCTACACAGTATACACTCTCGCACCTTCAAGATAGCCTTAGGTATTAATATCAACTTGCCTTCCTCATCCAAAGGAGGCAACTCTATAGAGGGTACCACATTTTTACCAAGTGATTTCTTAAGACGAGACATGAAACACATTATGTACCTTTCTATCCTTAGGTAGCTCCAGCTCATAGGATACCCCTCCAACTCTCTTGATCACCATGAAAGGGCCATAAAACCATGGCTTAAAATTTTCTAACCCACTCTTCTTGAGAGTGGATTGCATGTAGGGCTACAACCACAAAGAAACCATGTCTCCAACCTCAAAAACTTGCTCAAAATGGTGCTGATCAACATATATTTTTTGATGATTTTTGGCATGTTGTATATTCTCTCTTAGAGACCTCATATTGTCCCGACTCTTCTGAAGAAGATCTCTAGCTCTAGGCACTCTGCAATCTCTAAAAAGTAAATCAACAAAGCTTGGAGCTGCATAACCATATAATTCCATGAATGGAGGCATCTAAATGGACATGTGAAAGGTAGAATTCTAAACAATACTCTCCTAGATGCAACCACTTAACCCACACCTTCTACTACCCTGAAACATAGTTGCGTAGGTAACCCTCCACCCATTTGTTCACCAGCTTAGTTTTCCCATCAGTCTGAGGATGGTAGCTAGTGCTAGGAGTCAGCTTCGTACCATATAATCTAAATAACTCATACGAAAACAAGCTCATAAACTTTTTGTCCCTATCATTGAAAATGGTCGTGGGTGTCCTGTGAAGCCTGAATAACTCTCTAAAAAATAAATCTGCCACCTACACTACTGAAAACCCTACTGATTTAGCAAAAAAGTGAGCAAATTTTATGAATCTATCAACCACCACATATATACTATCCTTCCCTTGCACCTTTAGAAGCTCTATGATGAAGTCCATTGATATTCTCTCTCATTTTTGTTTTGTTGGCATACTTGGCATTGACATACATAATGTAGAATGCCATCCTTCATTCCCTTCCATCAGAATCTCTCATGGATCTACCTATAAGTCTTATAATATCCCAAATGACTAGCCATGGGGGTATCATGAAAAGACTTAAAAACATGTTGTCTCACCTTAGAATCAAGAGTCAACCATATTCTAGATCCTTGTAATATATGAGACCACCCTTCACCTAAAATTTATCATCCTATAAAGACCCATCTAGAATGTTGTTTCCAAGTGCATTCTTAGCATAATCATCCTCAATATTCTCCTTCCATCTGCTACTATGACTGATATAGCACTCAAATGTGGTCTCCTTGATAAAGCATCTACCACTACATTCCTTTTCCCTTTGACATATTCAATGTCAAAGTCATACCCCCAAAGTTTGCTTACCCATTTATGTTGTCTTTCATTAAGATCCTTCTGATTTAAGAAATACTTAAGGCTGTTATGATCTATCTTCACTAAAAATATTCCCCCTACAAGGTATTGTTTGAACTTGGAAAAAGCATGCATGATTGTCAACATTTCCTTATCATAAATGGAGTAAGATTTTTCACCACCTCTCAACTTCCTGCTCTTGAAAGCTATAAGACATTTATTTTGCATAAGAACTGCACCTATGCCTTCACTCGAGGCATCACACTCAAGCTCAAAAAGATTGGGCATGTGCTCATCAACTGCTTAAATTTATCAAATGATTGTTGCGCTAATTCAGACCATACAAATGCCCCCTTTTTGGTTAAATCTGTAAGTGGTGTAGCCAACTGTAAGAATCCCTTAACAAACCTCCTATAGAAACCACAAAGCCAAAAGAATCCCTTCAACTGTGTGAGGTTTGTAGGTGGAGGCCAATCAAGAATAGCCTTAATCTTTTATGGATCAACGCAGACTCCATTTGAGCTAATAATGTGCCCAAGATACAAATTTGTCATGCCAAATTCACACTTGGACTCCTTGGAAAACAATGATTCACTCTCCAAAATTCCCAGCACCTCATCTCAATGCCTCAAGTGCTCCTCCCATGCTTTGTTGTAAATGAGGATATCATCAAAAATTATCAAAACAAAGCTACACATCTATTGTTTGAAAAGTTTGTTTATGCAATATTGGAATGTAGCAGGAGCATTAGTCAAACTAAATGGCATAATAAGAAACTCGAAGTGTCCATAATGACACTTGAAAGTTTTTTTCTTAATATCCTCCTCTCTAACTCTGGTTTGATGATATCTAGATCTCAAGTCTATCTTAGAAAAATAGACTAATCCATGTATCTCATCAATGAGCTCATCAATCCGTGGATGGGATATCTATTTTTAATTGTTTTCTTATTGAGTTCCCTGTAATCTATGCACATGTGCATAGTCCCATCCTTCTTCATTAACACCACTGAAGAAGCAAATGGACTCTTGCTTATTCTAATATGCCCCATATCCAAAAGCTCCTTGATTTCCTTTTCTATTTCATCCTTATGTCTTTTTGAATGCCTATATGGTGTAGTGATTACCGCCTTAGTGCCCTCCTCTAACTCAATTATGTGCTCTATCCCCCTATCAGGTGGTCTCCCTAGAGGTATGCTACCAAATACCTTGCTTCGCTTAGTAAGAAAAGCTTGTATGTTAGGTGGATAAGTGTGTTTTTTCTCCTTTGAAATTGTAGGCATAATTATACATTTTGTTGCCCACTCCACCTGGTCATGTCTAAAATCCTCTCCATCCTATTACAAGAAACAACTCAAGGCCCTCCATTAGAAATCCCTCTCAATGCCACGTTCTTACCATCATATTTAAAATTCATCTCTAAGGTTTGAAAATTAAGAGTGATCTCAGCTAATGACCGTAACCACTGGATGTCCATCACTACATCTGTATCCCCAATACTAACCACATAGAAGTCATCTGTGAATTCATGGTTACCCAACTTAATGCTAAGATGTAGAATCATACGAGTGCAATTAATGGTGAAACCATCTGCAACCATCACTTTGAATCCATCAACCTCCTATGTCTGTAATCCCCTACGTGCAACAAGTCCCTCATCAATGAAATTATGTGTGGCACCTAAATCAATCAATGCTATTATACGCTGCCCCTTAAGGACTCCTTTAATGCGTAAGGACTCATTTTTCTAAAAACTGTATAGCTGGGCTATTTTTCACTCCTTCGGTTCCTCTTTTTCAACCTCTTCTGGTGGCTCTTTATTCTCTTTATCATCAAAATATGATTGCTGGTATGAAAAATTAGACGTACTTTCCTCAGCTAAATAGTATTCTATTTTTCTCATACATGATCCTTATACCACTTATCTCTACATTTGAAGTATATGCCCTTCTTCCTGAGTTCATTGAGTGTGTCTCCATCCAACCTTGTGACTAATTTTTTCTGTTGTGTAGTATCTTTAGTGTGAGGTATTTTATCTTTTTTGTGAATAAAGGGTTTGGATTGAACTTTTTATTTAGGGGAAGCCCACTTCATACTCCTTGCTTTCTTCATATAGCATCTTACAAAGTTGGTGGGTCAAAAGCCTTAATCCATCCCTTAAGTGGTTCCATAAGACCCTCATTGAAGAAGACCACCATCCATCTTTTTGTGATACTCGTAACCATTACTAAAAGCCTCTAAAACTCAAATATTTATGCCTCCACTATACCATACTGTATAAGCTAGGCTAGCTCTCTGAAATGAATCTCTAGATCCTTTTCATCAAATCTTTCTATGAGTCTAGTGGAAAAATCATCATATGTAGTGATAAACTGATGACCTAAGGTAACCAGGCCATGGTACCACCACTCATGTGCTATCCCATCCAAGTGTAATGTGGAAAAATTAATTGCCTCTTCCTCTGCCATGGGTCTAAGGGCTAGATAATTGTCAAGCTTTTGTATCCAAGCCCTATCTGAACAACCATCACTCCCATCAAAATGTGCAAGCATAACCTTGTTGATGGCATGTTGTAAGTCCCTCTGCACTATTGGTCCTCTCTAATCATAATGTCTTCCATGGCATTTTCTTTTCCTTTTCTAATCCACAATGTCGTTGTAAGATACATCACGCTTGACCTCATTTGGGAGGGAACTATACTCAGCATGGTTATGTCTTATACTTTCCACAAATGACAGAATCTTCTGGATCGGGTTGAGGGATCTCCAAAGTCAAGAAAGTGGGCTTAAATTACCTAGAAGAGATGAATGTGTTAGGTGTAGTTCACTGGTCTCCATTACCACTTTGTTGATTTGAAGCACTATGCTCTCCTGGATGCCCTACATTTTTTTGAGGATTTCTTTGAACCACGGTGTTTTGTCCCATTCTCCCCAACACGTGAGACATCATATCCATCATTGCATCTAATTTCCTCTCAAACCTTTTCCCAGGACTCGGTGTTCTTGCTCTCTCTTTCCCTCTGTTATCCATATTACCAAATGATCTCTCCTCATCACCAAATGTTCTCTCATTACCACCAAATGTACTCTCATTACCACCAAATATTCTCTCATCACCACCATGATTTTCTGGCTATATTTTTGTTTCCTAAGAAGTCTCCCAATGAGCCCTTAATACACCTGATATCATCTGACCTTTTAGAATAGGTGGGGTTTGCTAATGACCTTTCCTTATTTCTCTCTCTATGTACCTTTGTTCTCTTGCACTCATAGAATTGCAATGTTTTTTTCAGTGTCTACACAGGATAGCAGGAAGGGTTTGGCTCTAATACCACTGTAAGATAGCACTCCTATTTTTTTTTGAAAATGCCCTACTTGCTAGTCTATTGTTTTGTGAAGTTTTTGAGATTATTTTTTTAATGCTTTACAATAGAAATATAACATAAATATTCTTGTAAATATAATAGAAAAACACCAAATAATGAAACCTCTCCTTAGAGATTAAAACAAGTAACATTTACATACATTTTTTGATTATATTAGAATATTACATGTGCAAAATTAGACCTGGAAATGGTTTTACTACAACAAGAGATTCTTGAAGGAATACTACAACTCCACCAACAACGCTATGCAAGAGGCTTGTTTCTCCAATGCCAAGGGTCCCTTTTCAAGCACCCAAAGTCCAACATCCAACCCACAACTCATGTTTTCCTCAAACAAGGGTTTGTTGTAGCTAGATGGCATCCTCCTAGGGTGGTCGATTTGATCTAGAAATTCACTAACTTCGCCAAAAATCACAAATAAGCACTCTTTGGAATCGCCTTAATATTTTCCTTCCTTCAAACCAATACCCATTTTGATTGATCAACCCATTGAGGAGCAATGAGTAAAAAACCAAGTTCAAGCCCTAAAGTTGAATCACCCAAAAATTGTAGAAATTCACTCCAAACTTCTTGAAAACACACCAAAATATGAAAGCCAAAAAGCACACCCAAATCCACTAGAAATAGTAAAATATCTTCATCTTTTCTTCACTGTAAATCATTCTTTAAAGCTCCCTTTTGACCTCAACTATGAACCAACACCAATATCTTATTAGGGTGGGCATTTCACCATTGAAACCAACTAAACGATGGAGGGTTTTCGTCCTCACAAAGTAGCCCAAGAAAACTTGAGAAAATCTGACAGCATAGTTCAGTAAGTTGTCAAGTCTGGATAATGAAAATGAGAACCAGCTTAAAAATATAAAACCCTTAGGGTGATTGGACTCCAAATCACTTTACAATTTCTCTTAGAAACCCAATGCCATTCCTTGAGAAAATATGTTAACTTTTAAAAATATCAAATCCCCCTCCTTTAGGCATCCACCCGACTATGAGAGTCATTTAAATATTAAAATCCTTTTAAAAAAAACTTCAAGTTGTTTCATTAGGTGCCTTGGTACTTGTTATGCCTTGCATAACCACCCCATTTTATTCTGGAATAAAATAGGTCCCCCTTTGTCTTTTCCCTTTGGCCTTTGGTTTTTTGCCTTAGGCATTTTTCTTTTAAGTTCTATCGGAAGCAGAACCAGGACCAATACCGGACTTGCAAATTCCTTCTAAGTTCTGGTCTTGTTCCGTCCCCGGTTTTGGTTCTGACAGTTCTTTGTCTTCGTCTTTTTTTCTTTCTTGGAGTCAGGTCTAGGTCTAAATCAGAAGGTTAAACTTTGTTAATTTTTTCGTTCAAGTTCCATCTCGGCCCCGACTCGCTTTTCTTTCTTCATCGTTGGATTTTTCCTTCACGTTTTGGTTTGTTTTGGTGGGCCCGGAACCGGAACAGAAACCAAACTTGGAATTCCTTCCAAGTTCTATTTTCTTTTCCTTCCCCAGTCCCAGTTCCACCCTTTCTTTTCTCTCGTGCATCTTTTCATTTTCCTAGCGGACTCAGAACCGGAACTGGAACCGAACCCTGAAACTTTCTAAGTTTCAAGTTCTTGTTCCGTTCCAGTCCTAGTCCCGCGTTTTGTTGTTCTTTGGATTTTTGTTTCTTTTGCTTTGTCATGGGGTTTCCCTTCCTCTTTCTCTTTCTTATCCTTTCTTCATCTTTTTGGGTGACGTTGGTGGTGGGTTCAAAATGGAATCCAAACCCAAAACTTGGAGAAGTTTCTGGTTCGGGTTTGGTTCCAACCCTAGTTCCTCCTTGTTCATCATTTTGCCCGGTTCCAGTTTTTGTTTCCGCCCCCACCAGAGTCTCGGTGAGGGATGTCGTTTCTGGGTCTTTTTTGTTCGGATCTCGGTTCCACTGGGATTTGTCTAGTTTACCCTCTTGTCCCAGTCCCGTTTTGGTCCTGCCTCCACCGGTTTTAAAAGGGAAGTGTGTTCTCGTTTCATTATTTTGTTTGCCTTTGAGAACTAATGGAGGAATCTATTTTGTAGGATCGGGTTATTTATCTAAAGATATCTCTTGAGGAAGTTTCACCAAAGGATTTGAGTTCGACGTAGTGTCTGGTCGAAGGAAGAAGGTCTTACCGACCCAATAGGGTCCCATCGATATATTTTGTGCCTTCGGTATAACATGTTGAGCGTGGTGTAATGTTTCACCGACCAGGAAAAGTCTCCCTGAAGTGAAGTAAGCTCTTGGCGAAAGGACACGACTTCGGTGTAGTGTCTCGATGAAGGAAGTTAGTCTCGCCGACAACCTGCAAAGGGACCTATCTCGAGCGGGAAGCGAGCTGAAGAAGAAGAAGGAAGCCGTGAGTCATAATGCCAGCTAGTGTCTACTGACAAGGGTAGCTCGACATTAATGGTGATATTTTAGGGCATTCAAAGTGGCTCTGTTGGAGTTCAAAGATGGACACGAAGCCATAGGAGTAAATACAGTAGCTACGAAAGATCTACAGATCGTTCCAGAAGGAAATCTTCACCAACATGGACAGCTGGGATTCACATTTAATGCGGGACCAACTTTCTTCAAAAGATTTGGATGCCGACCCTCTTGCAACCCATGGAAGATATTTTGTAAACCCTAAAAATGGGGGCTGATATTCTTTTCAGGAGGTGGTGTATATATGGTATTCTTGCCTCTTTGTAAAGGGTCATTTTTTTTTTTGGTTAGAAGTTAGAAGGTTAGAACTTCTAGGGTTAGGAAAAGTTAGAAGAAGCTTTAGAATACATAGAGAAATAGAGGAAAGATGAAAAGGCAGAATTGCATCCTGATTCTTTGTAATGGGAGCTTCTTTTGTCTTTTTAGTTAGGAATTAGATTCAGCCTAGGATGGAATGTATTTTTTTTAGTTTCCTTAGTGTAGATGGAAGTAGTCTGAAGACACAGGTTTTTTGTACACTAGTGATTGTTCCATATTTGTAAATGTTGCTTATCTGTCTCATCAACAGTAGAAGCAACCAGATTCGAATCTACTTCATGTTGTGCTCCAGAATGGTATTTATCTTGAGTTAATCATTTGATTTTGAAAGCTTTCAAGGAATTAAATTTTATTTTGTGTTTTGTTTAAATGGTAACTTATAAGCAATTATTGAAATCAACACTGTGAATGAATGCAACTAGTGTTAATCACAAGTTAATTTTGTTCTGCAGTCTTAGTTAGCAATTCCTTGAGAGGTAACAATCTGGTTAAGTTAGATGAATTATCATTCTTTTCAATACCAAAACCTTGATCTATCTTCTTATGTTTCTTTAAAAAACCCTGGTTAGAGTAGGTTTAAATTCATGCTTGATCTCAGAACAATCTAGAAGCTCACACCAGTAGGCCCCTTGAACATTACTGTTACATTGACCACCGAGTGAAACCAACACAATTGAGAACCAACTATAAAGACCTTGGGAGCTAAGATATTCATGTGTTATCTTTCTCTTTCAAGAGAAATAAAATAGCAGTATTTTGTTTAACTGTGGTTGTGCCATTTCATGCGTCAATAGATTCTGGTGCTAGAAGGAGGGCCTAGAAGGGAAAAGTGGATAAAACTGGGTTTTTCTCCCCAGAAAGGCCCCACAGAGTTCTTTGATCAATTGAAAATCCATTACCTTTGATATAACTCAAGACCCCAATAAGATATAAGAATCACAAGGCTGGGGCAACCATCATACCACCCTTATTAGCTCTACTCACTCCACTAGGATTTTCACCCATACCCCAATGGATACCCATCAATCTGCCATCCAATTCATCTCAATTGTCATCACAGCTGATTCAACCCATACAATAGTTGGTCCAACCACCACCCCCACCAATGGCGTTCTTTCAGAATAATCCCTCTCCATTAGGGACTATTCTTGGAGGTTTTCATGATATGCCCAAGAACCCTGAGAAATTCTGCCCCAAGTACATCCATGGTGAATCATGAAGTACTGAAGAGCACATACAAGCTTTCAAGGATGCTTGTACCAGAGCTCAGATAGCTCACCATGATGTAGTTTGTAGGTTGTTCCCTTACTCCTTAGGGGACATGGCATATAATTGGTACCTTAATCTCCCTTAAGGTTCCATTCTGACCTGAACACACTTGGAAAATGCCTTCATTAATCAGTTCAGGGTGTATGTGGATCCAACTCTTTTATACCATCAATTTGCAACCATAAGAAAGGAACCAGGTGAATCTTTGCCTTTATTCAATACCAGGTTCCAACGAATGTATAGGAGGTTGTAGGACCCCTATCTAGTTACTGAAGATAGTGCCATCCAAGAATATTTGAGAGTTATAGATCCTTTGCTTGGATTGTTCTTGCAAAGGAATTATCAACCAGCTGATATTGATTCTCTATCCAAAGTTTATCATTTATCTATTAAGCTGCAACGAAAAATTAGTTTCCAACAAAGGGATTTTGGGGGGAGGTTTTCCTTCAATGGGATATTAGATTCATAGCCCAACCCCTCTATTCAATACTGTCCTGGGAATGTATCCTTCCCATTATGGACCTATGTCTGAATTGCAAACCCAACCACCTGTTCCATTCTTTGCTACTGGAACTCCTAATATCTTTCAACAACCATAGGTTCCTCAAAGTTCCCATGGTTATCATAACCAAATTGGAACATCAAATCATGGTGGTCAGCCACCTATTGCCAAGAGTGTGGAGAGTGAAAAGACAACTCAACTTACAAATGAGGTGGAAACCTTGAAGAAAACACTATCCCAAGTCACAAATGACATGGTTCAGCTTCGATTGAATCCCTCCCAAAACAACAACAATTAGGGTAACTATCAAAATCATAACAATTACAACCAAAGGGGTTATCAAGGCTAAAACTCCTCTAATCAAGGTTATCAAAAGCAAAACAGAGGGTATAACCAAAGGCCAAATAACAACAGACAATGGAATACAGGGCCTAATAATGGGGGAGTTTTGCACAACTATCAAGCTAACGAGGAGAGATCACATACCACAAATGTGGCCGAC
Organism: Sequoia sempervirens; assembly: GCA_007258455.2. Classification (NCBI taxonomy): domain Eukaryota; kingdom Viridiplantae; phylum Streptophyta; class Pinopsida; order Cupressales; family Cupressaceae; genus Sequoia; species Sequoia sempervirens. The sequence continues at coordinate 515,084,144 of VDFB02000003.1, read as the reverse complement.
CTCAATCTTATGACTAATTGGTGCAGGCTGCATGATACTACAACCCATTCTGAGGTAAACTGCCCTGAAGTGGAAAAGATGGTCAAGATGGCACAGGCAGATGCCCAAACATTCCAAGGGAATTCTCACAAAGAAGGTGGCTTAGTAGACACAACAATGACATATGACCTCTTTGAGGAGGAACCTTCATTCCTAAGGCAAGAGGAGATGAACCAGAGGAAGATTCATATGATGCCCAAGCTTTTTAGATGAAAGGAGGACACTTCCTAAGGAATCAAAATAAGGGTCCATTCACCTCATCAACACTACCTAATCACATGGTGCCTCCAAATCAAAGTGCTGATAATAACCCTCCTCCACCAAAAGGTCAGCCTAACTTCCAAAAAAAGGGTAATTCCTTTGGTGTTTTCAAAGGTAGTGCGAGTTGTAATATGAAATTTAACATTGTTTCTGAGATGTAGAAGCAAAAAACTTCTTTGTCATATTTTGACATCTTAAAGTGGTGCTCTGTCCAAAGGGAGATAGTGCTGAAAGATTTGGAGCAAGTTGATAAATCGAAAGGACAGAACAAGGTGGCACCTACTGGGGATGTGAATGCAGCCTTGTACATAAACAAGGTTGGTACTCCACCATTCATTTTGAGTTTAAGAATTTGTGGGAAGAACCTACATAATTGTCTGTTGGATTTTGGGGCTTCAGCCAATGTCATGCCATTTTCCATATGCAAGAAGTTGGGATTGGACCCTGTACAAACAAATAAGAAAGTCATTCAACTTGACAAGATGGAGGTTAATGTAGTGGGGGAATTAAGAAATGTACATGTGCAAGTAGGGTTAGACGCTAGGATCCTAACAGACATAGATATCCAAGTGGCAGACATTCCTGAGACCTATGGTATGCTGCTGAACAGAGATTTGATGAAAAGTCTAGGGGGATATCTCTCCCTTGACTTTTCACATATGTGGCTACCATGGAGAGGGATTCCTACTCAGATTAGGATTTAAAGTGAGCCTCGCCTCAAGCATATCATCACTGAGTATGATTTCCCTAACAAGGTAGCCTATTTCAAAACTAGGATAGGGGTTTACAAAAGAGATGAAATTTTAACCTTTTCTGTTCTTGATCCTAAAGGACTGCCAATACCAAAGTTTCTTGATCCTCTGATCAATGAAAACCAACAAGCATTGATCAAGAAGCTGCAACAAGATCAACAGGTCTTTTGAAAAGATACTAACTTGCAAAGTATCCTACTCCCTAATTGGTGCAGGGTACATTACCAAAATCATTCTAAATTGACTTGCCAACCCTACATTGACATTTTAAATCATGTTTCCCAAGTTGAGAAAGCTAGCTCAAGCCACCATGAGGTCATTGTAGATCACTTCCCGTTTGAAGCCAAGGAAATAATAATGTTAACCAGAAATGGGATACCTTGAAAGGATGTTCCTTCTCAAATTGAACCTACCCCGGACACATGTCCAAATCAGCATACTGATGAGGAGCAACCCCAAGGTTCGCTTGACACCCCTGCACTCATGGATATACCAAAATCCAAGGGGTTAACCAAAGATGCAAGTGAATTTCAAGAGGATAACCTTGGGTTACATAATACATCTGTGTAGGGATTGGGAATTACTCCTGAGGAACGTATTGAACACCCATTCCCTGTATCTGATCCAAAAGATCAAGTGACCCCACCCCTGGCTCATTCTATCCAACTGCCCATAATGACCTCAAAAGGACCAACCCTAGCTCATGATCAGCTATGGACCCTTACATTTCATGAATCCAAATCTAAGACAGGCTGTGGTGTTGGGATTGTACTAACCAGCCCGAAAGGGAAAACTTTCTTTGCTTCTTATAGGTTGCAGTTCGGGTGCACGAACAACGTAGCAGAATATGAAGCTCTAGCTTGAGGACTGATGTTCGCACATAAGAAGAAGGTCACTGCCTTGGTGGTCAAAGGGGATTCAAAAATAGTTATCAAGCAAGTGCACATCCAATACACATGTCACAATAAAAGGTTGGCAGCTTATAAAAATCGGGTATGGAACCTGATTGAAGACTTCGATGCTTTTGGGATTAGTTTGATCCCTAGAGAAGAAAATCAGATAGCTGATTCACTAGCTATTGCTGCAAGCACCCTAGAACCTACACAAGGCTCCAAGCTCAAGAGATTCTCAGTGGAGTTAATGTCCACCCTTGCAGTCCCTGATAATGTCATAAAATTTTAGGTTTTTGATGATGATCAGCACATTCTTGCTTTCCTAGCAAGCTTAGATGTTTTTGAGGGGAAAATTATTGATGAGTCCAACAAGGATCAAGGGGATTGGAGACCTGAGGAATGTGATACAAAAGGGGTCCTCAATTTGAAAAGAAATAGCATTCCCAAGGGAATGGTGGCCTTGGAAAGAATTTTTGACTTTGAGAGAAGGCATCAGCTGAAGATAAGGGTGGTGAATATGAAATTGTTAACCTAGCTGATTCAAGCCCTAAGAGGAATGTCTACATAGGGAAAGCCTGCCCTAAAGTAATTAGAGAAGACATATTAAGGGCACTAAAAAAGGATATTGCTGCGATAGCCTAGGGATATGAGGATCTAAAGACATTCGATGCTTCTGTAATAACTCATACTATTCCCCTTAAGCCCGAGGCCAAGCTATTTCGACAAAAAAAGTGCCCTGTCAATGCCTTGATTGAACCATTGATCTTCAAAGAAGTTCAAAAATTGCTCTCTGCAAGGATTATCTTCCCTGTACACCATTCAACATGGGTGGCTAACTTAGTTCCAGTCTATAAGGAAAACAAAGAGATTAGTCTATGTGTGGACTTCATAAATCTAAATAGAGCTTCAGAGAAAGACAACTACCCACTCCCTTCACTAGATGAAGTCTTGTAGACTGTCAATGGATCTCATATGATATCATTCTTGGATGGTTACTCTAGATACAATCAGGTAATGGTTAACTATGGAGACAGAATGAAGATAGCCTTCACAACAAAGTGGGGAACATATGCTTATAGAAGGATACCATTCGGTCAGATAAATGCTGGAGCAACTTTTCAGCGTGCCATGGACATAGCATTCAAGGACATACTCGGTAAATGCATTATTTTTTACATGGATGACTTGACAGTGTTCTCCAAGGATAGATTGAACCATGCAACAGACTTAGCCAAAGTTCTTCAAAGATGTATCTAGTATGGCGTCTCCTTGAATCCAAAAAAGTGTGTGTTCAGTGTTTCTGAAGGGAAGCTTTTGGGACACATAATCTCAGAAAGAGGAATATCAATCGACCTAGACCGAGTTGAGTCCATCCTCAAGATAGCCATGCTAGGAAGCAAGAAAGAGATGAGGTGTTTCTTTGGAAAGATCAATTTCGTGAGAAAGTTTATCACAGGTTTTGCAGAGATTGTAAAACCATTGAATCAAATGATGAAGAAAGATGCCAAAATAGAGTGGAGTGATGAGGCAAACGCTACATTTTCACAAGTCAAGCAATCCATATCAGAAGCTCAAGTCCTCACTAGTCTTGACTACTTGTGGCCGTTTTATATTTATTCTTTTGCCTTCGAACATTCTTGTGTAGTTGTCCTAACTCAATGGAGAGAGGAGGGGGAAGAGAGGCCAATCGCTTTCATGAGTTCTCCATTCAAGAATGTTGAGGTGAAGTACCCACCTCTTCAAAAACAAGCTTTTGCGCTGGTCTGAGCTGTCAAGAAATTTAGGCACTACATCCTCCGAAGTCAGATTGTTGTTGTAGTTCCTAACGCTGCTGTCAAGTCTCTACTTATGCAGAGCGAACTGGGAGAAAGAAGAGGGAAATGGATGGCCATCTTGCAAGAGTTAGATCTAGAGATACACCCTATGAAACTTGTCCGAGGTTTGGGTCTATCTAAATCTATGGCTGATGCTGGTGAAAACATCATTTGTCAACAATACGCAACCCAATCCTTCTCCAGCGACCACTAGTATGTTGATATTGTCTGTTTTATGCTTAACAATCGATGTCCAGAGGGGATGAATTCAACTCAAAGGAGAGCCCTGAGAATGAAGAGCTCTCATTATATGTTCCAAGGAGGGTTGCTATACAGGAAGAATTTTGAAGGAATCTACCTACGATGCCTTGATCAGCAAGAGGTTAAGCATGTGATCTCTGAGTTTCATGGAAAACACGACAAAGGTCATGGGTCTGCAGATTCATTGGCACACTAGATCCTTAGATTTGGTTATTACTGGCCATTTGTATTCAAAGACACCCATCAGCATGTGAGAACATGTCACATGTGTCATATTTCTGCATCAAAGGAATGCCATGCAACCATGCCATTGTAGCCTGTCTACGAGGTAAGACCATTTGCCCAATGGGTGTTAGATTTTATTGGGGTAATTAACCCAAACTCTTCTATAGGGCACAAGTTTATTTTGACTGCTACTGATTACTACACAAGTTGGACAAAGGCTATACCCTACAAGAATAGCACAATAGAGGTAGTGATCAAGTTCCTCACCGAGTGCATCACTACAAGGTTTGGGGTACCTTTCTTGTTGGTATGTGACAATGGATCTTCCTTTTGTTCTGTTGAGTTTATTTCCTGGGCATATGATCACAAAATTGTCTTGAAGTATTCTTCAAACTATTACCCACAAGGAAATGGAGTGGTAGAATCAACCAATAAGAATCTTTTAGGGGTAATAAAAAAATTGTTAGAAAACAACCCTAGGGACTGGCACACCCAGCTGAGATTCACATTATGGGAAGATAGGACTAGGATTAAGGCTGATCTAAAGACTTCACCATTCAAGCTGGTATATGGACAAGAGCCTATCTTCCCTATCCATCTGTAGATACCTATCCTTGATTTCATGTAGAAATTCTACTCTAATGACAATAGGATAGAAGTCAGATTAGCCGCTTTGTTAAAATTAGAAGAACAGAGAGATGCCACCTTGCAACAATTCTTTAGGCACCAGGCTATTGTTAAACGGTGGTTTGACAAAAGGGCCAAAATAAAAGCTTTTAGGATATCAGACCTTGTGTTGTTATGGGATAAGGCTAGTGAAAAGAAGGGCAGTCACCAAAATTTTAACAAACTCTAGCTAGGTCCTTATCAGATTGCTGAGATCCTAAGAGAGAATGCTTTCCGATTGAGTAGTCTCACTAGAGAACCTATTCCACTGCCTATCAATAGACAGTTTATTAAACATTATTTTGAATCATGAAGTTGGTACCTCTACTGGGCGATGCATATATGTAAATAGTTTCTGCTTGTAAGTAATTTTCTCTTTGTTTGTAGATAGTTTGTTGTTTGGTTGCTTGTCAATCCCTCTGTCCTTTTGGTTTCTCTTTTGTTTTGTTCTTTGGGGGTTTATCTGTTTCTTTCCATCTTGAAATGGTGGTTGCCTTATGTGAAGCATACTTTGGTCATTAGGAGAGAATTGGTTTAGATATTTTTAGATCTGCTGATTGGGTGCTCTTGTCCTAAATTGTTTGTTTTATGCCCATTGTCAATAAGAGTTGTGGAAGGTTTTGAAAACAAGGTGCAAAGTAAATAGCCTTCATTAGCTCCCCTAAATCCATCACAAATCCATAAGATCATCTCCTCTTGTAATGGTATATTTGTCCTAAGATGATAGTGTTGTAAGATTTGAGTGAAAAATCCAACTTCCAAGTGCTGTTGCGAGGTCCATGGTAGTTTTCAACCCAGATCAGATATTAAACATCTGACATATTGAGAAAAATTGAATGAAATATCTGAAACTTCAAAAAAGAAAGAGAAAAAGAAAAAGAGAACTATTTGAGGAGAAAAGAGGACTCAATATGAATGGGTGATTCCAGTATCTCTACTGGGGCTATGGATGCCTGACTAGCAATAGAGCAATGTTGTGAGAAAACTAGAAGTATCTCTATCGGGGCTACAGACGCCTGACTGGTAGCAGAGCAATGCCCGATATATCATTGCACAACAACTAAGGGGATCAGCTCATGTAGCTCAAATCTTGCACATTGTTGTCTGAAAGATGATAACTTTGTAAAAGAGTGATGCACAATTAATCACACACATAGATTTAGGGATAGCTAGTGTTGATTTACATTTCAAATTCTAGCTCAACCTTGCTTTCTAAAACTGACCCAACCAGAGTTGGGATGTTCATAAACCAGATATTTTGGGTAGTTGAATCCTTCGGTTTCTTGAAAATGGTTAAACCATTTTCCTAGCTGAGTCGCCATTTTTTATGCCTTGCATAACCACCCCAAAATGGGTCCCCTTTGTCTTTCCCCTTTGGCCTTTGGTTTTCTTCCTAGGCATTTTTCTTTTAAGTTCTCTCGAAAGCGGAACCGGGATCAATACCGGACTTGGAAATTCCTTCTAAGTTCTGGTCTTGTTCCATCCTCGGCTCTAGTTCTGATGGTTTTTGTCTTCGTTTTTTGTTCTTTCTCGGAGTCAGGTCTAGGTCTGAATCAGAAGGTTAAAATTTGTTAAAGTTTTTCGTTCAGGTTCCATCCCAGCCTCGACCCACCTTTCCCTTTCTCTCTCTTCGTCGTTGGGTTTTTTTCGCGTTTTAGCAAGCTCGGAACTGGAACGGAAACCAAACTTGGAATTCCTTCCAAGTTATGTTTTCTTTTCCTTTCCTGGTCCTGGTTTTTCCTCTTTCTTGTTCTTCGGAACCAGAATTGGAACCAAACCCTGAAACTTTCTAAGTTTCAGGTTCTTGTTCCATTTTGGTCCCGGTCCCGCATTTTGTTGTTCTTTGGATTTTTTTTTTCTTTTTCTTTGTCATGGGGTTTTCCTTCCCCTTCCTCTTTCTCTTTCTTGTCCTTTCTTCATCTTTTGGGTGATGTCGGAGGTGGGTTCTGAACGGAATCTGAACCAGAAACTTGGAGAAGCTTTTGGTTTGGGTTTGATTCCGACTTTGGTTCCGCCTTGTTCGTCGTTTTTCCCCGGTTTTGGTTTTTGTTTCTTCCCCCACCAGAGTCTTGGCGAGGGATGTCGTTTCTAGGTCCTTTTTGTCCCAATCCAAGTTCCATCAGGATTCGTCTAGTTTTGGTCCCACCTCTGCCAATTTTAAAAGGAAAGTGTGTTCCCGTTTCAATTTTGGTTCCACCCCCGCTGGAGTTGTGTTTCTTTTTGGTAAAATTAAACATATGATAAATAATGATATATTTTGTTTTCCTTTGAGAACTAATAGAGGAATCTATTTTGCAGGATCGGGTTATTTATCTAAAGATATCTCTTGAGGAAGTTTCACCAAAGGATTTGAGTTCGGCGTAGTGTCTGGCTGAAGGAAGAACGTCTTGCCGACCCGATAGGGTCCCGCTGATATATTTTGTGCCTTTGGTATAACATGTTAAGCATGGTGTAACGTTTCGCTGACTAGGCAAAGTCTCCCTGAAGTGAAGTAAGCTCTCGGCGAAAGGACGCGACTTCGGTGTAGTGTCTCGACGAAGGAAGTTAGTCTCGCCGACAACTTGTAGAGGGACCGATCTCGAGCAGGAAGCGAGCCGAAGAAGAAGATGAAAGCCATGAGTCATAATGCCAACCAGTGTCTACTGACAAGGGTAGCTCGACATTAATGGTGATATTTTAGGGCATTCAAAGTGGCTCCGTTGGAGTTCAAAGATGGACATGAAGGCGTAGGAATAAATATGATAGCTACGAAAGATCTACAGATCATTCCAAGAGGCAATCTTCACCAACATGAACAACTGAGATTCGCATTTAATGTGGGACCAACTTTCTTCAAAAGATCTGGACACCGACCCTCTTGCAACAGACATAAGATATTTTGTAAACCCTAAAAATGGGGGTCGACATTTTTTTTAGGAGGTGGTGTATATATGGCATTCTTGCCTCTTTGTAAAGGGTCTTTTTTTTTTCAGTTAGAAGTTAGAAGGTTAGAACTTCTAGGGTTAGGAAAAGTTAGAAGAAGCTTTAGAATACATAGAGAAATAGAGGAAAGATGAAAAGGCATAACTATATCCTAATTCTTTGTAATGGGAGCTTCTTTTGTCTTTTTAGTTAGGAATTAGATTTAGCCTAGGATGGAATGTATTTTTTTTAGTTTCCTTAGTGTAGATGGAAGCAGTCTGAAGATGCAGGTTTTTTGTACACTAGTGATTGTGCTAGATTTGTAAATGTTGCTTATCTATCTCATCAACAATAGAAGCAACCAGATTCGAATCTACTTCATATTGTGTTCTAGAATGGTATTTATCTTGAGTTAATCATTCGATTTTGAAAGCTTTCAAGGAATTAAATCTTATTTTGTGTTTTGTTTAAATGGTAACTTATAAGCAATTGTTGAAATCAACACTATGAATGAATGCAACTGGTGTTAATCACAAGTTAATTTTGTTTTGCAGTCTTAGTTAGCAATTCCTTGAGAGGTAACAAGTCTAGTTAAGTTAGATGAATTATCATTCTTTTCAGTACCAAAACCTTGATCTATCTTTTTATGTTTCTTTAAAAACCCCTGGTTAGAGTAGGTTTAAATTCATGCTTGATCTCAGAACAATCTAGAAGCTCACACCAACAGGCCTCTTGAACATTACTATTACATTGACCACTGAGTGAAACCAGCACAGTTGAGAACCAACTATAAAGACCTTGGGAGCTAAGATATCCATGTGTTATCTTTCTCTTTCAAGAGAAACATAATAGTAGTATTTTGTTTAACTATGGCTATGCCATTTTGTGTGTCAATAGTACTCTCATGACCACTTTACCGCTCAATATTAAATTATAACATTCTTTATAATTCAACTTTATAAAATATCTGAGTGGTTAAATTAAACAAATATTAATTTGCAACCTTAAGCTCTCCAACTGAAAACTGGATAATAATGTTGCTGCAAGAACACAAGCTTGGGAGGAACTCCCCCAAAGGTGACTTACTAAAAATAGCACCACTATAATTAGTAAGTGGGTTCCAAATGCTCATAATTAAGCGAAATTGAAGACCAATGAAGAAATTGTGACCAACTAAAGATGGCAACACTGTGATCGGCCACTACTATAAATAGAAACCCCTATGAAACACCCAACGTTGAACATCAATGCTGGAAATTGAGTCCCCTAACCACATCAACTAGCCTATAGGAAATCTGGAATAGGCTAATTGAGTCTCAATACTGCTTAGGAGCGAGAAGGGGACATTACATTGTTCTTCACATAGAATGAGAGCTTATCATTCTAAGCATATTGCTTGGCATAATCCTCATCTTACTCTAACCATATGTAGCTAGTTCTTCCTCTCTCTCTGGATACCTATGAGACTATTCCCTTCTTTCTATCTATAGGTAAATTTTACCAAGAAGCACTACTAGACTTCTAGTAATGAAAAAATATTGTATTACAACTTGAATCTAGGTAAAAAATTCCATTAGTTTGAAGGCTATCCCTATTCGCTTTGATCTAATTGAATCTTTGGGTAACCTTATTCTCAATAATCTTATGGAGCTAGAGGTCATGCAAAACATTAGTCACATTGTGCATACTAATGCCCCATATCTTTAATATTTTAAATGTCATGAAGGGTACTTCATCTACCATTCTTTCTAGTACTTCCATAATTATGTATTCTACATCATCCATCTCTACTATTTCCATTCCTTTCACTCCTTCACAAGCTATCCTCAACCCTACTACTCAAGCCTTTCTTTACCTTTTCATCTATACCTATCCCCAATTTCCCCACATTTATTCCTTTCACCCTTCCACATTCTACCTTTCCCACCTCTCATCCTACTCATATTATATCTTATACTAATTTATTCATGGCTACTAATACTCTACATACCAACAATATTATTAATTCATCCATGCAAAACATTACTCTTATCTAAATCCTTCTCATTCCATGATCAAGCCATTTCCCCATATTTTTACTCATTTTCTTAAATCTATCCTTATCTAATTCCACCACCTTCACCTTCTCAAGAATTAACTGATCCCATTATGCCTCATTTATTACACTCTCTACAACAAACACAACAAAAAATAGATGTCTTTCCCAACAAAAAAAGGGAAGTAACTGTATACACCTAAAATCGGTCAAGATAATTAATTAATTAAATACTAGTTATTTAATTAATGACCCATTTTATTTCATCTACTTATAAATAAATTCTTAATTTATTTATATAGTTCACACTTTTCTAAATTCTTCATCTTAAACCACATTCTTCTAAATTTAATTAAATAAACAAATGTCAATAGTTTGTTTAATTAAATATCTTCTCACTAAGTTTGAATAATTCTAAATTCAAATTTAGTCACATGTCTACAACACTTTTTGGCCACATCATCAAGTGTCACATGTATTTAAATATGACTAATATTTAAATTACTTTATTCTCAACCAATTCCAAAACAAAATTTGGACACTTGGTAATCTCACACATTTTATTCCCTCATACATTTGGCATGTTGCCCTTGGTCAAGGGAACATTCTCCGTGATTCTTTCTAACTTCTTTCATCTTCTCCATTCATCTCTCATGCTAAAATCTTGACTGTTGATTGTTGCCACATCACATGATGCTTTGGAAATCCTATAAATACAAGCCCATTCTACAACATTTTACATCACATCTTTGAGTAAACTTATTATGCAGAAATATTGAGAGCATTTAGTGAGCATAGAGAAATTTAGCATTTAGCATTTAAGCATTGTTAGAATCATTTTAGTTTAGAATCATGTCTTAGTTTATAGTTGCATTTTAGTTATCATATTAGCTTTCATACAACATTTCCGCCATAACATTTAGCATCATTATCATAGCATAATCTTCATTTCGTCACAACAACATTAATATCATAGCATCATCAAATCAATCACATAGTTTATACTTCATGTACAAATTAGTTTCTTGCATCTTACAACATCTTTTTTCTTAGGTTGTCATCCAAACCAATCATAGTGCATATGCAAATATGAGAGGACTAATGATTTAAAGGATCCTTGAGAATAGAGAACAATGGAATGATTTTAGAGATTTGTTTTGTTTTAATTTGGTTAATTATGTGCTTCAATCTCTAATGTAATACATCTCATTGGTTGTGTGTGTTTTTATTATTCATTTACTAACTCTCACAATTCACACGACAACATTTTGGCACCCACCGTGGGGAAAAACCCCCATTTTCAACATTTTATAGAAAGCATGCTTACAAAGCTAGATGTGAAATTATTTTAGCATGACCATGAGTTCTTTTGGTGCATCTGAAACATCTTTTAGCGCATACAATTCTTGTTACGATGCATCTAGAGTATATTTTGGCGCATACATCTGATAATTTACCACATCAGAGCCTTCTTTGGTACATCTAACACTTCTTTTAGCGCATACATTGACTTCTCTAGTGCATACAAATGATCTTTTAGCGCATATGATGACTGTTTTAGTGCATCTGATGATTGTTTTAGCGGTTTTATAGTCAATCTTAAAATAGTCATATCTTGGTCATACGAAGGTCTTTTTTGAAGCTTTTTTTTTTGAAATGGGGTATAATTTCATAAGCTATGCAATGGTGTTGGTTTTTTGCAATTTTTATGGAGTTTAAATTTTAAATTTTACACCTAAAGTCAAATCACATTGTAACTTGGTCTAAGTTTTAAATACGCTTGTCAAAGACATTGTTGAAACTACTAATGGTGTTTGTAGGGGATGGAAATATTATTACTTTATTTTGATTAAGATAGGAATCTAACTTAATTAAAAGGTTAATTGAACCCCTTGTCTATTGTGATTGAAATTGATAGTCATATGCTCTCCCCTTAATTGGGTGACCAGAATTCCAGACTCACTATTTTATGCTTTGTTAACACCTTCAAAAGGCCTACCATAGTGGGAAAAAGTACTCACCCTACGAGAATGACCTAAGTGGGAACAAGTAAAGACAAGTTTTCCAACCCATTATAATCAAAGGTGAATTCAGGGAAAGTTTGCAATTCAATTCTAATGTGCAAGATAACCATCCCCAAATCCTTTGCTCTAAAGGTTGGGAGGTCTCTTGAGGGAGTTTATCTATTGCTGCACTGAAAAAAAACCCTTATTACGAACCTTAGTGTAGAGGCCAATCGAGTCAGTTTCCAAGCACTTTTTATATCACAGTGCAAGGGGAGGGAAGAATCTGCCCTTGAGATACTCACCATATAACCATCAGGAGTTACTAGCCAAAAGCGAAGGATTCAACTTTGGTTAAAACCCAAGAAAGGAAAAATCATGGGCACCCTTTAGGGGGTAACACAACTATGTGAGCTGACATGGCTTTAAGATGTGGGTTGTGGTATTTTAAGTGACCCTTGAAATATAAAAGTGCTTGAATTGTCTTCTCTTGTGTTATACATGTGGAAATTGAAAGAATCAGACTAGATTCTTGAACACACACTCAATGTTTAGTTACTGTAGACATGTAAAATGTATTGATACACCTGATCCTGATTTTACTAACACCGCTTTGTCTTGAATCATCTCCTTTGCTAAGTCATTTAATTGAATAATCCTTATTGATGTAGAGATATGAGGATTCAAAACACATATCAAAAACCTTCAACAATAATCCAAAACAATATTTGTATAACACATGCTATTAGGCATTGTATATCACATTAGAAACATGACTATGGCAGCCCACAATTTATTTCCATGAAAAATCATTAATAACTTCTACAAAAAAAATAATTAATCCAATCCCTCTGGTGAGATTGAAGAAAACATAGTTATAGTATTTTCCTCCAATTCTTATGAAGATCCAATGGTTGAAATAAAAGTTATTATATTTTTCCCAAAACTGCAAACCCTAGGTAGGGTTCAGACCTGCCCTCACAAAAATGGTCATAACTCATTCAAATCTTAATGAAATTTGATGAGACTTGAAGAAAATGAAATTAGATTCACATGGAAACAAAATCCAATTTATTTGAGATCCAAATTATAGACTTTACATTCCGTACCATCACACTTTTCAGATTGCAAATTCTGCACAACATTGTTAGAATAGGCAGTCTCACCAAAATAATCATATCTTCCACAAAACTTGATGAAATTCAATAAGACAAAAAGAATTGGAAATTAGAAATAGAGATATTTCCATCCATATATCATAATACATTATTTGATCCCATAAAAATCCGTACAAAACACAACTTCAATCTGGTAACAATGTAAAAATCAGAAAATGCATACCAAACTTGAGGTTGCCATTCATTTAACTTCAAAAATAATGTCTCCAACCACCAATTCAAGTTTTGGAGGGTTTATTTATACATTTTCAACCCAAACCAACTATTTTCAACCACTTTTTGATTAGTGTGTTGACAAAACACCTTAGTGACATTTCATCTACCTAATTTTGCACTTTTGACAATTTTTAAAATATATGATAAATGAACATCCTAGGACCTATAACACCACAAAGGTGGCCTCTTGGGCCTTATTACAATATCAAAACATAAAAATGGAACAAATAACTCAATATGGATTCATGGAGGCATGTGATCAAATAGGTGCTCCTGCACCAAACTCCCGAGGGCAAAAGAATTCAAGCCCCTTTGAATTGTCTTCTTCCTAGTCTTCCAATTAGGTTGCACCTTGTCCTTTGTCTTTTCAATCAGATTTTGTCCTTTATTCCTTTTTTTATTCTTATGTCTTCTCCTTTCAAGTATCCCTGCAACTTGGAAGTCCCAAAACTCTATCATATCATCAAACACTTCACTTTGTCCTTCATAATCTGCACATACATAATCCAAAGAAAAATTAGAAACAAAATATAGAGACCTTGAGGTCTCCTCCTTGTCTTCTTGTACTTCAAATTCCTCTTCACCCATAACCAAATTATCCAATCTTGACACCAATTCACTTGAAACCTCATTTTCATTTTCTTCTTCTATCTTGATGAGTTCCTCTTCCTCTTGTATGAATTTTCCATCACCAACCTTACTATTCCATTCTTCTTCAATGGCTAAATATTGTGCCCATAAATCTTCTTCTTCATCTTTGACTGAATTTGCTGCCTTCTTTTGTTTTCTTTGTTTCTTCATAATCTTCTTTATAGACCAAACCATCTTCCTTTTCAATTTCAAATGCCAACTTGTATCTTGTTTCATTATTTGTTCCATCTTCATCATGGATTCTTGGAACTCTTCTTCAAGTCTTTTCAATTCTCCCTTCAACTCAGCAATCTCTTTGTCCATCTTCTCTTGCCTTATCCTTTTCTTTCTTTCCTTCTTTCTCAACTCTTTTTCCTCTCTTTCCTTCTTTCTTGAATCCTCAGCCTGCAAATATCTTTCCAATCTTCTCAACAAATCCATCTCCATAAGCAAGACTCTCCTTGCTTCCACTTCACTTTGCCACACCTAGGCAATCAGGTTTTCTTCCTCAACCAACACAACACACAACCACAAACACCAACACAAAACCAACAAACTTCACCAGCCCATATCTTTTCTAGGCTCTGATACCAATTTGATGTAGAGCTATGAGGATTCACAACACATATCAAAAACCTTCAACAATAATCCAAAACAATATTTGTATAACACATGCTATTAGGCATTGTATATCACATTGGAAACATGACTATGGCAGCCCACAATTTATTTCCATGAACAATCATTAATAACTTCTACAAAAAAAATAATGAATCCAATCCCTCTAGTGAGATTGAAGAAAACATAGTTATAGTCTTTTCCTCCAATTCTTATGAAGATCCAATGGTTGAAATGAAAGTTATTATATTTTTCCCAAAACTGCAAACCCTAGGTAGGGTTCAGACCTTCCCTCACAAAAATGGTCATAACTCATTCAAATCTTAATGAAATTTGATGAGACTTGAAGCAAATGAAATTAGATTCACATGGAAACAAAATCCAATTTATTTTAGATCCAAATTATAGACTTTACATTCCGTACCATCACACTTTTCAGATTGCAAATTCTGCACAACATTGTTAGAATAGGCAGTCTCACCTCACATGGAAACAAAATCCAATTTATTTCAGATCTAAATTATAGACTTTACATTCCGTACCATCACACTTTTCAGACTGTAAATTCTGCACAACATTGTTAGAATAGGCAGTCTCACCAAAATAATCATATCTTCCACAAAACTTGATGAAATTCAATGAGACAAAAAGAATTGGAAACTAGAAACAGAGATCTTTCCATCCATATATCATAATCCATTATTTGATCCCATAAAAAATCCGTACAAAACACAACTTCAATCTGGTAACAATGTAAAAATCAGAAAATGCATACCAAACTTGAGGTTTCCATTCATTTAACTTCAAAAATAATGTCTCCAACCCCCAATTCGAGTTTTGGAGGGTTTATTTATATATTTTCAACCCAAACCAACTATTTGCAACCACCTTTTGATTAGTGTGTTGATAAAACACCTTAATGACATTTCATCTACCTAATTTTGCACTTTTGACAATTTTTAAAATATATGAGAAATGAACAACATCCTAGGACCTATAACACCACAAAGGTGGCCTCTTGGGCCTTATTACAATATCAAAACATAAAAATGGAACAAATAACTCAATATGGATTCATGGAGGCATGTGATCAAATAGGTGCTCCTGCACCACTTATTCAATTAAATTCATCACATTTCATCCTTTAATTAAATAAATCAAGTTTATCTAATTAAGTCATCATCTCCTGTTAATTAAATAAATCAATTTTATTTAATTAGCTTCTATAGTCTCTATTTAATTAAATAATTCATTTTATTTAATTAAATCTCTAAATTCATTCTATTAAATTAAATAAATTAACATTTATTTGATTTTATCTAACATCACCCCCTTTAGTTAAATAAATCAAATTTTTTATTTAATTAAGTCTAAATCATTTTCTTCTCATTTTGATTTATTTCAATCTAAAAGTCTAAGTCAAAATGTTCAAATCAACTAACCTCCTTTTAAATTAATCAAATCCTCATTAATCTTAATATTAATCACCAAATCCTCTAAATTTTGCAACTTTCTCATGAAAATCATTTTAAGGGTATGTGCAGGATCATGATGGGCCAAAAAGTGGCGATATGTTGGGTATTTGTAGGGTATGTGCAACTTTCTCATGAAAATTATTTTAAGGGTATGTGCAGGATCATGATGGGCCAAAAAGTGGCAATATGATGGGTATTTGTAGGGTACATGTGGCTGACGACTTTTATTTTACCCAAAATTGATGAATTGAAAAGGATTTTTAAAGGATATTCTTATCTTTCCACCAATATAAATTATGCTTTACTTTGAATTTAATAAATAATTGTTATTCATTTTCTATTTGAATTACGACTAAAGTCCCAATTGATAGACTGATTGAAAAACATCTATAGCTTTCAAACGGTATCACATTTTTGGAATACAAAACATGCATCACATTCTATGCTTCACATATTATAGGATTAAAAAAATTCATGAAGTTTTGACCAAGTTAAGGTGGTCAAACATACAAATTTTTATATTTTTTAAAAGTTGTAATAAAACATTCATAATTAATTATTTACTTGGAAAAAATTTACAAAAATATGCATCACATCCAGGACATGAGTCCTCTACTTATGTCCAAAATATTATAAAATATATTATCATTTTATTGTGGTTAGGGTGGTTAGACGGACACCTACTTCTTATTTTTTCTCACGAAATTTAAGTACTCTTGCATTGAAATTTCAAATTTTCACTAAATAGATTTTCTTTTTTCAAAATAAACCTAGTAGTTTAGAAACTAAATTAAATTTTCTACAAATTCTATTCTTACATATTTTTTAAATAATATAGATAACTTATTCAAATTTTTACATCAAGTTTCATAACTCTAATTTTTCTAAATTTTTTGCCACTTAAGGCCCTATTTTTTCCATGATGATCTTGCACATACCCTTAATTGATTTATTAAATCTTGAATTACTTTAAAAAGGCATCAATATTGGAATATTCTCCAAGTTTGAAAAATCCCTCCAAAAGGGTTTGTACATCCAACAAGGAATTTAAGACCTCTTACATGTCCTTTTTCCTTGAGCAAAGTGGCATTAACCTCATTTATCCTCCCTCCAACATGTCATTTCATCCATTTTGAAATTCCACCTAATTGTATTTAATTGCGCAACCAAAATTTGCTCAACGTTTGTCCACTCACATGTTGACAAGTGGCTTCATGCTATTGGTTGGTCTTTTATCCCACATTCATCCATTTTGCCTATTCTTCAATCCTTCTCATCTATAAATAAGAGGCTCTCATTTAGATTTTGGATCCACAACTTCATGCAAAGACATTATCTTCAAATTTTAAATTTTCTCATCCATTGTTCATCCATTTTTCAAGTTTCATAGCTAGGTTATGCAAGAATTTCTCCAAGGAAGTATCAAATCTTCATCAAGTCATCACCAAGCTTACAAGGGGTTAGGAAATGGCCATTTTCCACATCAAAATGGCACCAATTCCCCCATGGGATTGAGATTTTTCTTGCATTAGATAGGATTTGATTGTTTTTCATTTGTTTTCTTCATTTCCATTTCTTATCTTGTGCATTTCAAATGCATTCTATGGGGAATGTTGATTTAACTTGCATATTGATCTAATTGTGTGATTATTTGTTGTGTTTATGTAGGTATATGATCAACATTCACATTTTGGTGCTAGAAGGAGGGCTTATGTTTTTGACATTCACATTTTTTTTTTCTTTCTGACAAGCAGGCAGAAGGAGCTTATGTTTCTGACTCACTTGTGATAGAAAGTTTGAAATATATCTGTCTATTTTATGATAGAACATTAGATTAAATTCTCTTTTTTATGTTTTTGAAATGTGTCTGTTTTCTAACAAGCAGGCATAATGAGCTTATGTTTTTGACTCAATTGTGATAGAAAGTTCAAAATATATTTATTTGTTTTATGATAGAACATTAGATTAAATTCTCTCTGCTATTTTTGAAATGTGTTTTTTTTCTAACAAGTAGGCAAAAGGAGCTTATGTTTCTGACTCACTTGTGATAGAATGTTCAAAATATATTTGTCTATTTTATGACAGAACATTAGATTAAATTCTCTTTCTGTTGTTTTTGAAATGTGTTTATTTGCTGACAAGCCAGAAAAAGGAGCTTATGTTTATGACTCACTTGTGACAAAATGTTTAAAATATATGTGTATTTTTTCTGAAAAGCAGGCGGAAGGAGCTTATATTTCTAACTCACTTGTGACAGAAAGTTCAAAATATATTTGTCTATTTTATAATAGAACATTAGATTAAATTCTCTTTCTGTTGTTTTCAAAATATATGTGTCTATTTTCTGATAAGCAGGCAAAAGGAGCTTATGTTTCTGACTCACTTGTGATAGAAAGTTTGAAATATATGTGTTTGTTTCTTCTGACAAGCGGGCGAAAGGAGCTTATGTTTCTAACTCACTTATGATAGAAATTTTGAAATATATGTGTCTATCTCTTCTGACAAGCATATTTCTTCATTACTTGGTTAATTTAGTGCAAGGGGAATTCACTTGTGGTTGACATTAGAATTGAGCATTGGAATCAAGCAAAAACAAGTAGATTGGAGTTGAAGAAAATTGAGCATTGAACTTGAAATTGACAAAGCGTTTTTAAATGCTTAGGGCTTCCATTCTATACTTTCACTTTCTATTTTAGGCCAACTCACCTCGATTTTGGGTTTAAAATTAACCATTTATTTAATCTCTTCAAGGTTGTTAAAATTGAACTTAGACACTTACTCGCTTTTCAATTTGGTCTAAAAATGAACAAACAACTTTCACACTAAAATTTGGTGCTTAAAAAGAATCCATTCTTGCTTTTGAGATTAAAAAATGAACATGTGCTTTTATGTTTTGTAATCCCTTATCCAAAGTAATATCATTTAAAAAGATGTATGTGCTTCTCTCGTGCCTCATGGCGATCTTGAGAATCAAAAGGATTTTTTGTGATATTAAATTGTATAAGTGATTGCCTCCACACTTCAAATTTGGATTCTTAAAATTAAACAAAATTTCGTGACTGTGAGTGGAGTATATTGTATGTGTCCTCTCTTTTGTTTATCTTTTGAGGGCCTGTCTTGTGGGAAAAAGTAGTCACCCAAGGGAATGACCCAACCAGGAACACAATAAAGCCAAGCGACTTCCACCCAATATACAAGTGTGGGTACTTGAGGAAAGTTCAAGTATCACAAGGATTGTTCTGACAAGAAGGGAAACAATGGTCTCTTACCATATGGATGATCCCCCATGAACATAATGCCTATACTAGAACTCTTTGTTTAAAAGAACAAAATCCTTAATCTATTTGTTGGTGCAAGAATGGTCATTCTAAAGCCGCCCTACATTTTTACAACTTTTAGTAGAGATGAGAAGTATGCCATGGGAGTTTTATGGGTATTGATGCTTGGATGACTTGAGAAGTGTGTGTCGTGGAGAGGATTCAGTGTGGTCAAGCATCTAATCATCTGCTAAGAGTAAGCGTAGTTGGATTTATCCAAGTGGGGATTCAAAAAATATTTTCTCAATGTCCATAAGGTTGTGCATGTTCTTGGAATCAAAACACTTTGCATGGATCTAAAACATTGGAAAACAAACATTCAACATGAACATCAAATTTCAAACCCTTTATGAGGAGCAAATATATTTGACAAAATTTAAGTGTTATTGCTTGTCCTAGCGATTCTATCCTTAGAGGCTTCTAAGTATTTGAATTTACATCTCAATTTTCTCTTACTAAAGTCAACATTAGGAAACTATTGCCTTAATTTCCTTGGTTTCCACATAATGGACTTTGTGGGATGAAAAGAAATTGGTACATTAGACATTTATTTTGAAACCTAATCAAGAGAGTTTTCGTGGTAGAAAGAACTCATTAAGAAAATTTAAGAACAATTGAACCCCACACATGTGCTTGGTATCTTTTGGTCATATTGTTTTTCATGCAAAAATTGGTCTTTTGGTTTGAACTACTCTTAGGGAAAAGCATGTTCTTCAAAACCTTGGTCTTGTAGACAAGTCTCTCTTAGGTTCATTTAGGATCAAAACAACCAAAAATTTCATCCATCCTCAAAACATCAATCAAAATCCATCCCACCAAACAACTTTAGAGATTTGGAAACATCATTGTCTAGACTTGGGTACATCCTTAAACCAAATCAAAATCATTTGTTTAGTTGGGTGTGTGTGGATGAATCCTTCCTCACATACTTAGTTAAATTATCACCCTTTTGAACAAGTTCATCCCAAGATAATATCTAACATCTTGGGATTCACAAAGTTCATTATCCAATCAAAACAATCAAAATCAAATCCTAAAGTCTAGCATTAATCCAAAGTCCTTAAAAGTTTAGTCACCCATATCATTCACCCCTTTCATCCTCCATTTCATCATTGGTCCTAAATCCCTTAAAGGTCAACAAGGTCAAAATTCAAGAAGAACATGGAATATAAACTTGATCCATACATCATGAGTAATCTAAATCAACCAAACTATCAAAGCCTTACAATTCCAATTGATTATCAAAACTCACATTTATACAATCCATACATGGGATCACTATCTCCTACAAACCTCAATGGTATAACAAATGTGAGTATGCCCAACTTAAATTTTGGAACACCTTTTCCTATGATAGATTTAAATAAAATTTCAAACCTACAAATTTATCAATCAAACAATCAATGCATGAGTCTTCAACAAAACAACATTATCCTACCAAATCCATACATGCCAGATGTGAATATACGAAGCACAAGTTTACCAAGCATGAACATTTCAAATCCACACTTGGTAAACTTTGGGGTAAATATGTTTGTGAATCATACAAATGTTCTTCAAAGTCCAAACAAGATGTTAACGACTCCATGTATTGATCCAAGTCAAGGTAAGTACACCATGACAAATCAAGGTTACCTAAATCAAGGAAATGTGATTCCCAACTAGAACAATGTTTAATTTCAACCTATCATTCCAAATCTAAGCATCTTTCAAGTCGGAACATTGTCCAAAATCAAATTTTCCATGATCCCATGCAAACACCACAAGTGTACATTCCAAATCTTCTTGAACAAAAGCCAAATCAACTATATCAAGGGAGTCAAAGTCAAAATCAAGATCGGATTTCTCTAGATCAACTTGCTTCACTAGAAAAACCAATTGAATTATTGAGCCAAGAGATATCTTCACCTCAAAATCAATACACTCTTCCATTGGTTGGACCATTTCATCAAAGCATTGAGTCATTTCCACAACCACATCAAGAGCAATATATCCCATGCCAAGAGGCTGGACATCAAGATCAACTACAACAACAACAAACCCAATCACCCCATCTCGAAGATCAGTCATCACATCTCCAAGATCAATTACAACTATCCATCAATGAGCACATTGAAGATGTTCCTACCTCATCCGATGACCAACTCACCATACATCAATAGCCACTTTTTAGTCGTCTATTTCATGGGGTTTTAGAATTATTTGATCCTATCGATATAATCCACAATCCATCGACCAAAGATCCTGTTGAAAATGTCTCTACATCACCTAATGAGTTAGAGGACATATCTCAAGAATTTATTCCAAATCATGATCAACATATTTCACCAAGGTTTAGCAATGGTCCTTTCCAAGACATAATTACATCCTTTGACTTCATGGTTATAGATACTGAAGGGATCCTCAACTCAACATTTGATCCAAATCCACTCAAAGATCAAGAGGATATTGAGCGACTTCCTATGCCTAATGAAGATATCCAAGAACACTTGTCAAGTAATGCATCCTTTGAAACTGACCCATGTCATGAACATGATCCAAAGCATGTCAAAAGCAATTCAAAAATTAATCAAGATCAAGAATTCATATCTCCAAGATACTACAATGATCTAATGGACACTCTCCTATCTATACAAGATGTCACAAATGATGATCATATCCATATAGCACATATTCCTCCATTTACCCATGAGATGCTTACTCCTAATGGACATGTAGACATGACCTTCATTCAAAAAAATAGTCTCATACTCTCAATATCATTACCAAGGAACAATAGTTTCCCACTCTTAACATTTATACAAATGATCAAGATACAAAAAAATCTAGAGACATCAAAAATGGGTCATGAAGAGGGCTTCTACAAAAGTTCTTAATTAGGAATATCCTATGAAGGCATATCAAAAATGAATCATGAGGAAGACTTCTACATGGATAGTGAATCATCAAAATATGATATTTCATAAGATCAATCCAAAGATATCCATCAGGAAGTTATCCCACACATGGAGGATCCTATGACTTATAAACTTGGATTGCTTACCTTTTTAAGGGAAAGCTATCTTATCAATGAAGAAGCTATCACCTTTGAAGATCCACAATAAAGTAGAGAAGGATTAGCACCTTGTTTCCAAGGTAAATCATATCGTATTGAAAATAAAATGTTTCACACTAATAAATTTGACTCCATTTTCTGACGAACGTTCGTCGGTCGTTCGACAAACATTTGTCAGACAATCGATGAATTGTTGAAAAAAAATTCATTGCTATTTTTTCGTCGAAATTTTGATGAAAAATTAAATGTTGAAATAACAGCGCAGATTCATCAGTCATCAGCATCATAAAATTACTCAGATGTTCGTCAGAATATCAATGAAAACTTCGTGTATCCACCAACAAATTATAACCAAAATTCAATTGCAATGGCTCTTCTGAAGCATCGAAACAACACTAGAAGTTCATCACCATTTCGATGAAATGGGGAAGGAGTTACGACGAAGCCTTCATCGCAGCTATAGCAACTTTGTCAAACCTTTTTGGTGATTCGTCGGTGGCCTTCATCAAAATTGCTACGAAACAATGCAATTTTTTTAAGAAAAATATTCATTGAAATGTACCATCGCGGAGACTCTTGGTGATGACCACCGAATCCAACCCATTGGTGAGAGATCGATCATCGACATAGGATAGAAAACTCACTTTGATAGTCCATGTCTTGTTGATGACTTTTGTTGGCAAGACAAATCCAATGTCACACCGATCTAACCTTTTCAGGAGTTTTGAACACTGTTGGTTATCAACAAGACATTCTGAGGGTCTCACCAATTAAACAAGTGTCTAAGAGCAAGTAAACAAATGGAACCTATTAATTTTCTTATTTTGGGGTTCTTTAAATCATAGAATGGATACCATCTTCTTGTGTATAATGTACTTATATTCATATTTGAATTCAAGCCAATTGTCATTACACATTCCATTTTACTTGCACAGAGTATTCTATAAGCAATATATTGATAACACCAAATGATTTATGGTGTTGTAAAACTCTACCTATCATCATAGTTCTATTGTTCCCCCCTAGAGAATTCTGCAAAGACAAGTTTACAATACCAAGTCAAAAAATATGAAAAAGACTTACTTCCATACAAATTAAATGATTATTCTCACAATGGAAATTGTCTAATTACAACAACAATTCCATGAAAGGTTATCCATGATTCATAAGAGATGATTGATCATACATAAAAACTACAAGATGCATAGAAAAAGCATTACACTTGAGAACAACCAAGGGCTAACAAGGGAAGGAGTTAAGAAACATTTGGATTGAAGAGAAAATGTGTAGGGAAAATGCTGAGCAGTGTCAAGAGAACAGAGCTTGTAGAACATATTCTTGACCTAATCAAGCTCTTGAACAACTTAACAAAATTAAAATACTAACACATACATGAGACATGTAATGAACCAATATCTGCTATCTTTTTCATTAATGCAGAGGTAGGTAAAGGAGAAATAATTATAATTGTAACACTATTCATAGTCCAGTAAATTATGTTCATAATTTGTGTTCAATGGACCTCAGTTTTATCATTATATTGCCCATCTAATACCATATTTTAATCCAGGTTTTAACTATCTCAAATCTAAAGAAGCACCTTCAATTAACCATTTAAAGTACTATAAAATAAGGTAAGACTTTTACTTGAGAAAGATTGGGTACACTTGTAGGATTAAAGTTCTCACAATCATTAGGATTTATTGGCACACATACACAACCTACAACATATGAAGTAATGGATGACTACAAGTTAGTGAAATGGTCCTTAATATGTGATTGGTTTGTAAATTGATTGGTAGAAAATAAGGTTACAAACAGATCTACATGAAAAATTATGAGGACAATCTATTGTAATCATCAAAATAGATGAAAACTGCAAAGGAAAGAGTTGAGCTACATCTCTAGAGCCTAAAAAAAGAACATGCAAGAAACATAAAAAAAAGAACAAACCAGTTTTTGGATGAATACAAAATGGTGCCTTCAACAAGTGATTCATATGCTTTCACACCTAACAAGACATTAAGAAGATTTTATTCTTCCTCTATGAAATTAACTACTTACAGAATAAACCCATAAACCAATATTATATACCTCCATGTCTAGCCGAGGGTAGGTATAAGAGAAAAAAATTTCCTCAATGCAATGCCGAAAAATATCAATGTGTGTGTAGGTTTGTATTACTCAAAATATCATTTCAATGCCTAAGGAAAAATACCAAAGTGATGTTTTAAATTTCAATCTTCACATAGACTCCCTTATTGCTACACATGCATATACAAGCATTATTCGAGCTCTAAACTATTCAAATATTAAGGATTTAATTAGCTATAAGATGGAAAGTTGTTGTTTAGACATAATCTATCATCTTTTACATATCTTTATTCACTCCTAGTGCTTCAGATAAATTTGTGTAAATGAGATAGAAATGTAAAACTTTTATGACAAAGAAAATTCTTAAAATGAGGTGGGAGAGAGTAAAGGATAGGGGGAAAGAGAATGCTTGAATGCATAGCAAAGTATAACATTTTGATCATTATAACAATGAAATGAATCTTAAGTTTGAAGCATTAATATCATTTACAACATTTATGATTAAGAATGAATGTAAGTAGACAAAATTTTGCATACTTGTAGATGGTACAAAATTTCATGGTTAAGTGGAAGCCTCCCATCAACAACAAGATCCAAATATCCGTGTATCTATCTCAATCGAGCCTTTAAACCCTTCAGAGCTGTCAGTTTTTCCACTAACCTATTATGCACAAAAGTCAAATTTTAGAGTTATGTAACCACTAAAAATAGAAGAAACAGAGCTTTGAAACCAAATCCACACACAACACAATGTGGTATTCATACAAAGCCATACAAACAAACTAAACTCAGAACATTGGAATGGAAACAACTTCAAATTATGATGCAGAGCATGGATTCAGGGTATAAAGAATCATTTTTCTGCCACCATAGTGAAAATTTAGCACTTTCTTTCATCTTTGCATATTGGTTTGATGCTTCAAATGATGCATTTCTTATATTGAAAATTGCATTACTTTATTGAACTTCTCTTTGTTTTGAGAATAGTTTAATATTCTCTATTTAATAGGGCCAACCACATGATGATGGAAGCTCATTTGGCCCCTCCCCCCCTCACATCACTCTCAATTCCCCATACCCAATCATATAACATTAACCATTCATTCATCCATTAATAACATATAACATTCATTCATTAACATATAACATTAATTGATTAACATATTCACATTCATTCATTAACATATAATATTCATTCTTTCATTTTTTACATATTGTCAAAAATATGGTTGTCATGATATGATTACAATCACTTTTTTTTTGTTTCTTTTTTAAAGCTAAAAAAATCTGAAGTGGAGTATCATTTTCTAAATCATTTGTCCCCCCTTTAGTTGTTTTTCCCTCTTCTCATGATCTTAATGTACGCCTAGTCGTCTGCTCACAACGTGGATGCCGCTGTAAGGGGGGGTCTACGGCAATAACAAATAAATGTTAAATTGATATGTTTTATTATTATTGTTACAAGTATTTCATTAATTAAAAGAACATTAGAGTGGTTCTCTTTACCTAATGGGTCCACATCAGGTTCCTGAACTTTTGTTATAGACTCATTCTCAACATGTTGAACACCCTCTAAATCCTGATCTACAGTTGAGACACGAAAGGTTACATTAATTAATACACCAATTGAAATTAAATATGTTTAAAAGAATATGAGATTGGTCCTCTTTACCTGATGGGGCCACATCATGTTCCCGATCTTCTCTAGCCTGATCATGCTCAACACGTTGATCACACTCTACGTGCTCTAAAGTTGAAACACGAAAGGTTACATTAATTAATACACCAATTGCAATTAAATATGTTTAAAAGAACTTTAGAGTGGTCCTCTTTACCTGATGGGGCCACATCATGTTCCTGGTCTTCTCTAGCCTGATCATGCTCAACATGTTGATCATGCTCTACATGCTCTAAATTACTGGGATGCACACCACGATCTTCATCTGCAGGTTGTACTCCACCCTCACCAGGTTGCATTCCAATGTCATGTGCAGTATTATCATTGCTTGAATGTTTAAAACAAATAGGCATGTAATTACTTTATGGTGGAAATTAATATTGAATAGATTGCACAAGTATTCAATTTTAAATAAAATTTATTGAGTTTATTTACCTACATGTCGGATACAGTGGAAGATTGTGTTTTCCCAGTCAAGACTCTTAGGCATTCAACCACGACTCCATAGCCTTGCTGGAAGGAAATCTTCAGGTCATCTTCTATGGGAACTCTGCTGAATTCAAAGCCCTACACTTTTGCATAATATCATGAATTTTGCTTCTATGGTGTGATAAAACCAAAATTGTTTTCAATTTATTATTTGGATACAATATTTCATTTATTGATACTTAAAATTCATGTGACCAATTTCATATAACCACGAGAGCCAAGTTTTTGTTGCCCGTGTTTTTCTAGTCTTGCCTTTGTTGCCTTCGATGTGTCGGGCAGCCTATGAAAAGTTTGAAATACATTAGATTATGTAAAAAGAAAGAGTAATTAGTATATAATTACATTGTTGATAGTATCACTTACCTTCCTTGGCCCAGTGGTGTCTTTCCTTTTTTCTTTTATGCCTTCTCCTTTCCATTCAACACTAGGTCCTTCCACTCCCTCTCCGAAATCATGGGGGGATGTTCATAGTTTTTGTTCTTCTCTAAATGTGACCTATATTGGTCCCTCACATACTTTAGATAGGTACCAACTTTCTTAAGGGCCTTGGTTAGGGTTGAATGTTTTATCACCAAAGAGCACAACTAAATGGTTAATGAGCTCATCTTTTAAAACTTGATTTTGGGAATTCCACTGTGTACGTATGGTGGGCCCGAAGAGCTCCAATGTAATATCACTTAGATGTTTATAAAAAATATAATTTCCTACAAAATGATCATAGGATCAATAGTCCAAAAAGAGTGATCAATAAGTAAATTTCAATTGGATTATATATAATAATAATTAAATTTTTTTAAAGTACCTAGGACCTTCTCTATCTTTATGGGAACGAAATCCTCTGTCACCAAAAATGTGACTGGAAATGTTCCCGTACTAGTAATACAGGAAGATCCAGGAAATGTTGTTAAAATATCACTAGTACTAGTGGCCTCTATATCCCCAGGTACATGTCTTGACGCATGTTCTAGCATGTGTTCGCTGCCAGAGGGTGCACTAATGGATGCCTGCATGGTATGTGTTGCCAAAATTTTAGACGACAATATAGGCACAAATGATGGGGTCAGATGATGTGATGTATGCATAGGAAGATCAAGATGGACACTTGTACCAACCCCTACTCCTCGGGCAACACTTGCAGTACCTTGATCATGGCCAGGAGCATCATGAGGATGCAAAAAATCCTATAAAAACAACACATTTTAGTTCATGACATAAAATAGTACAAAATATAAAACCACGAATGAACTTATGTTATAATTAAAGACCTCATGATAGCTTACTTGTAAGTTTTGTGATCGCTTAGTCAATATTTTAACCCTCTCTCTTATCTCATCTATTTGAGGGCACTATGAATAACAACTTAAGGATTTCATTGCATTTTTTGGGGTCTTCATTATCATATCGAGAGGGTTTGTTGAATAAGCAATGTCATCATCCACATAATATTAGGTGCCTCCTTATGGATGCTCTCATATGGTGCCTTTCCACTGATTAATTCGACTACAACAAGAATATTAAAAACATTATCAAAAGAGAATTAACCCAATAAACTTATGAAAATAAAATAATAATAAAACATTTTTCTTGTATCTAATTTGTACAATTACAATGAGGTAAACTTGTCGGGTAGAAGTTCCTAAAGATACATTGTGATCTGGGCTCTAGGCTGGAGTCTTCTCCGTACGATCAATGTCCCATTGTGACAAAAATTAAATATAAAATTTTTTACTAAAATGAAACCAATAGACTTACGAAAAAAACATAAGAATAAAATGGTATATTGGAGTCATTAATTGGAGGTTGGGTAAAATGGTACATAGTACGTACCACCCCCATAGTAACTGTGTTTGTAACTAAGCAATTCAAATTGTAATTGATTAGCAACTCTTCCCCTACAATTATTGATTTTATCGCACATACGAATACATGGTTTCCCTCACATGCCTCAAATATGCAATTGGGTTGCGTATTTGTTGACCCAGGTCATGTACTATTTATAAGCCCTGCAATATTCCCTGATGCTTTTGGCCTTCTGTCAATGTACATAGCCACTCCTTTATTTTGATCCTTATCTTTTAGCTATATATAATTTGCTGCCAGTGCATACCTACGCATACTTCGTGTATATCAAACTAGTTGCATCCAATCTTTGTAATTGTAACAGGGTTCAACATACTCCATCAATTCAGTAACTTTTTCATAATAGACCTTTATGTCATCCATGCAAAATAGGCCCAAACCATGTAATGACGATGGTGTTATGCAATATATCCTCTCATTGACACAAAAATTAGTGTTTATTGGAGGAATTTCCTTGGGTACCCATTGTTTCTGTAGATGTTTGTACCTCAAGGGCACCTTGACGCCGCCTATACTCTCATCATCATAAGAACATGACCCCCCTTAAGCAAGAAAAAATTCCATGTGTTTATAGAATTTTCTTCTAATCTCTTGACCTCTACTTGATCTCCCTCTTTTAGACATACCACATGTCTCACTTTTCTCTTCTCTTCCTGAATTTCCCTCACTCGAGGAGAACAAATATGAAAAATACCTATTTGGTGGTACCTGCACTCATAAGGATGTTGGATGAAGTTCTTTCATGGTGATGTGATCCTAAGGTGGCATTATGATTAATCTATCATTTCATCGCTAGCATTTCACGGGTTATAAGGTAATCAAGTCTTGATAGATTGCAAGTTATTGTTACTACCGTCCAAATGTGTCCATCACAAATCAAATCTACTTAATGTTTTAACTCCCAAACTTTGTAACAAGTTTTAAATGTGACTATGGTCCACCAGTTACACAACCAAGGCCTCCAATGTATTCTCTAATTGTAATCAAAGGACTTTTTCTCTTCATTCAAGTAAATAAAATTGAAGGGAAACACCACCAAGTGGTTTATTGGACACCTACATGACTAAAAATAGTAGCAAATTTACATTTAATTTCCATATGTCTAAGTGGTTAACTGGAGGGAGTGTGTACTAGTCCTGTTAAGTCATCATAAGTTTATGCTTTGGCAGTAATTTTTTTTTAAGTCATCTTAAATCTTCCTATGTCTAATTGCTAGGAGACTTTTGGTATGTTTTAAGGTAGGATGATTGATGAAAGAGCCAAAAGAGCCTTTCTCCATGGTATCCATGTACACATAGCAGCGGTCTTCTCTTATATGGTTGGACATGATTTAAAGAACTTAGCTAGGAATTATTCATTTAACCTAAGGTTTTCTCATAATGCCATCATTGGAAAAGTATGATCAAATTCTTCTATTATGAAGAATTGGTCTATGTGCCTCTAGTAATCACTATAAGTGTTTGTAAGGATAAAATTTCTAATTGCATCAGGTAGGAGAGAATCAACTTTGAGTTCTTCAAAGATTATATTCCTCTATTCATAATTTTTAGGGGTTGTGTGTGGAGGAGGTTATCACTACCAAGAAGGGAGAAGACCTTTCCTTGTGATGGAACTTCAAAAAATTTCTGTATTCCATTTTTATCTTGCCTTATGTCTCTGGTCAGCTATGGTGTTTTGGAAAAGCCTAAGGTTGGGGTTTTACCTTTGTCTTCATGTAAAACCCTAGTGTTTATCTTACACCTTGGGTGGGATCTTTTGGGCCGTTACTTTTTGGAATATCACAAGGTGATCCAATTGGCTGGTGACATGTGTGTTTTCTGGTCCAATGCTTTTTTTCTCCTTCTTTTTATATAAGAAGGATTTCAAGGCCAGAAGTACGGATTAGTAAGTTAGATATTTTTGGTCGAGTCTAGATGAAGTTGCAAAGCAAATTGTAAAGTCTGATGGTTTTAGGGAAAATGCAATTTAGGTTTTGAGTCATTCTATAGTAGGTTTTGAATTCATGGGGATTTGATGTTTTATGACAGTACTGGAATTTGAATTGATATGATTAATTTGAACTCATGTCTCTCCATTGTACAAGCACATCTGAATTTTGAATAAAATGATCAAGCATTGTTTCATTCATCTCACTATTGTGGTGTGTATGATTCTTGTTTTAGCTTTAATTCAAAGAATTAATTAAAATGCTTGAATGGGATTGTAGGTGGATATGTTTTGTATAAGGATTTGATAAGTAGTATTGGGTTAGAATACATATTGATGAGATTGTAAAGTAATGTTATCAAGGATCTTATATGTTATGTGTTAAATCTGTCATAAACCCTTAGATTCTTATAAATTTGACTCCCCCAATGGATATATGGCACTGGTCTAAGTTGTACTTATTCTTATGGTTTAGTATTTGTTTTCCTTTACCTAGAGCTTGCTACAAATTGCAAATCAATGACTCTTATACTGTGAAATGTTGTAGTTATCTCATGCTCCAAATAGTTGATATTATTGATAAACAAACAATTATATTTGGTATTATCCTATTATGTTGAGCTATTGAATGAGATTATCTATTATTGTTAATGTTGTTTGTGATGATGGTGCAAAGGTTGTAAACGCATTAAGGGATCACCCTCCCGGGTCTTGCAGAGCCCAAAGTGTAGGAGGTCTTTAAAATCCTCGTCAGTTGGTCTGGGTCCTTCGACCTGCCCTTTATTGGAATTGGCAATTTCATAGGTAGATTAGAAGATCAACTTTCTTACCATAAAAACAACCAACACCTTGCATATGTTTGTGGTGGAGGTATTAAAGAAGAATCGTATGCCTCTATTTCAATTCATTAGATCTACCTTAGCCTAGCATATACTTTGGCTAAGTCTACAATTGCTTCAAACTCATGTGATGAAGGCTATGTGTGATGAAATCCTAGACCTCAACCAAGATGTGGGTAGATTATGGGAGTTTTTCCAAGACCCAAGGCTGACTGATAAAAATGTGAAGACTAAGCTATTTTATTTTTTCTATCTTATCTTATACCATTTTACGAGAATGGGGGTGCCAATGTACGAGAAGATCTTTGGAAACTAGGCATGAAAATTGCAGGTTAAAGAGAATGGGGGTGCCAAACTTACAGTACTCATTGCCCCTTGGTCGTCGATTTTCCCTGAGTTCCCTCAACCTCGTCCTTAGCGCTGGTATTGACCTTGTTTTCACTCCTCCAAACTCTTCCTTGGCGCTAATATTGACCTTGTTTTCACTCCTTCAAACTCTTCATCGGCACTAGTATTGACCTTTTGTTAACTCCAAACTCTTCCTCAGTGTTGGTATTGACCTTTCACTTCTCCAATTTGACGAGCTTTAACCTAGTTTCATTAGGTTTTACAATATGTTAATTAAATTGAAAATTTTGGCGCCATTTAGCTAGGTTTTAATATTCTACAATATAGTTAAGTATATATTCGCTATATTTTACATAATAAATAATATAATTATAAAACTTATTATAATTATATATTATATTCTTCAACAAAATTATTAAATACGTATAAAATTATTATAATTAATAATTAATAATAAGTATATTTTTATATAATACAAAATATAATTAATATAATATATATTTAATATAATAGTAATATATATTAATATGAGAGAGAGAAACTAAATTTTGATTGGTTGTTTCATGTCAACAATCCAAGGATTGCATGTGTCCTTGGGGAGTTATTCTCAAGGTAGCATTCCATTTGATTAAAGATATGATAATTCTCCTTTAAGACCACTTCAATGTACCCATTGCACACTTAAGAAGACAAAGATAAATATAGGGAAGAAAATATAGAGAAAGAGGGAGATAATAACAAACATACAAATAGAAAGGGAGACAAAGAGATAGAAAGAGGTAGAGAGATAAAGAGATAAGGATGAATAGATAGAGATATATGGAGGGTGATTGATATATCTCTCCCTATCGCTCTCTATATCTCTATATCTCCCACTATCTATGCACTCCCTCTTCCCCCCTCTATCTATTGAGCTATCTCTCCCTTTCCCCCCTTTCTCTCTCATTCACTCCATCTCTCCAACTCTATATCTCTATCTCTATTTCTCTTTTTATCTCCCTCTCACTCCTCTCTCTATCTCTTTTTATCTATATCCCTTTCTCTCCCTCCCCCTCTCTATCTCCCCCTCTCTATCTCTCACCATATCTCCCTCCATATTCCCCCTATCCATTGACTCTCTATCTCTACCTCTCTTCCTTTCTCTTCCATGTATCTCCATCTCTCTTTCTCTTCCCATATATCTCTATCTCTCTCTCTTTCTCTCCCCATCTATCTCTATCTCCCCATATATTAACTAAGAAGCCATGCAACCATACAATAGTATATGTTGGTAAAACTATAATAGTGTTTTATTAAACTATAAGTAACACATATCTTTCTAATGTCAATCCTTCTTATAAAAATAGTGTTTTATTAAACTATAAGTAGACTATTGTCACCACTCTTCATTCAACATGAAATTCCAAATGTAGAAATTGTTTTGTTTATTTTTTCAAGTTTCATTAACCAAGCTATTTACTAGGTTGAATAAAGTTGTGTTATGACCCTTCATCTCTTTAAAATAATTAGACAGTATTAGCAAGATCGGGAAGGGGAGAAAACTAAAATCCTTCAAAGTAGGGGTAGTTGTGGGTTTTATTGGTTTTCTTTGTATACTACATACTTAGTTCCTCTAGGATAAATAAGTCACTTTAGATCATTTTCTTAGTTGTGTATCCTAACTAATATAGAGTAAGCTTTTTCATTTTAATTGACTACTACATAATAGTTTATGTGTTGAAAGAATTGTTTCCATTCTTTGTAGTTTTTACATTGGAATACAAATCATATTTAATTTCATGCCAATATACTTCTTTTATAAAGATATTTGTTTGAAATAAGTGCTTCATAACCCATCTAATCAAATCATAATTAACCTATCAAAAAGGTAATAGAAATTTTCTAAAGAAAAGAACACTTGACCCAATCATAAGTGTATGGCCTTTGAAGAAAGGAGTGATCCACCTTAGCAATAACAACTACCTAATTTAGACCTGGGTATGTGTAGGATCATATAGTGTTTTGAACTTGCCAAAAAATGTGAAAAATCCCAAGTTGACTTTTTTTTGGGTTGGGTGTTAGCACATTGCTCCATAGCAATGCCCAAGCCAAAGTACTACAAATCAGATATCTGATTTGTTTTGGATATCCAATCCATGTCTAATATCTAATTTGAAAAACATTCTAAAATGTAATATTTTGGTGCTATAAATCGGATATCCAATTTTTGCACACATATGCCCAAGATTAATTAGGAGGTGGAGGGTG